>WHPX01000489.1:640000-1240000 GCA_011057435.1 Actinia equina | reverse complement strand
TTCCAATGAGTCTTGTTTATTAGAATTAGCTGAAGGTACAGTAGAGGACTGGAGATTTGTAGAGAGGGGTTATTTTTAGATATCCACAGGGAGACCATAATAAACTTCTTCACAATCTTTGGTTTAGGTTGATTTTTACATCAGTCAAACTAAAGCTGATAACCACGCTGTGCGTGAAGCTGCATGCTCATGTATTGCTGAACTAGGAATTAAGGTACAGTATGAATTCTTTTCTCCGCATTCTCCTTACTGCAACTATAACAAGTGAACATTGGTCGGGCTGTAACTCTTTTTTTCCACCATCATACGTCATCACAATTTTCACTTTTATCACCACCAACACTAGGGTAGTTCAGGTTAACGAGTTTGCCAGGTCTACACAAATTACAATAAATAATTATTAATTAATAATTAACAATTAATAATTTGCTATAAGTAAAGAGTGCTATATTTAATAAATATTATTGTTATTATCATATCTTTTCGTTATCACCAGAACTACAATGATGATCGTTAATTATATTCTTTCTGCCAATTATCATCATCAGATTTGAAATAACCTCCAGAAGCAATATAATTTTTTTCTAATATATTTCCATTCATTTTTGGTTATTGTTCTTTTTGTTCACAAGGTCAACCCTGATTGTACTAGGGCATATGTGAAGGACCTTCTGGATGCCCTTATCGTTTGCTTCAAAGATGACAGTTGGCCTGTGAGAGATGGTAGGTCTTTAGGTCTACACTGCAGTATATCTGTATATTCAGGGAGCTTGAATCTGGACCACAGCGGTAACAGGCAAGCGGTATACCACTACGCCCCCCACGTAGACTGCGTAGCGGCCATCTGGTAGGGAATTTTGGGCGAGAGGAGAAAGGACAGGAAGAGAGGACTCCCCCTTCCCATTCCCTTTTTCCCTCCCCAGTCCCGTCTCCCTCTTCCTTCTCCTCTAGCCAAAAATTCCCTACCAGAGGGCCGCTATTAAGGCAACCCCCCACTCCATGTAAAACATTGCACCACAACAAACAAAGCCTATTAAAACAAAAATAGAATATGGAGTTCAGTGAGGCAGGAGAAAAGTCAGAGAGAATCTGGAAGAAAATATTAATATACTGTATATCATGTGCTTTAGCTGATATAGTATCCTATATTTTTTCTTTCTTTTCATAGCTGCTTGTGTTGCATGCGGTAACTTCATTCTGTGCTTTCCCGAAGAGTGCAAGTAAGTACAATAAAGACAAACTCTTTACTCTATATTTCAGTTAAAAATGAAAGCTCTTTTATGCTTACCTCAAACTGAAGCTAATACTGAATAAAATCTCTTTTATCTTGTATTCTTAGATCCCACATGGAAGAACTCTACCCCCTGTTTTTTACCAATCTTGAAGATAACATCCCTTCAGTGAGACAAGGAGCAGCAATATCCCTCGCAAACGTCGTTAAAGCATATGGTACAGTAAAACTGTTTAGTCATGCACTGGTCTTCTCCTGTTTTTCCAAGTATTGTTACAAGTATTTTTTTAATATGTATGTCTATGGGAAAAGCAAGGTATTGTCTTACAGCACGTAGACGGACCGGTATCAGTAACAGTGGAATTGCTTCCCATACGAATGGTTATCATATGAATGTAGAAACATACGGCATTGACATAGCACGTACAGGGTACGAGATGCTGTAACATTTGAATGGCTTCCCATAAAAATGGTTATTGTATGAGGGGAAAACGTGTGGCACTGATATACAGCACGTACACGGTAACACATGCCGTAACATTGAAATGGCTTTCCATAAGAATGGTTATCATATGTTTCCCACTCAAACCCACTCCTCATACGATAACCATTTTTATGGCGAGCCATTTCAATGTCACTGTACAATTTAAATGTTAACCCTTTTTCCGCAAATAAAACCTAGTTTTTGAACACATTCATTATCGCAGGTAAAGAAGAAACGGCCATTGTATTCCAGAAAGTAAAGAGCGGGCTGAAAGAAGTAGAAACTCAGAAAGAAAACACTGAAAAGTAAGTTTGTACAACGTTAACACCTGGTCAAAAATGACTGGAATAGAACGTTTGCATTAGGACGTCGTTGACTTCTACTACCAGACTCCCTTGCACACTTTCTTTCGTTCAGTATTTAGCACCAATTTTCTCACTATTCTCATAAGAGAATACAAAAGTTTAATTTTAAGAAAGAAAATCTGCGAAGCATTTTGGTAGTGGGAGTCCAATGACACCATCACGCAAACGTCGTATTTGTTTGGAATAAAATGGTAAAGGTCTTATTTGACAACGGCGTTCCTTCAGCTAGTATAGCTGGTAATCCAGGGAACTATCAGTGCCCTGTTTTAAGAGTATATTCAAAGCTGATTAGCTACACCGGCTTGGATTTTCAAAGACAATTGGAAGCCCTGAGAAAATATAAGACTATAAATGACTAGTACGTCCTTTCCAGTTATATAATAATAGACTGAATTCAGTGTCGTCTGGGTAAAGGTCGTTGCATCGGAGTTTGGGTGGGGAAAATGCTGTTTTTACTCGAAAATTAATAATTATAAATTCTTAGGTATTCTGGTCTAGAGAAGGGTCCGGCCACGTTCGGCGTAGTAAAGAAATTAAGAGACAATGACATGGAACTACATACAAACAAACAGGTGAGTCATTTGTAATAATTACAAACAGGCAATCAGATTGAAAGGCCACAAGAATGACACATTACGATAGAGTGTATTTTCGAAAAGGTAAAGTTTCCGCGGTGATGTAGGTAATACCTTTCACTTGTCGATGGAAAGCCAATACGGGAAGGAAAAATACGTTTTCAAAACGTCAGGGCAGCGTTCTTATAAAAATACCTGAATCCTGACAGGATTCAAAAGGCAAAAATAAGAACTGGGAATGAATACATAATTGTAGGACATTTTTCAACAAAAATAACAATGTTTGTTAAAACAAAAAATCATCTCGCACATAACACACTAAGCCACTTTACCTATGTCTTCAATAACACAATCTTCCACTTGCCGTTGCATGGGCAAGATACCTATGGATTAGCTCCGAAGAAGCACGCACGACCTTAGAATATAATCCATATCTATAATTTTTGATTTGTGTAGATGTATTCGTGTGGTTCTTTGGCCCCAAAAATGGGACGAGGAGGAGGATGCATGGATCACTTATTTAAAAGACCACCCGAGCCATGGGAAATAACCGATGGGTGAGTGAATAAACATACGACTGGAATACTATGGTTTTGAGGTCTCTGTTGCACAGGGTTAGCCTCAATTTTGTGTAGAATATTCTTGTGTTCCAGTGAAGGTCTGTTGAATTTCAAAGTGCTTGTATTATTGAAGTTGGGCATTATTTACTATACGGTTGGTATTTTTGAATATTTAGACCCTGATTCGAGGCTACCCTAAGTAAATGGGTCTGCTAATAAAGGAACACAGCAGTATTTTGGGACTCTAAATTGGTCTTACTATTGAACACTAAGGGTTTGGTTCACAACTGTCATGTTAGAAGCGTCCGAATTGGAAGATGAATCATAGAACTTAACAGCAGCATACACGCCTATCTTGTTTTCGCCAGCTCTGTCAGTTTCTCCTACAACGTGTGCTGATTGGTTGATTTGCTTTATTTGCCTTGGTTTCATTAATCTTAGTAAGGAAGGTGTAAGACTCCTGTTTCTCTCTCTCCACAAATCTGTAGTAACAACCTTCAAACTGATTTCACTTGTTATGTAGGAAGTTAAGAGTTATCAAAGGCGAAAATGCCTTTTCACATGAAGTAATGATTCAAATACGAGTTGCTGTACGAGGATTTTGAAACCCCAATAGAATACAGTGATGAGTATTTGACACGACATCTTATACTCTTTTTGTTATGTTTGTTTTTATTTCAAAGTCTTAGTAGTAGGACTTTGAAATATTTCAATTACTAGAACTTTGAATTGGGTGCGTTTGTATTTAATGGGGGTTTCAAACTACTGCACGTTGTACAAAATAGAAACCCTGGTTGGTCGATGAGATCATGAATAATTAATGAGTATAAGATGGATGTATCAAAATGTAAAATTGTTACTACAGTGTGTGTGTCATAAGCAAAATTAATAGAAAATAATGCAATAATAAAAAGCCCATCTAATCGTTATGCTTCTGTTTTTCTTCCAAGCTGTATATGTCTGGTGGTGGAACTGGCTGACAATGCAAAGAACCACAAAGAAGTAGTGGAAGTGTTACCTCTGATAGCTAAAGCCGCAGGATACAGACATTACACTCAGCACCCATATTTACTAGAGACTGTATGTAAGCAGGTAGGTGTGGTAGTAGAGTTCAGACATTACACTCACCACCCATATTTACTAGAGACTGTATGTAAGCAGGTAGGTGTGGTAGTAGAGTTCAGACATTACACTCACCACCCATATTTACTAGAGACTGTACGTAAGCAGGTAGGTGTGGTGGTAGAGATCTTCCACACCCTTTTTTCATTTTCTATCCCATTTTCTCTCTTTCTCACTCCAACCATTCATACCACTCTAACCCTAATTTTATGTTCTTCTTGTTCTATTTTTAGTTACCAGTCCTCGCTAAAAGGCTCGGCAAGAGGATGTTCAAGCAGTATTTGGAAATGTTTTTCGAATCGATATTCTACAGTGTTGTAAGTCTAACCACATTTTTTGCCTTACTTAACTAAAAGAGCTCTTAGCTCTTATCGTAGTTGAGCACATCACTCTGACAAAACCAGCGGCATTTCTATGAGCGTAGCATCAACACGAGGCTATCGGGTCGAGCTTCGGAAAGCTGGTTACGTTCAAGTATCTTTCGATTCCGAGAGGGCTAAGTTCCTACTCCTCATACCAAAAAATTTATTTATCCGACAAATAAAGTACGTTTAACATTTCTTTTCACACAAAAATAAACTCTATCGGCCCAGTCCTACTTTTCCTAATGACCTGAATTTCCTACAGGAAGTCCAACGATAATATTATTGTGTACAGTAAAAATTCTTTTTTTCTATTTTATCGTTGTAGAGTATTTTTCATGGTTACAGAAAAAGTTGAATTACCTTCTAATTTTGGCAACTTGCAGCAGTTTTCTGTGAGACACAGGTCTACCAGCAAAATTTTCGTGCGTACCACAGTTTTTTGCGCCTGCAACATATTTTTTTCGCGAGAAGATTTGAAAGAAAACTCATCATTATGACAACGCTATAAGGATTTTTTCTATTATTTTTAGACCAGCGACAACAATTTGACATCGGTTGCTGCGAGTGAATGTCTTTCGCTGCTTGGTCAACTTCTTGGTCCCTCCATATTGAGAGGACGCGTAGAAATGTACGACCCAAGGTAAGCCTTTGCTCTCGTAGATTTCGAAAATCGGATTCCTTTCTCCCTCAGTTCTTCAAGGCCAGTTAACAGTAGTTTCCTTTTTTTCTTCTTAACTCTTACATGCCATCCTTCCGTCACTCCTTCTATTTTTCCTTCCTTCCTTCCTTCCTTTCTTCCTTCCTTTCTTTCTACATTTCGCACTCTTCCTCCCTCTCCTTTCCTGCCTGCCTACCTGCCTTCCTTCTTTCCTTTCAACCTTCGCATTATTCCTGCCCTCATTCCTTTTATTATTTATCCTTCTTTCTTTCTTTTTTTTTTTTTTTTTACTATCAAATAGTTCTTCTTTTTTTCCTTTCTTCCATACTTTTTTGTTTTATCTCAAAACATTCCGTAACTCATCTTCCTCTTTCCTTCTCAGGTTCCTGACTCTTCTAGACCAAAGCATGCGTCCCAGTCCCCCGATGTATTAGTAACTAAAACCTGATAAAGACCCTAAGAAATCCTAAGTAAGACATGCTTAAAAATTAACTCTAGTTTTAACTCAAAAATGTAACCACAAAAGCAGCAGGCCTTAAACTATGGAGACAAGCTTAAAAGTTAGTCATGTAATTTATACTAGTTATGGTTTTGACTGGCATACTATGGCGCAGGCAATCGAGGCGGATTTCCCCCCCTGCTTTTACGCAGGGTAGGGATGAGTAAAGCCCCCAATCTCGTAACCAGAGCCCTCCAGCGCCTTCCTGCTTTTTGCCAGCCAAAAAGTCGGACTAAAGGCTCGAGATAGATAAAAACCTGACTCGACTGAGAAAACGAGGGACTGTCAACAGTCTACCAGGTGAGTGGAGTATTCCATTGTATAGCCATTTATCCCACAGTATAGAGGTTTTGTACCATCACTTGCCCACATCCATAATACAGCTTGGGCTGCCTGTGGTTAAATGATAGATCAATAAAATCCCTTTGCACTTGGAAATTGAAATTTCTCTTATGTAAAACGATATCGATGAGATTCCGCAGAAATGTATCAGCTGACTATCTTGGATCTAAGAAATAAAACTTTTACGCAGATAAAGAGATTGGTAGCTAGTTTTATGGCATTGCTAGCATGAATACCTCTTGGTATAAGAGATTCAAAAAATCATTTTTGTATTGACAATGCATCGTTGAATCTCTCATTATTAGGAAAAACTGGTAGGGAAAGTTTTGAAAAGAAATATTTTTCCTTTATTCTTTTTTGGTTTTCATTCGCCAGAATTGCTCTGTTTATACCTAAGCTATTCATTGAGGTACAACACCACTTCGTCGTTAGGAAGTTTTTTTTTGTTGTTTTTTTTGTTGTTTTGTTGTTGTTGTTTGTTTGTTTTTCTCCGGTCTTTTAGTTTTCAATGTAGTGAAAAGCCACCGCGAAAACTAAGTCGCCCTAATCACAAATAATTCGAAATTCGGTTTCTCGGATTCTATGGAAGATTGTTTCGAGAGGACAAAGTTGTAAGACTTCCCTGTAAATAGGGAGAAAATGAGTCCCACTTTCATTTTCCCATTTCCAAAGACGTCGTCCATACGATATGCTAATCTTTTACTTCGTATGGCGGCTCTTCAATCAGTGACAGATTGTGGCAAGTTCTACTTTCGCAAAATTTTCAACATCCAGATCAAAGAATTTCACTAAATTAGCTTGTTTTCGTAATTTTTAAGAAGTTGAAATTGCATCTAAAATTTAAAAACATAGTTCGTATATCAATGCTATAAACGCTAATTTATTTACCTGTTTTGGCGGGAATTACTTGCAATGTAAAGGAAGCTACGCCTTTGACGGGATAAAACTTTGAACGAGCTATTTTGGGCTACCTGTGGAACTTTTTCAATTGTCTGAAAAAAAGTATCGTATATGGAAAGTTAAAAAGCCATCACTATAATAGTTTTCGATATTTTATATTGTGGGTTTAAAAACAGTACCTTTTTACTCGATTTCCTACATTTGTGGAAATGCTTTAAAAAGGTCAAACTTTTGTGGCCTGAAGACAGAAAACGAAAATAAATTGGGGAAAATTTTAAAAAGAGTTAACAATAATCCTAAAAGCAAATTCCTGTGCATCTTTTCAAAATTAAAGTGACCTATTTTCCTGGGCGTCATTGATATACGAATGTACGAAAAAGTAAGGAGTTTTTAAATTTTAGATGCTATTTGAACTTCTCACATACCGAAAACAAGCTGATTTAAAGAAATTCTTTGATCTTGAAGTTGGAAATTTGGCGAAAGCAGAATTACCACAATCTGTAACTGATTCTCTTCGCCAGCGGTTTATTCGTGAGTTTGCTCATTAGCATACTTCGTTAACTTGCACCGACTTTACCTACCTTTCTTTTCCGCTGTAAAAAAAAATGAAGACTCCACAAAAACAAGAAAAGTTGAATGAAAAGTTATTCAAATGTAAATGATAAAGCAGTTTGGCTACTTTTGTATCTATAATTGATGTAGTTTAGGCGTCATATCAGGGAGCTTTTGGCTACAAAACAGAAGGTAAGTAAACACTACAACACCAGGCAAGTTTAATTTGTTCAGGTATAACATTTTGTTTCTTATGAATTTCTTATACTGTTATAATATATTCAAAATTTTACAAATGCCATTAAGAAATAACCTTTACTTATGCGCAGAACTCTACAACAAGCGCAAGCTTGGGTGGCTCCATATCTAAAATCGTTTCCAAGTTTCATGCTTTTATCATTTACTACCAGCATTTAAGTAAAAAATTCTGGTCGATAACCCCATATTAACTTAACCCCCAATGCAAACTAAGTTTTCTATAAAATATCAAAACTAATCCTTATTATATTAAGTATATGAATCTTTAACCACTGCCAAATGAATATATATATCATATATATATATATGTGTGTGTGTGTGTGTGTGTGTGTGATTAATATGTTTTAGATATTGAATGAATTTCATATATAAATTATCTCAGAAATATATCAGATTTAATTAAATTCTGTACAAAGAGCAATGCTGTAAAAATGTATGGCTTACGATTTTGAATGAGTGTGCTTTTGACAAGAACAGGCTGGGGTTACTACCTTCACCTGGTGTTCTGGTGCATCTAGTATTGATGTTCATCCTAGACTGAAGTGGTATTGATGTGAGGTGGTGTACATGTTGGGTACTGGTTACTATCTCCACCTGGTGTTCTGGTGCATCTAGTGTTGATATTCATCCTAGACTGAAGTGGTATTGATGTGAGGTGGTGTACATGTTGGGTCCTGGTTACTATCTCCACCTGGTGTTCTGGTGCATCTAGTGTTGATGTTCATCCTAGACTGAAGTGGTATTGATGTGAGGAGGTGTACATGTTGGGTCCTGGTTACTATCTCCACCTGGTGTTCTGGTGCATCTAGTATTGATGTTCATCCTAGACTGAAGTGGTATTGATGTGAGGTGGTATACATGTTGGGTCTTTTTTACTAGTTGCATCTGTTGCCACATTTCTTACACAACATACACAAAGAGTATATGTCTGTTCACAGTGTAGTTTTTCTGCAGGCAAGTCTTTTCAGTCCTTGTCTAAAGTCTCTCAGAAACAGAAAATAAATGGAGGGATTGATTGCTGCTAGAAGGCACCAAAGATAAACAAAGGAAAAATATAAATATTGAAATATATCATATTCCATTGACCGTAATGGAGGATGTTGGAACAACAACAACCAATTTAGTACCCCTAAAGGAGACCAACAGATGATGAACACTACAATTATAGTAATTGACATGTAAAATATTCTTCTGTTTCTCTGCTGTCGTGAACGTATCATTTCTATTGCAATTATTCCCTTGATGTTGTTCAGGCTTTTACATAGTTTATAGTGTATAATGGTATACAAGATTATGATTGCAATCAAAGAAATGATAAAGCCCACTAATGCAATTATAGACATGAAAATTAGAAAAGCTTTCTTCGGGTTAAATGCTGGTGACCATGAGGCAAAGCACATCATGTAATCCCATTTCTTAGTCAGACGGATGGTATAAAAGTACGGAGAAAAGAGAGCCATGGCTATTATCCAAGGGAAAGAGATCAAAAACCATCTTGTTTTACAAGTTAAAATTTGCCTGCGAGAAGAGTAAGCAACAGCTATAAACCTTTGGACTGTAATGATTAACAGACTGATAGATGATACATGTGGTGATATGTCAGAGAGGAAAGGAACCAGTTTACACAGTGCCTCACCAAGGGGACCCTCCACTAACCACTCATCAGGATGCACTATCTCGCTTGAAATCATCCATGGCAGTGCTATCAATGGAATGAGCAAGTCTGATACAGCCATGTTGACAATAAAGTAGTTCATATTCGTTTTCAAGTTTTGATTACAAAATATACACGACAACGATGCCAAGTAGGTTACCAAGTAGAGACCAGACAAGTAGGATAGAACACAGGGTTATTTTAATATAAGCTGCCAGTCCTGATGTCCATCGCAGTGTTTCATTAGCATGTGATGTCTTGCTCAGGTACATCATCAAACTTCTTATTTCGGCAGTTCCTGGGAAATAAATCTTAAATTATATTATAAATGAAATTAAGTTGTTACATTATACACTTTTTGCATACGTCAGAGTACACACACACACACACACACACACACACACACACACACACACACACACACACACACACACACATACATACATATATATTACATTAACATGCCTTTCTTAGCATTCCCTTTAGGGCTTTTCGAACAATATCAATTTACAATCAATAATAATTATAAATTAATTAAAACTAACTAAAATATAGAAGAATAGAAAGAATAAAACTTAAAACTACAACACATCTATTATACCTAAATGCGAGAAGTTACCACAAGAAAAAGAACATCCGCAGCTCAGCGGGAAAGGAATACTCCAAAAGACAAAGAAACCATTACCAGTGTTCCCTTTTTGTCCCTCAGTGCACCCCCACCACACCAAAAAACAATGTTCCTCCCACCCCCTCTTATGACACCTCTCAGGCATGCACCTCTCACGCTAAAATCTAAAAGTCAAAATTTGAAACAAGTATTATGAAAATGCACATTAAGTGGAATAGTTTTCCAGAATGTCGTTTTTTAGTCTTCTCTTAAAAGCTTTTATTGTTAACTGCTTTAATTTACACAGTGAGTCTCGTGATTATGGCAGAATTTTTAAGTTGAGACTTCAGTATCTGCCATAATGGGAGAGGACCAATCCTGGTGTTTCCACAGGTAGCCCAACTTAGGTTTCTGTGGTGTCATGTTATAAGAAATGTATGGCAATACTTAACTTTATTTCACATTTTGACGATTTTATTTAGTTTTTTTAAAGCATTGACATACATTTTCTTATAACATTACACCACAGAAACCTAGCTTGGGTTACCTGTGGTGTTTCTGATTACCTTACTACATTTTTTCTGCGATTTTCAAAAAAAAAGAATATTTACCTTGTTTTAATTTTCCTTCAGTAGGTTTGTACTGGTACACAACTTGTACAATGATCAACGTTAAGGTTTCAGAAAGTAATTTGTAGGCAGTGCTCACACGCACCGTCTGATGATCTTGATCTCCAATAGTACTATGATATTATTAGTGCAGTAGGTTTGTGCTCGTACACAACTTGTACAATCATCAACATTAAGGTTTCCAAAGGGAATTGGTAGACAATTGGCCATGGTTATTTTGACGCACAGTATAGTACTATGATATTGTTAGTGCACTAAGTAGGTTTGTGCTGGAACACAACTTGCTAAATGATCAACGTTAAGGTTTCAGATGGTAGTTTATAACTGTTTTACTAGACCAGTATTGTGATATTATTGGTTTATTTGGTTTGTACATTAATATTAATAGATAAGCGTTTAGGTTTCATCAGTCATGAAGCTTGAAGTTATGGTGTAGTCCTGTTTCTCGTCGATTTTGAGTGACATGGTTTTCCGCTCAGTTTTACATGAAAAGGTTTTGGCGACATAGTTTTTTAAGCACAGCTGGATAGATTGTAAGAACACACCTACCTCATTCACGTATTCATATTTTCGTACACTTAGGCGTTTGCAAGACAGTTTTATTCAGATATACATTAAGTGAACTTGATTCCCTGACTTCTTAAAACGCTTCTCCTTTTTTAAACCCTGAGTCTGAACCGTTGAAGAAGAAAAAACTCCTTCAGGACAAATAAATCTATGCCTTTGTGGAAAGTTTTCTTTTATCTGATTGAAAATTATTGTCATCCGTCAAGGTCCATAACGAGCTCGCGGGAAAGAGCACTGAATATCTTAATCACCCGGCAATGCTCACTCCTTCAGGCTTTTATGGAAAGCTTTCTTTTATCTGATTAAAAATTACCGCCATCCGTCTAGGTCCATAACGAGCTCGCGGGAAAGAACACTGAATATCTTAACCACCCGGCAATGCTCACTCCTTCAGGGGAAAAAAAGGAAGTTTATGCTTTCATAAAAAGTTTTCTTTTATCTTATTGAAAATTGAAAGAGCACTTCAACATGTTAACCACCACCTTTGCCACCACCAAATTTTAAAAGGTATATATACAGTATACTTTTGAAGTTGATTGAACATCTTGCTCGCGATTTGATGAAAGAAAATTAAAATAATGGATCGCACCGAATTTCTGTTTGTCCTCGATCTTGAATTGAAAACCCAAATTGTCACAAAATTTGTTATATCAGCCAATATGACCGTCGATTTCTTTCTGTGGTAGTGATAGCAAAACAGCTTTGAGAAATTCTTCATCAACAACTTTCTTGTTAGAACAGATGCTTTGTACGGCACAAAAGTCAAAAACCAAAACCTCGCGGCAAGAAACAGAAACGGAAAAAACAATCCAGAAAAAAGTAAAAAATTAACAACAAAAAATCATTGTGCAACAACACTCGTTCTGCAATGACTTCCAGATGAGCGGTGAACGCAGCGTGCAAAGCAAAGGTGGACAAAATGACCGGCCACAAGCATTTTTGGAGTTTGAAAGAAAGAAGCAAATGTGACGGTTTAAGTGAAATTGTTTATATTTTTCCTTTCCATACTTCTTCTTCTTGTAGCCATGTATATTTTATTTTAGTCAAAGAAAACAGAAAAATTCTCAAAAGTTGGGGTACAGTAGCCTGGGAAAGAGGGCCGGCGCAAAACAGCTAAACGCGCTGTGATTGACTGAATCGAAATTCACCGCACAGCTGGTTTGCATTTCAGGAAGGAGGTTTATTCATTTAGAAACCCTTTTCAGTCTCTGAAGACTACTCCTCCCTCCCATCCACCCGCCCCTACTGTGCCATATGTCTATAGTCTACTGTGTTATCTGTCCGTCTGTCCATGGTCTACTGAGTCATCTGTCTATCTGTCCATGGTCTACTGTGTCATCTGTCTATCTGTCCATTGTCTACTGTGTCATCTGTCTATCTGTCCATGGTCTATCGTTTCATCTGTCTATCTGTCCGTATTCTACAGTGTCATCTGTGTATCTGTCCATGGTCTACTGTTTTATTTGTCCATCTGTCCATGGT
The DNA here is from genome assembly GCA_011057435.1 of Actinia equina. NCBI lineage: Eukaryota > Metazoa > Cnidaria > Anthozoa > Actiniaria > Actiniidae > Actinia > Actinia equina. The sequence continues at coordinate 1,227,150 of WHPX01000489.1, read as the reverse complement.
TTACTTAGTCCATCTTTCCATGGTTTATTGTGTCTAATCAATAATTTTCGATTTCATTTAAAGTGCACTATTACACCTGAATCAATATTTTCAGCATTGATTCTACCTGAAGTAAAGAATTGAATGGTAAAATATTTTTACATGATTTGAGTGATGCATCGGTGGAGATATCAAGGTTTATACTTCCAATATGTTAATGAGTGTGACATCATATGTCATCGTTTGTAAATTGAATCACTGATTACTATGAGAAAACAAGCATCTAATAAACAGATTATTAACCATGAGTAAGACGATGTTTCATACAGGATATTGTACTGCCCAGAAAAGTTCTGTATATTTAGTCTTATGCCTCCATTGACGTCATTAACATATTGGAAGTATAAATCTTGATAACTCACTCAAATCATATAAAAATATTTTGCCATTCAACTATTCACTGTATGTAGATTCAGTGCTGAAAATATTAATTGATATGTCATTGGCACTTTAAGATAATGAGAATGAGTTTTGTTTTTAATAATAATGAGAAAGTTATTCCTTGATTGAGATTCCATTTTTAACTCCAGGAAGTCGATGATTATAAGATGCTAAGAATGACCGTTTAGAAGGCTTTAAAATTTGCCTGTGCTTGCTTTCCTTGAAGGGAATAAAGAACATCCTTAGTTTGAGAGGACTAAGTCTGGTAAGGTATGGTAAGCTAATGATATACTTTCTTTTTTGAAACCTTGATTATCTCAGGTATAAAGCTGGTTTTTATGTACCTTTAGTTTTTCTTTTTCCACCATGTTTTTCGATACCTGTATTTTAGTTCAGTTGTGTTCGCTTTTTGCTTCATACGAGTTTGACCATGGATCAGACAGAATAGAAACTTGCCATCGGATTTTTTACCAAGTGGTGATAACTAGTAAAACTAGCGTGGGCTGCGTCGTTCCTGAATAAAATAGGAACTTGTAGATAAATTGGATCACCGTGATAAGCTTTGTACAAACTGACATTTCGGATATTGGTCCTTCGTCGAATTAAGTGACTCTTACTCCGGTCCTTACGAAGGTCTAACGTCAGAAACCTCAGTTCGTACAAAACCTTTCACGATGATCCAATTTATCTACAAGTTCCTACTAAATTTTTTACCATTTTTTCACCTTAATTTTCATGAACATTAATTCTGTTTATATTAGAAAAAAGAGAAATTCCAAGTAATTAATAAAAGTCAACAGCTGGGCAGAGAAAAATATTAAAACAGTTAATTGAAATTGAAAATCTTGACGAAACTGCTTAAGGTTGAACCAGGAAAACTAATTCAGAGCGAATTTTGGACAATTATATTCTCGCTCCGCCTTTGCAAAATTAGGTGCGTCGATTGAACTGTATTTTTCATATAATGTGCTCGGATTAACCTAGATTCTAACAGTGTATTTTATTTTAAGACTTTCTAGATGTTTAGTCTTTTTCGGCCAAAATTCATACAGTGCTATTTTTAGTTTTTCTCCTCATCCTCGGGTACGATTTTTCGGAAATTTTTAAAATTCTTATCATCCAGTAATATTGCAGCCTGTGTATAAATTTGGATGGATAGTCTTGGGCAGAAAAAAAGTTATGATGCCGCATGAAAATTCAATCCAAAATTTAAAAAAATTACCATTGAATGGATTCCCTTGAAGTTTTCACATAACTATTTCCAAGTATTGCGGATGAGCCTTACGAAAACTCTGCATCAAATCTTAAAAACTCATTGAATAAATCTTTTTTCACTAATTGTCGTTGTAAAACTCAAATATGAGAGTTTTCCTAAAAATCACATTTTCGCCGTTTTCTTCAAAACGGCTCCAAGTTTTTTTTTTTAAACTTCCTACATCAATAGACCAGAGCTTTATTTAGATGGAAGTGAAATTTCTACGGTTCGTCCTATTCAAATTGTGGAGAAAACAATTTTTAGTGAGGTGTTCCTAAAGAGCTCACCCTGCTAGAAATAAAATTTACAGAATCTTATCATCTCAGATGATATACTAGTAGTAATATTGCAGCCTGTGTATAAATTTGGATGGAAAGTCTTGGGCAGAAAAAAAAGTTCAATTGACGTAATGGTTTTGCGAAGGGAGCGAAAATAAAATTGTCCTAAAAAATTGTCCAGTTAAGTTCCACACTAAGCGAGAAAAAATTACACCAAGTGATTTTGCCTCTCTTAATCAGCGAACATTTGGTTCAAAGCTCTTCAAAGCTCAATATATATTTCCTAGTTCCAGGCATTTCAGCTCGATAAACAACAGCTTTTACTCGGAATAGTCTTTTAAAAATAGTAATAATAAAAAGGTAAATTATACACCTTGAAAAGATGAAAAAACTTACTGACGTTTCTACTCCCACGAAGGACTAGCGTCCGAAACGTCAGTAAGTTTTTCATCTTCTCACGGTGTATATTTTATAACCATTTTATCATTACTGTTTCATTAGAAATGGAAACACCGACGCAGCTCACACTAGTTTTTAGCTAGTTATATCTTTAAAAAAATAGTATTCGTCGTTGGTGAAAAATTTTCGTTTTGAGAAAATACTTGGAAATTTTGTCATATTACAAAAATGTGATTGCGTGCCTAGATTCTATATCACCTGGCACTAAAATCAGTATTGTTAATTTATCAGCAAGGGACCGAGCCTTTTTTAAAATTAAGCTTTTTTCCTTTCTGTTGTTCAGTTTGAAATTAAGAAAGAGATAAAAAGAAAGGAAGCAATATAGAAATATATATTTCAGCCTTAAAAGTCATCTTCAGCCAATCTGATTTCAGGAGATTTTTTCCTTCTGTGGTTCCCCGCTGCTCACGGCAGACTAAAATCTTTTAGTCAAATCCCACTAAAATCGGCCGAACATCAATGCTGCGTTCTGATTGAATAAGCCCACTACTAGTTAAAAGTGCCGGCTTTGAAATCCAAACTTTAATTTAAGACTTGCTTGCATCTAAATATTGGACCGACTAGTTGGGTTTGACTAAAATAATTACTCCTCTCTCCCTCATGGACTATGATTCAGTAGCCCATTTGGGTTGTATGTATACATATATTTGACTGACTAGTTGGGTTTGACTAAAATAATTAGTCCCCTCGCCCTCATGGCCTACGAGTCAATATCCCATTTGGCCTTCGCCTTCATGTGCTATAAATTGACTCATAGCCAGTTGTGCTCGAGGACTAGTTGCTAATAGGCTTCAACAGTTCCATTAAAAGCTGACTTTTCACTGAGTGGTCTCTGCATGAGGTCGCACGTTTATGGTTACACAGTCTTGGCAAAGCTACTGAATGAAAATTAAGGGTTGTGTGTTGTGAAGGAGGTAGCCTCATTCAACTGGTATTCCCGAAAAATATATGTTTAATGCAGTCAGTTTGAAGGGGATTGAACTAAGTTATGAAGAGAAAACAACTAAAACCATAGTTATTGAAAAAGCTCAGTAAATCTTTGATAAATCCCATGCAGAGGTTGTTTCAGGGTTCGACCTGTGAGTTTAGCCCGCGTATTTGATCACGTCTCGCAAATATTCATTATCTCTTTCTAAAAATGTTAAGGTGCAAACCCTAGTTACTAGGCAACTGTCTACGTTACCGTATTTTTACCGTGTTAGTTTCTTTCAAGAATTATGTCAGTGTTTTCATTTGCAAGTTTCAGGTTTCGAAATTCTAGCAACCCTTCTTAACATGCGGATGCATGAAGCATACAGAAGAAATCAATATTGTTCGGGTTCTGAATTTGCAAATTTCCCATCTAATGGTATTATCAGATAGATATATATCGATCTATTATAAATCGTTTTACGTCGTCTGCTCCATACAATTTTCAAATTATATACAAAATTCGCTTATAAATATTTTTAAAATACGAATATTTACGAAGCTTTCGAAAGTTGGATTAAAATTTTACTTTGTGATCTTTGCCTGTTCCGTTTACTAGGACTAGCACGGTCATCGGTAAGGTCAGTAAAAATCTCACCTACGTACACGATGTTTAGATAAATCCTATTGTTTGTTCGCTGGAAATAACTTTTACAACCACTTGTTTTCGATCTATTATTTTCATAAAAATGTTTTATCGAAAGACTACTTGTCTCCCACACTACTACTCTGCTGGCAGAGCTTCCCTTTTAATCTATTAACAACCCTAAGGCCATTTTCTTTTCTTCAGGAACTCTCTTGAACGAAAAGACAATAATTGGTATTCAGCTAAATAGAGCCAAGTGTTGTTGTGCTTCAGTTCGAATACAGTTCAATGGCAAACGACAGCAACAGCAACGCTTCTTTCAAATGCTTCTTACTGAATACCGAATACATTCAAACTTTGGAAGTGTTTCGACTCGCCAGTCACAGGATCAGATTGTCTACTTTTCTATCATCAGTTATTTTGATACCATGTATAATAATCGGTAATGGCCTAGTGTTAGGAGTGATACTTCGTCGACCGTCGCTGCGAACAACATCAAATTTCTTGATAAGCTGTTTATCCGTTGCTGACTTCCTTAATGGTCTGGTATTTTTGCCTCTTTTCTCAGCCTGGACTATCAGTGATTCTGCTCTGCATTCCTGCCCATTCCATGGCTTATTGTCATGTGTTGGTTGGCTGATCAATTCCGTATCCTTTGGGACGATGGTGGCAGTGAGTGTCGAGAGGTATATCGCTCTCTTCTATCACCTCAAATACCCAGTGATCGTATCAAAGAAAAGAATCCAAAAAGTTATCTTTGTCTTGTGGCTTATGGCAGCCGTTTTTAGCTGTTTATCGCTGTTTCATTTCTTCAACTTTATTCGTTTTCCCATCATTGGATTCATTTTCGCCATGGGGCTGGTCATCATTATTTTTACCTACACTCGCATCTTCGTTTTGGTTCGACGTCATCACCGCTCAATCAAAGCTCAAGAGACTACTAACACGACCAAGTACCGTCAAAGAAAAATTGCTGTTACTATGGCTTATGTGATTGCTACATCTGCCATTTGTTATCTTCCGTTTGGTTGTGCTTTGGTCGTTGTGCTAATCAGGGGTTTTACCATAAAGTCTTTTCATATTTTCCACTTAAGTGAACTGTTATTTTGCCTTAGTTCTTTGATTAATCCTCTGATCTACTGTCTTAGAAATGAAGAACTGAGGACAGCAGTTATCTCACTCCTACGAGATATCTATAGGGCTATCATACCGCGTTGATAAGGCCAGCACGTGCGCCCGCGGTCCGGTATACTGTGATACTGAAATGGATGTCCCAAATTACAGTTGAACCTTCATAAACCTTCCGTTGAATACAAACTATGGTATTTCTACATTTGAATACTCTCTTGCAACCATATGGCAAACTATACCTTACAGTATTAAAACCATCTCCTCATAATATTCATTCAAGAAGAACTATAAAATACATCTTTTGAACTTGCAGTTACAAATTCACTAATCTATATCAAAGTTAATTATTTATTTATTTCTCATTTACCATAGAGTGCACACACTAAAACCGTGAACATTAAATAGTACTAATTAGTACTATTTCATACAGAATCATTTGTTTTCTATTGTTTAATTATCACTATTGAGTGCTTAAAATTAGTATTTGTTTCACGGATTTAGTGTGAGCACTATAATGAAATGTTCTATATTTATTATTTTAAGAATGACTATATCTTAGCTCCAAAGCTCTAATGAATATTTATGAGGCTTTGCATTTGAGCCTTCGCTGCGAGGTCGGAAATTAATTTTTCCGAATTTAATTCCAAGGGTTTTCGCCCGGAATAACCTCGTTCCCAAGCACTATAACTTACTTCTATATCTTCAACTATTTAATTAGTGCCACGCGGTCCATATGTACTCTCATCTTATTATTTTAAGAATAACTATATCTTAGCTCCAAAGCTCTTATGAATATTTATAAGACTTTGCATTTGAGCCTTCCACCTTTCCCATCCAGTCTAGTGGTCAACTCGAAAGCTGTGCTCCTTTGACCACTACCAAGAGAATATAAACTAGTTCATTTTCTCTTGCCACTACACATTTTTGACAATTGACAACAGTTAAAACTATCTTTAATTAGGTTATTTTTTATCTCTGTCATTAATCTTTTCTTATTCTGTAACTTCTTTGGTTAAAAGTGTTAATAAACTGAACTTGAACTTGATCTTGATCTTGAATTTGAACTTGAACATAAGAATGGTTATCGTGTGAGTTGGAAACGTGGCAGCACGTACGCAGTACACCATACCATAACAATAAAATGGCTTCCCATAAGAAAGATTATCGAATGAGTGGGAAACGTACAGTATTGACCGTACAGCACGTACACGGTCAGTACAACAATACCGTAACATTGACATAGCTTTACATTAAAATGGCTTCCCATAAGAAAGATTATTGAATGGGTGGGAAACGTACAGTATTGACCGTACAGCACGTACACGGTCAGTACAACAATACCGTAACATTGACATAGCTTTACATTAAAATGGCTTCCCATAAGAAAGATTATTGAATGGGTGGGAAACGTACAGTATTGACCGTACAGCACGTACACGGTCAGTACAACAATACCGTAACATTGACATAGCTTTACATTAAAATGGCTTCCCATAAGAAAGATTATTGAATGGGTGGGAAACGTACAGTATTGACCGTACAGTACGTACACGGTCAGTACAACAATACCGTAACATTGACATAGCTTTCCATATGAATGGTTATTTTATAAGTGGGAAACTTATGGTGATAACTTTTAACAAACGGATGCCGTGACTTTGAAATGGTTTTCTATAACGGTGGTTGTCGAATGAGTGAAAAAAATAAGGTGCTCATTACGCATATGCGTGGTGGATGGATGGATGAATGGAGGGAGGGAGGGAGGGATGGGATGGATGGATGGATGGATGGATGGATGGGATAGTTGGAGGGATGGATGGGTTGGGATGGATGGGAGGGAGGGATGGATGGATGGATGGGATAGTTGGAGGGATGGATGGGTTGGGATGGATGGGAGGGATGGATGGGTTGGGATGGATAGATGGATGTGGACAGACGAACGATTGGGAAGGGGATAGTAAATTTCATTTCCAATGGCGAATCAACTGGCTGTGGGTCTTCACTGAATGCGCACTGGATGTCATAGCTTTTAATTCGCTATCGGACAATGTAATAACGATAGCCCAATAACAAAGTCATATCAGTGTTCGAATATTAAACATAATATGACCAAAATACCTTTCCCAAAATCGCTCGAGTGATCCGCAAACAATGAATCCAAGTCGAGTTTGGATGGACTTGATGTGTTCATACATTTACTTTAATTTACGTAAATCTAAATAGATAATTTTATCAATTCTAACCTGGACTAGCTTGGAGCCATCAATAAGCCTGAAGCGAGATGACGCTTTTCCCCCGTCTCTAGACCATAATCCTTTTCACACTGCTTTTGTTCTTTAATTATGAGTATTGTTCTTGTATTCTCTATTAAAGAGTCAAAAATTTTAATATGAAAGAATTTTGAAAACTATTATGGTTTAGAGACGGGGGTAAAACGTCATCTCGCTTCAGGCTTATTCGTGTTCGTTCGAGCGAATTCGGATAAAGGTCGGTGAGAGTCTATACAGCGGTTAGTAACCATATGACTCTAAATCCCTTGAGATATAAATAACAATGAAACAAACGCCATGTTGGTTGATCTAATAAGAGAAGCTTATGAAGAATGCTTTGTTATTGTCAACTAGCATGACGTAACATGAACATGCTCTATTGCGATCTTCTAGATTCATTTTCCTCCTGTTTAGATTGTTTAGATTGCATTCTTAAGCCAACAATAGTGTGTGTGGGGGGAGGGGGGAGGGTCATGGAAAAAATGCCTCCTAGAAAGTGGATATCACTTGACCTGCCATGATCGTCCTACTCCCTCACCCCCTCCCCCATCCCCTTGCTTGCCGTTTCATGAGTGTCCCAGCACGAACCAGATACTGCTATGAAACAGTTATCCATCAATGTAGTTTTAATTACGAAGTTATTCGAAGAAACCGGAGACCGGACGGATGGTATATGGGAGAACTATGAACGGTCAGTTCCTCTGAGCTGACGAGATAGTCTCGAATGACAAAGAGAATTTCCTGATTTTTTATGAGAAATTCTCGTAAACGATCTAATTGGATTAGGTTGATTCAAATCGATTCAAAGATTTCCATAAACATTCTTGGCGAGTTTGAGGATTGAAAAAACTTGAAATGAAATCGCATTTCCGTTATGAAACTAGAGTGGCTTTGCATAACCCATGTTAATACGGAATATAAATTAATAACATCAAATAGACACCAAACAAAACAACAACAATGAAGATAAGACCTACTAGCCTCTTTTACTCTACTTACTATTACATGACAAGATTTGTATAAATGGAAGTTGGTCGCTGAGGAGACATAAAAAAAACGGGAAGCGTAAAGCCGAGAAAAGGGAAAATATACTTTTAAGACAGAACGTATTCTTTCCAAATTCGTTTGCAACGCCGTTGGCTTTTCGAAGAACTTTATCGACAGTAGTAACCAAAGTGAAGTGGTATCCCTCTACTAAGCGAACACCCTCAAGATCTTGCCCGGTGACCGCTTAATGAAGGGTGTCCTCTTAATTTAGATTTGCTTTCCAGTAGATATTGAAAGAAAATCTCGCGGCCAAGCAACTAGCTGTCCGTTTAATGAAGGGTGTCCGTTGAGTAGAGGTTTTTCTCACAGTGAATATGGGAAGGAAATCTTACGACCTTGCAACGAGCTCTTCGTTTAATGAAGGGTGTCCGTTGAATAGAGGTTTGTCTTACAGTAAATATGGGAAGGAAATCTTGCGACCGTGAAACGATCCTGTCCGTTTAATGAAGGGTGTCCGCTGAATAGAGGTTTATTTTAGAATAAAATATGAAGAGAAACCTCACGACCATGCAATTACTGTCGCAAGAGAGGCCCTTTATAATGATCATGTTTCGTTTAATAAAAGGTGGCCTTAATACAAAAATCACTGCCTTTGTCGTTAGAATGCCGTTCGGTAGTATTAGAACCAGGAATCATTTCATCTTCAAGAATTTCGAAACCAAAAATACTCTATCATCTGTCAATACTTTAACCTTTAGTGATCATCAGTTTAGAGGATATAACTCGAGACTATGGGCAAGTCGAGTTATTGGGTTCGAAACTGATAGACTTTGATTAATGATCTTAAAAATCTACTAACAGCAGTTTTCATCTCGCTGGCTCTTATTGTACAACTTAAGGTTCCTAAAATGGCATTTGGGAATCACGGGTGGCGTAGGGGTTTGATGGCGACCAAGGGTTCGATACCCGAACTAGTCGTGTATGCGAATAGAGTTGCTTGGTGGTTCTCTCCTGTGTGCTGCAAAGGTTTTCCTTCTGATGCTCCAGCTTTCCTCCCTCGGCAAAAATCAACTCCTAAATTCCCAATTCGATCATGGAACGAGAGCCACAGGTTTGCTAGTCACTGGCTAATATTTAAGTGCTTTTACCGACTTGTAGTTTGGTTTATTCATTACTGAATCGACAAGTACGAGTATTAAATGAAAAAAATCATTTTTTGAATTGCTATCTTAAAATTAGAATAAGCATTCTAAATTCTTCCGTCATTAGCTTCTTTACTTTACCAACATAGTAATGACTTGTAAATACTACTTATCCTCAGTTTTCGTGTAGCTTTTTATTAAGCCGAAATCTTCGGGACTTTGCAATTGCTCGATGTATGCTTTAATAAAGGGTGTCAGCTGAATAGACGGTTGGTTTTACAATAAATATGAGAAGAGAAATCTCAGAACCGTGCAACTTTTGCTGTCCGTTGAATAAAGTTTGGACGCTTACAATCCTATTTTCGAATCCTTTTTCAAGTTTCACTCTCAGTTTTCAATTAGTATGATGACTTGCCAACAATCGCGCTTTAAGATTCGCTTTACATCACTACCCAAAGCAAACCATAATCCTATTTCATACGAATGACTTCGATAGAGCAAACTATTCGATTTGCAAATATTATTTTCAACTTCTTGTCCAGCTTGATTATTTTGATAGATTTTTGAATTTCTCTTTAAGATGCCAAAGGAAATCAAATGTTAATATATCTATACACATTATCCTGTACGAGAGTACGTATTTTGATACAGTTCTGTGGTTTTTTAAAAGGTCAATGATCATGTTCTTTACTCGACCACAATATAGCATCTCACTTGAATTACTGTTCACGCCCTGAAATACCTCGCGTCTTAGTCAGTGTTCTAATGAAGAAACATGAAGGGCCCGGATATTACGTATTAAGTGTCTTTCTTCTAATAAGACACATCTAACTCCAAACAAAATATATCTTCAGTTAAGCCAATATGACCGGGACTTCGATAATCGATGTCTTGTAAGTTGTACAATGCATGTTTCGATGTGATATAAAATGATAACAGCGCAGAGTAGAAAATAAAAGTTCAAAATAAAAGTCTAAATTGAAGATACTCGGTTTACTTGAAATTCATAGTTGTCACTGAATCTCTGACTTTAAATTTTTTTAAATCTTTTGATCCGTGATATAAGTAGTTGATTATATATAAGTCACTCAGTTTGTTGAGGAACTTATGCAATGACTTTACTATTAATTTCTTATTTGTACAATTAGTTATCTTAAGAATAATATAACGGAAAATCCAATCCTGTCAAGTCGACACAAATATCCCATGTAGTATTTGATAATGCATGTTTTGGGTGAGTTATAACAATCATGGTGATAGAGTGATGTCAATTATTCTATCAAACAAAAATAGAATATTATCTAATAATACCACAATGCCAAGCCCACAGATCGCTTCATTCTTTTTTTTTTTTAATTAATCCATGAATAATAATAAAAACAATTGATAATAAAACTAAAATATTTGGGATGAGGTAGTTATTATTCAATCAATTAAAATAGAATATTACCTGACAATACCACAATGCCAAACCTAAGTATCATTTTCGATTCATTTTGTTTTAACCCTCATAAATAATAATAATAATAATCATAATAATGAAAACTTCATTGTGATGCTTTTTGTTTTACAATTGCAAATCTCGCTAATAACTAGGTAATTTGCAATCGGCTACTTGAATTAAAGATAAATTCCGTTTTACATGAAATGAATAATAATAATAATCATAATAATAATATTAGTAATAAATTGTGCCATGAAATCGTAAAATTACAAAACATAACCTGCGCAGAAAATGTCGGGTTGAAGTAAACTGTATGTTTAATTTTTTTGCTCCGTTTTTCCGCAGAGTGAATAGTAAACTAGAAACAACAGAACGAGAGGTTTTTAACAAGATAGATCATAGTTAGTTGTGGAGGATAGATCGACTCAAGTCAAGTAATTGCATCCCGGCCTGCCTTTATTAGTTTTCTTTTTGGGCTTCACTTTAAAGACATAATTTAGATAATCCACGAATGATATCCAACTCTAGGAGAGGTCTTTCTTGGTGTTTAGTAACTTGAAAACATGGTGAAGACAATAATTTACGCTGCTTAAATTAATTCAGTTCAAGCCTCAGGAGCATTTGCAAAACGATTTGAAACAATTCAAACGATTCGAAACAAAGAATCAATCTGTCATATTATTCCCGATTGTTCCCTGCTGTGTTGCAAGACTTTCCGGACTTTTTTATTCGCTTTTAAGTCACCCCGTCCGGCTAATCAATCTCAATTATTACAATTTACATCTATTTATAATTAATCTCTATTTACCTGGGGTTAGCATCGGATTCGATCAACTCCCTGGCTTGTTCCTTCCGAGGTCTTGATTCAAAGAGGGATGGTCATATCAGTGAAGGTTTTCGCATACAAATAATAGAAATGTCGAGAGCTAAAGTTTTATCTTTTTATTATTCAGTTTACTTTTTAACAGTTCTGATTATATAACCATCCTCAGGGTTATATAGACGACTCCAGTTAAAACTCCAGTGAATGCGGGCTTAGCCTCGAATCCAGTAGTTGCTTTTTTGTCATTCTAATTTCTGCTTTTGTTTACCGAGAAGTTAGGATAAGTCTTCATACATGTATTTGAGTTTTAAGAGTCGTTAATAAACCGTGTACAAAATCTATCTACATAGCTAACGGAAAGCGAGGTTACAGACAACCATGAAAATGGCCGCCATGGCAGAAAGATAGTATGCACTATCGCATATACCTATTTATTGAACTAAATGCCTGATGCGTACGAGGACAAGTCTAGGACTGTCCCCTACTTATCTTCTAGTCAAATAATGATTTGCAATCGCAGATGAAACCTTATTAATTGAACTAGATGCCTGCGTACAAGGAAACGTCTAGGACTGTCCCCTACTTATCTCATTAGATTTTTTCAATTCTTATCTATTAAGCCTTCTTGGTTTCCTGTTATGAGGAGACGTTGTTGCTGGCAAGGTGCTCAAGAAAGTGGGAAATGTTTGAGAGATTTTATCTAAACACATTGGAAATGATACACCAGGTTTGCGTGCCTTCGCTTCGATTTAGTTGCCATCGCTCCATGGTGTATGGAAGTGTACAGTTGGCACGGAATAAGCAATTAAATTAAAATCCCTGTTGCTTTTATTCGTTCATTCAGCCAGCCTATCGGTTGTTCGTTCGCTCTTTCATTCTTTCATTTTTTTTACCACTGTCTGGAATATTTTCCACTTATTTGTTCACATCTATGCATCCCTTTTGAAAACTGTTTAAAAGAATATTGAATACGTACTCCAGTTTATAGTTCTCTGATGCTCAGGGTTAGCCTCGATTTGTGTAGAATATCCACGTGTTCCAGTGAAGGCTCGCGGAATTTCAAAGTGTTTGTGTTATTGAAGCTGTATTCTTAACTTTAGCTTTGTTATTTTTGTAGTTTTTAGGCTAAAATGATGCCAACCCTGAGTAAAGGAGATAGTAATCAAAGAACACAGTGGTATTGTACAAATTCTAAATAGGTTTAGCTATTAATGGTCTATCAACCATGGGCACATCAATGGGTCTCTCCACTCTTAGTAGTATAGTCGTGCTAATTGGGACCATCACTCACACAGATACACCCAATATCCTAAACATAGTACAACTCTCAGCTCTCATATATTGATTTTAACAAGCAGGGAGAAAAACAGAAACATCTCTAGTGGAAACCCGTAGAAAAATCTATCGTAGAAAATGGCATGGGATCGGAAACTGACAAAACGCTTATTCTAGATAGGTATAGTGAATCTGTTTCTATATTGGAAACAAGGCAGGATCGACGCTGACCACAGGGATTAGTGGATGGAGATGCACAAACCTATCTCCAAAGAGGAAAGATTACTTTGAACTCAAAGCGCGCAGAGCATTTCCTGGTGTCGGGAGTTCTATCAAACATAACGAGGAAACAGTTTGATTTCTATTCGTACAAATTACAGTGACTGGCTTGACCTCAGTAGATCTTGTTACTGAAAACAGCGCTCGAATAAATAACATGGTAAGGGAGTCTCGATAGGTGGACGGAAATGGCATTGTTGAAAATGTTGAAAATGTCTTTGAGAGATATCAGTCGAGTCAGGTTTTGGTTTCTTCTGTCAGTTTGCATGATGCTAGATCGAATTTAACTTCGAACATTAAGGGAGTGATTGTTCTATTTCCACCAAAACCAGGGGCTCATCTCCAGATCGAATTGAAATTCAGAATTCAAAGTTGATATTTGCGTATCTGTACGAGTTTCTTTATCAACGAGTGTTTGATTTTTTGAACCTTTCTTCTTATTATGAACAATTAAAGATATCAGTATCCCGCAACTGTGTTGACCAATTTCCTCGTCATTGACTGAGCTATCTAGTAGTTCTCGTAGTTGGTATTAATGGTTTTATCTTAATTAAAGGCGTTCCTTGTTATTTTATAAAACAATAGAAATAGTTGATCTAGTTCGAGTACCGCTACGCTAGACTACGCGTCGTCAGGGAAAACTAATATTGACTAGATTTATTTTTTTAGCATGACATTTTTTTTCTCAGATGAGTTTCAACCACACATTTCGCAGAAAGTGTTAATTTTCGTAGTGAAAATGTTAATTTTCGAAGTGACAGTGAGCCAAAATAAATTCACAAATAATGACACGCATGCATAGCAATCACGGGGTTGGCCTGCATGAACAGAACAAACTTCCGTCTCTAGTCAAAAATAACGCTAAAAGTACTCTTCCTTCAGATCGTCGATTCTTGTATTCCCCTATGACTATTGAGCCATGGTTAATAGCTAAGCAATTCATGTGTTTTAATAATTGTAATCAGTAATAGATGAAAAATAGGTAGTAGGTCTATAGATGTCATCTTAGGTGTGTTAGAAATTGAAGAGTCTTTCCTCACTTCATCAGACATCAGAAATAGCATCGCCAGCCCAGACAATATGACGTCGAAGTGAACGTCCAATTGTTCTCCGATGTTTCGTCACTTGTTTAAGGAATGCTTTATAAACTCTAGCATCCGGATTGGTCGTGTTGTCGAACCCTTCTCTAACGACATGTTTCCTTCCGAGTTCGAAGTATCTTGAATAGCCGGAAATAAGCGGCAAGAAAATAGCCAGTTAAGTGGCTTCAAAAAGTTACCCTTGGTGCGAATCGCACACGAAATTGAAGTACGATTTTCCTCATCTGTCCTGACCTTTTTAAAAATTCGACCAACACTGCAACTAAAGACTACATCGAAGATAATTTATTTTGCAGTAATCCGTATTTTCCTTGATGTGTTGTAAGGTTCAGTGAACAAAGAGCTATCCGTTTTCAAACCGCAGGTATTTGAGCGTATTAAGGATAGGCCAATTAAAGGCCAAGCATACGAACAATAGATAACTGGCGAACTATCATCACTAGTATAAGAGTACGCGGGACAAGTGTCTACCAACACCTAATAACTGGTGCCAAAGATCCGACAAAACGAAAGACCAAGTGTTAAGACACTTCAAAGGGTGTGAACATTGTCTCTTGGGTCTACAACAGCGCTTGAAAGAGCATTAGACCAGTACTCACTTGGTTCAGTGTGTGGACATCATGTCAGTCATTGTAAAACACGGCTCTGCTTTTACCCCAGTGGAATCAGGGCCTAAAAGCACATCGTTCAGTCACCCCTTTTCAATCAAAAATCTCCTCAACTTAGACGAGAGTTCAAACGATAATTTAAGCAGCGAATTAGCTAGTATTAGAACCCCTGACCAGCCGTCAAATCGTAGCAGCGTCATCATCCCTCCACCTCTCTCGCAGAACTTACCAGGATCAACACGGATGTGTTATGAAGATCCCGGTGCACAAATCCCGCCTTGGATTTACGCTACTCGCTACTGTAGACAAGGGATTCCTTCGGGTGAGTTTTATTCAAGATTTATTACTGCCTATAAATCAATGTAATCACAGTAATACATTATCATGACATCTCTGAGATAAATAGTTTTTCCATGTCATAAATCAAGCTTCTTGCAAAGAATTAATGACAACACATTTACTGTTATGTTCATAAATCTTCTTATTATATATATTTCTACCAATTTATCAGCTACTTTTTGTACAACTACAAATTACAATAATTGATTTACCTGAGTAGTTATACATACTACAAACTTAAAATTGTACAGTCCGCTTATGAGTGTTCCTGTTGACGATTTTGTATACGTAAGTCTTAAATCAAGACTAAATCACTCCTGCGCTCAGACACGTTTATCGACAGTAAATCATCATTCGCGGAGAGACGGATTATTTCGTCAGAGGCATTCATTGCCGGCAAAACTCAGGATATTTTACTGGAGGTTCCTTGTACTGATAAACACAGTGAACTACGTTCTCAATGCCAATGGTTCAAACTATTTACTCTTGAAATACGTTCTAACATATATTCATTTTTAGTTTCACTACTGAGGACAATAGTCGCCAGTTTTAAATCTAAAAGCTTCAAAGTACCAACGACTACTATTTCATTCATTGCTCCGACGAGAGCAGGAATTTATGGGAAACCTGTTAAAGTATTTCTTGAAAAGGAATTTGAAGTTTTTTAGTAGACAGTGGCCTCCCCGGGTTGTAAGCTTATACGCTTTTAAAGTGACGTATATTGAATGCACGAGGTTTTCTAGTTTATACGTATCGCAAGTAAACAAAAAGGATTTTGGGATGATGTAATTATTTTCTTGAAGCGACGGGTTAGTTTTGTGTTTATCCTGAAGGAGTGGCGGATTTGTGGTAAATCAATCAGAAAGCAGCAGGATAAAGAAGAACAATCACCATCATTATATCATTTCTAATTATACACATGTTTAGATATATATTATTAGAAATGATATATAGTTATCAAAAAAATTTAAAGTAAAGATTTGTTAATATGTTCGGACTGAATTTAAAAAGATAGTTAACTGCATGAGTAGTTCGGTCTACAGATGAACAAGTAAACGATGTGGAATGTTACTCAACGCCTCCCATTCTCTTGCTACTGTGGTTTAATAAAATAAGATTATATTCAAACAGTTTAAACCAGCTTTTAACCTACGAATAACAACTGGTCTTTCTAGCTTGACTATGATGTTTAGGGACAAAGTTTTTACTTTAAAATACTTTCGATGTTTCATCGTTGTATAAATTATTTCGAGATTGGGTCAGCGACAGAGAAAACATGCTGTCGACATTGCTATATTTTTTTCACCAAAGATACATTTTGAAATTATTCAGAACAGCGCTTATGGCAGCTTTTACAGTCAGCAACGAACGATGTTCTCAAATGTTTAAATCAGATTTTTTTGATCAATTTTTTAAGATCAGGGTTTTTTTTTTGTTGAAAACTTGTACATGTTAACCATTCTGGTGTATCCGTCTGGTCAGAACGTAAACTATCCTTGGTACTCACTTGTGAAACGACCCTGAAAAACGAACTAAGGAATGTTTCGATAGGCTTTATTCTAATACTGAGAGAAATTTATTGATATTCATTGGCAGTTCAAAAACTCAGATTATTCCGTTATTTCTCGTTGTGAAAAAATAAGGGATTTGCGACTGAAAATCTTTAGCTATAGTGTGTGATATGACGCTGAATATTAAATGTCTAAAGTTCCACAGTTCAATTCAAGATCGTAATAACGAGCCAATATAAAAACGAGAAATTTTTATAGGAAAGATACTGGCTAACTGTCTTCATCGCACTTCCAAATTATCGTACGCTAGCTCAGTTTTAGCCGAATTTTTGATGGCGTTCTCAGCGCCTGTGCAGCATAAACAAGAAAACGTCCAAATGATTATCAAACTTGTACAATTTGTAGTACTATTTTTCGATTTACATCGCTACATACATCTTAATGACAATTCGGTGTTAATTTCTCAAGACTGAGAGAAAGAACTGTGTCTCCATTAAGGTGTGAATTCAATTACTTAATTAGCTCTAATGATTATCCCACATAAGGTGAGTGTTTAGCTTTGATAGATAAAGAGAAGTAATTGCTTAAAATTGGCTAAACTATTGAGCCACTCTGAGTTAAAAGAATTCGAATTGTGTCTCTTTCATGAGATTACTTTTGATATTACAGAAGATATATCTAGCTAAAAACTAGCTCTTTTAAAAACTCTTTTACTCCGACGAAGGACAAGCGTCCGAAACGTCAGTAAGTTTTTTCATCTTTTCACGGTGTATAATTTACCTAGTTTATCATTACTGTTTTGATATTACACTTATTAGTTTAGTATTTTTCTTTGCATTTTGAAATCCGAAGCACTAAAAGATTTGAGTAGACATGTAAATTTGAACGAACAGTTCGTGATTGCGTAGTATTTAAAGATAAAGTTTCTAAGTGAGTGCTTTTACTTTTACTCTTCTGGAATGCGTTCATACTTATCAAAAAATGAAAAAAACTGTTTGACTTTATTGCATCGGGGGGAAAAATTATCTTATAAAACGAGTTGAATTATTGTCTTATATACTTGATGCAGGGGTGAACTTAAAAGCGTGCAGTTTCCGTTTTCTCTGTGCAAAGATATATTAATCTTACGTTATTTTTCTCGCGGTCTGCCTTACATTGAAATGGCTTCACGGCAGTCTCATCTTGAGTTAGTTGTTTTACTGAGTCGCACTGAAATGGCTTCCCCATTTTATTTTTCAACGTGGCATCCTTCCCATGTACAATCGGTACACAAATGTTTTCCTGTACATTACATAAATGGCACTGGAAGTTCTCCTTCCTCAGTCCTCCTTTCCTTTTTCTCATGTGAAAAATAACTTTAAAACGGATCTTCCAAGCAATGCTTTTCCTTCTGATCCGTTTGGCTTTGAAATGTTTTTTTTTTAGTATAGTTCAACTCAATAGCAAATATCTGAGTTACACTCTGTTGAGGCATTTGGGTCAATACAATGAAATGTATAGAAACAAAGACCCAAATATAACAATTGCATCTGAAGGCACTAGAGTGTAACTCCGATATCTGCTATTCGGCTCCCTTACGAATAGCATATGAATAATATCATTATTCATTTGCATGGTTACCGTACGAATAGCAACATAGTTTGAATTTAAGTTATAGCTGGATTTTTTTTCTTGGTTTATTCTTACCCCTAGTATGCCTTAACATCGAAATGTTTTCTTCTTCTCATCAAAAATAATAAAAAGATGTCTAAAAGTATATCCAGACTACTAACAACTAACATTACTTTCGTTCCTTTGGTTTTAGGGACTTTTATCAACGTCCGAAGGCCACGGAAACCACTAAAGAAACACAAGCAACGCCCTCTGTTCTCCCAAAAACAAATCCAACGACTAGAAGAAGAATTTTCCAATGAGAAATACATCTCAAAATCGCGGCGGTCGACTCTAGCAGCCGAAATAAATCTGACCGACGCTCAAGTTCGGACTTGGTTCCAAAACAGACGAACAAGATGGCGTAAAGAGGTGCATGGTGAAGACGAAATTTGTCTTTCTGATGTACGAAACCCGTGGCAGGTTCCTAAATGTCATGATGACGTCAACACAAGCTATGCCAGAAATTGCCTTATTGTGAGAGGATACTGTTGCTCATAAATCACGCATTCGATATCAGACATTAATTTTTTCAAACAAATTTAGTTCAGCTTGACTAACATACAGTACGCATGCTGGTATAAAAACTACAGATAAAAAATATAATCATACAGGTTCTCATTAATCCCATATAGGTAACTGTCCAATTATTTTCTTAATTGGTAAGGTCTTGTTGATATGGGATTAATTAGGCAGCTATATAATTAATAGGTAATGGGATTTCATTCTCCCCAATCAAGAAATAATTAGACTCGAAAAATTCCTCTGACTGCCAAATTGGACTCGGCCAACGGCCTCATCCAATTTTGTCAGTTCTCGGAATTTTCCTCGTCCAATTATTTCTTAATTGGACATCATGGAGTCCTATTACATACACTAATTTGCAAAAAACTATATATTTATATTTTTTCTAAATCTTTTGTATCGTTGAAAATGTGATTCTAAACTTGAAGAATCGAGTGTCAATTACTGATTGGTCGATCGGTGAAACATATTATGTAAAGTCACAAACACTAGCTGATTTATAACTGATTTATAACTGATTAACTGGTTTATAGATGCTGATCAAGATTACCATAGTTTACTATGAAACCACCAACACTGAAGCTCCAAACATCTTTCCAATCTTTTCAGGAAAAAAATTATTTTAAAAATCATTGCTGTCAAGAACATATGTAGCCAGGCAAAGAAAAAACAGTATGAAAAGTATATGGAAAAAGCACTGAAAAGCTTTTTACAACACAAACGTTTTACGCATTGAAAAAGCATATACTCTCTCGTTGTAGCGTTTTCCTGCCAATTTACCGAGCATGCGCAATAAGATTTCATAGCGCTGTTCAGTTTCATTCTGCGCAGCACCACGCGATCAAGTTGAAATATATAGATTTGTGGAAAAAACCTTATATAACTAGACTACATCTTGCTCATATGTTTTGACTGGGTTTCACTAAATTGTAACAATATAAGAATAAATTTATCATAAATCAAACTCAATATCTAATTAGACCTGATGATGTTGTCGAGATGACAGCATACACCTATTTCAATAAATTTAGTCACCTGAAAAGCTATAAAGCTGAGGCCGACAAGGATTATGGGTAGATTCATTTTACACGTTCAACCGCTTGTGTGAGTAACTGTTCATGGACTTGTGAATCTTTTACCGGTTACAGTCTCACCTCTTCTGAGCATCATCGAGCTGCAGTTTGTATTAAAAAGGCTTTGTATATGTATGCTTGTTTGATATGAAAAGTTTCCCATGATGCTCAGTGATCTCAGCTTTCTAGGTTTTTGGTGACTAACTTTATTGAAATAAAATATGAAAAAACCTAAAACCTGAACTTGGCTTCTAAAAAGAATGGTATATTATCTTCCAAGAGAACTTGAGTAGTTGCTATTCATTATGACACTCATAAATCAGTTTATTTTCAATAGCTGTATACCAAAAACAGTGCATTGCTTTATGTCTTTATAGCCCACTTCAGTTTGAGCATAATTAATAGAGGGGAATGGTTATAAAAGCCGGCGGACTATGTCTTTGTTCGACTTTATGGGCTGTCACGTGACATTGACCGTGCACATAATCAAAACAACACACAACTCGAGTATAGCGTCGCGAAAGTAAGATTAAATGTTTTAGTATATTTCTTTCATATTTCATCATGTAATTACTGCATATCCAACTCGATTGTGCGCTACATCCTCTAGAACATAATGCATGGAGATAATTGTTCAGTATTCGGCTGTGGCAGTTGTAGAAGAACGAAAGGAATAGGGATATTTAAGCTACCTTCTGCCAAAGACGATCTTCACAAATCATGGCGAGAAAATTGTCCTTTGAAGTTCGCCGGCTTTCATAACCATTCCCCTCTATTACCTAGGGTTTGAGTGGGACCATTTTATTCAGTGGAACACTAAAATATCGCTCCTCACTTTTTAAATTGTTTTACAATCGCTAATGTAAATAACACATTTTTATACAAAGCATACGAATACAAATAAGCAGATGAATGATGACTTAATATGATTTTATCATATCATTTTATGAACAAGTTTCGTGTAGTTACCATTAAATGAGCAAAAAGAGAATGCAACAGTTTTGGAGATTAAGAAAAAACAAAGAAAATTGCTCATGTGCGTGAAGGAGGTTTGAAAATGGTAATCTTAATTAGCTTACAATTTGGACAGCTTATTGCTTTGAATTTCTAAGAGAAGTATAAAGAGTTTGGGAAGCCATAACAAGCACTTGAAAAACACTTCGAAGTTGGCTAGAAATTCTCGCGGTTTTTTCAACTCACTTTTAGGTATTTGGAAATCATATGAAACATTCTTCCACGCATTTGATACACTTATTTCAATAAAGTTAGTCGCCTAAAAAGCTACAAAGCTGAGACCAACAAGGACTATGGGTAGTTACATTTTACATGTTTCAACCGCTTTAATAACTGTTGATGGATCGTTTGATATGAAATGTTTCCCATGATCCTCAGTGATCTCAGCTTTCTAGGTTTTTGTTGACTAACTTTATTGAAATAAGTATATACAGTCCTTTGACTAAACGTTGTCGTTTGATCGGCTTCATCCCTACGCGCCTAGACCGAAAAGGTTCATGGGGATAATTAATTCACAGTTATACTAGCTGCCGCATATGTTATCTAACACGTCTTGAGCTCGCTTGAGCTCGCTCGGACTGGAACTAATGGCACTTGAACTAAGTAGCATCGATGAACTGTTTGAAAAGACTGCAGACTTTTGCAGCGACTTACTGTTCCAGACCAGGAGTGATTGATCCTTGCTTCAATGCAGGCCTTCTTCTGTTCAAGCCAAATTATAAACAGCATCAATCTATCATGGATTCTTTGGGAAAGAATCAAAAGAGGAGAGCTGTCCCAGTGACCAAGAGCTCTGTATTGTGGTATTACTTTGCTAATACAGGAAAGTGGAAACCATTGTCGTACGCGTACAATGTAAGGAGAACAATCTACCGTCCGATGAAGGCCTTTCATTTCGCTTGCTGTCCTCCGCCCAAGCCATGGAAGGAGAAATGTCGCCCAAGTCGAAGGGAGGCAATGCTTCATTCGTTCGTTCGTTCGTTCGTTCGCTCGCTCACTATTTATTTACTCACTCACTCACTCACTCACTCACTCACTCACTCACTCACTCACTCACTCACTCACTCACTCACTCACTCACTCACTCACTCACTCACTCACTCACTCACTCACTCACTTACTTACTTACTTACTTACTTACTTACTTCCTTACTTACTTCCTTATTTATTTATATTATTTGCACTGCTGTATTTCTTACACAGGAAAGATAACGGCTTTCCTAATGTTCACATCATTCTACTGAGACAACGTTTTATTTATCGAGCTGTATAGAGATATTATTAATTTTATTATTAATGCAACCCATGCGTACTGACGCCATACATCCGCAAAAGAGGAACTCAATCAAGCGTATACGCATAAGAGCTACTTTCTTTTCACAAGTAATTCCATGACGTCCATTAATGCTAAAACCCCGATATTAACTGACATATAAGAAATAGTGATGCTTTGTTTAAGTATGGGATCCGAGAGTTGAAGGTTCTAAAGTAATCCATCGATTTGCCAAGTACGTATTAAAAAACGAGAGAAATACTGGTTCTGAGAATGCATATCAATATTAACATTGACGTAATTCAAAATTCAAAATTAACGTATTTCTCTGTGTCTTTTGTCTGCGAGGCAGACCCCCACAAGTTAGCATCGTCCCCGTATACTTCCTTGATTTTTCTTTTTTTTCACTTGTCTTTTTTTTTTTTTTTCTTTTCTTCTTCAAAATTTGTTCATATCGAATTCGTCATAAAACGACTGCCTTTTTGTTTGCCGCTCTTCCGCAAAATCCAAATATGGAATTGATCATACCATATATGGAGTGAGATTTCTCTACTCCATTTTCGACTCTAACATATAGAGTAAAGCTTGATCAGTCTTTTGGCCGTCTCAAAGAGGAACTCATATTAAAATACAAAGTATTTGTGGTAAGCCGCTTTGGGTATGGATAATCTGCGTTACACAGACCTCTGACGCATGAGGACTTGACTATAGACATGCCAGAATACAAGGATTAAGAAATTATTCGGTAAATATCTCGTGAAACGTTTAGTCGATGTTTGTGAACATGCAAGCTAAGAATACAAGTTTTCGCAATCCTTAAACTCTTTGGATTTATATATACTGTGGGATTTCAATCAGTAGAATTGGTCTTTTGATTCTTCAACACAAATACTATGGATTAAACTATCATTTAGATATTTAAAAAACGTTATTTTGTGTTGTCATTTTTAAAAATATGAACAACTACATCGTTTGTCGCCCACATTATAGCTATGCTTAATCCTCTCCTACGTCAGATACTGCACGAAAACGGCATTTTGATCATGCGCGTCTTGCACGCCTCTGTCATATAAGAAAATGTATATATTTTTATAGTGAATTGATTTTGCAAGTAAGCGAAATAACTTTGTATCCAATAGGATATCAGGATAAGATCTATTTTTTGATTGGCCCAGAGCAATGGCCATGATAAATGAATGAGTAGCTCGGCGTTCTCTGGCGTTCGGGCATTGAACGTATTTTCGAAAAAGAATTTGTTATATAATATATAGAGAATATTTTTAAATATAAAAGTGATTTTAAAAAGATTGAAAATACCGTAAAAATATTTTTAAATATTAAATATTTTATTCTAAATATTTTTGAATATTTTTAAGTATTTTCTTATCTAAGGGCGAAGTTAAAGTTAGCAATTAAAAACACAAAAATTTGCAAAGATTTTTCAAGGAAAGCACATCTTGACTGATGATCGAATGAATTATTAAAGTTTAAATGAATAGATAGTAGGCACACACCAATGCAAACTGACTTTATTTGAATTGATGTAAGAGATATGTCAATATGAAATATAAACCTTGTTAATTAGATTACCGCTGCGAAAAATAAATTCATTTGGAAATATTTATAGTAGAAAATAAAAAACAAATAACGGAAAAAAACGACGAAAATCAATATCTAAAAAACGTTGAATATATTTTAAATAGGTTTTACAAGATTTATCATTGTAATCACTTTATCGCATATTTTTGAAATTCGGTGATGGAGGACCACTACAGCCATCACTGGTTTCAAATATTATGGCGAAGTTCGGAATTGATATACAGGCATAGTGAGAAGACCTGTACCCTGGATTTCTTAATCCTCTGTTTTCAACATAAACGTGCTTAATAAGCTTTCCAATTAGAGATTGCTCTAGTAAGTGTATGGAAATGACGGTGAGAGACTGATTACCCCGGTTCTCTTTTAAGTCTTAAGTGGACTCTTCTTGTACGTCGTTCGTCATCATTGTTGACGTCTTTAGATACTCGCAGTACTGAACACTAAAACGTCGACGAAAATTAAGAAATATATATTGGCCTTTTATCATTATTATTCGATTCTGTTGACATTGCAAGTAAATAATAGCGTCAAGAGAGTGCTGTTTCTGTTATCTCGCTATAAGCCGAATGGTCAATAAATGACTGATGTTTGTATTTGAGACGAATCTTCACTGAACATCATGCAGTAGAACATCAATAGAAAACACATAGCCTGTATATATGCAGAAATATTTGAATTATATGTCGAAACCTGTCATAAGTATTTTTAGAACTCTTGAAAAAATTGCTATGATAGGTGTTGTGTGTTGATTTGTGAAGGGAAGAGTTGCCTGTCTTGGAAAAGTGTGCTTTTACATTTAATAAACTCTGTCTTTGACATAAAAGATAACCGTAAAAACCTAGGAAATCTGAACACTTTTCTTTATTCAAAATAGATAAAATCACATAGCAGTAATAAGAGAAAAACGCCTTAAGTATTTTTTTCGAACGAACTCATTTCTGAATTATACGAGATCGACCACAAAGCCCTTTCAAATCTCATTTGAGGTTTTGGTTAAGACATGAAAAGATTTTTGGCTCCTTGTGATTATTTTTCGACTGCGACCAGTTTTTTTTTTTTTTTTTTTTTCCAATAAAGAAAGAACTAGTTTCAGTTATTTATAGAATCTAATCAGCTATTATCACCGCTAATATTGATTAAATACAAGTAACTATAATTAAAAAGCAGCCAATAGCCAGTAGAGATATCTCATTTTTTTCCATATACATCAGTCATTCTTGAATTGTTTTTTGTATATTTTGTAGTAGACTTCTATCTCAAATGTTTTTGCATTCATCATAAATATATATATGGAGCATGTCTGGTCTTTCTGAAATATTACTTAATACTTGAACTAAAATTTTAAAAACGGTTTCGGAATGATTGTTGTCGGCTTATTATTGAACTTTTTTTAAACGAAATACCATATGTATCTTAAGAAAAGTGCTGTTTACAAGTCATTCTTATTTCTCAAAAATCCTGACACTACAAACCTTCAATTCATAATATGCGTCTCACAGATTTTTTTAAAATTTATAGTAAATTAGGGCTCTTACATGATATTTCAAACTATCTTTTACATAATGGTGGCCGTACTTTTCCCGCGACTAAAATAGGTCTACATTAGTTACTACTCGCTCAGCGTGGTCTGTGGTATGTGTTCTGGAAAATTTCATTAAAAACCACACGATCACGAATCGAAAATCCCTAGAAAGGTTTTTTGTCATGTCTTCGCTAATTTTGTTCTGGTTTCAAACGAATGTTTTCTTCATTTGAACATTCATCCGTAATTTTTTTGAAATACTGAAAACAATTGCGATACCAACCACCGTTTTATTACCTCTTTTCCCCCCTTGGACTTAAAAGAGTGAAAGTTTCAATTTCTATCCTAAAAATAATTCCATAAATGTTATGCCAAGTTCAAGCGCACGAGCGAAGATCTTATGGAATGAATTACTCGACTTCTTAACAGTCTATCTGTCAATGTAAAACACATTGGTGTTGTAAAACTTGAGCACATCGCAATCACCATGCTTATATTTTCTAGGTTGGTAGGTGGTTGTGTTGTGGGGTGTAAGATATCCCACCATGAGACAAGGATTCCGTGTGGGATCCATAAAAGTACATAGAGAGCCAAAACGCATAGGCTAGCAGTTAGCGCCCTTAGGGGACTTCTTTTGTGTCTCCGTTTAACCATCATTTTGGTTTCTTTTTTCTTCTGCTTCCTAGCAACTTGTAGACTTGAAAATTGAAAATACGCTGTGCATGAAAAAGGAACGAAAAAGGCACAAAAGCAGTAAAATATTAGATAGGAAAGCCGACTTGCGTCCATCGGAGACCAGCTATGAAGACAAAGGTGCCTATCTGGATAAAATTCATATTTTCCCCAACCAAGCACAGGTGGTAGCGAAGAGATCGCTGCATGAAACCATACGCTAATCACAACTGGAAATATCAACCACTTTTTTCCTAGCAAATTCCTGTAGTTATAAGGTCTTGTAATGGCCAACCATCTCACGCAACAGATAATCGCAATCCCACAAATAGATGCAATCATACAAGAGCTAAGGGCGAATGCTTGGAACTGGCACGCATGATAACTGAAGTAAAATGAATGAGGTGGGGAGAAAACCGTCTTCACGATGAACGGAATATTGACGCAGAGAAGCATCATATGAGTGATGCAGAGACTTATGAAGATATAGTAGCAAAGCCGATGAAGATTCTTATTTTTCCAGATGATTTGTACTACATAAGCATTCGTTAGAAGAGAAAATATTGCTATCAGCCCCAGAATGGAAGTAAATAAAGCTCTTTCTGTCGACGTTCGTAGAGCAGCCGTAACATTACTTTCCATTGTAATCATTTTCCTTCAATTTCGTTTCGACTTTTATCAAAATATCTGATCAAAGTAGATAAAGCGAAACTTGACGGTAATAAAGGCTATTTCTTGGCAGGTACTAGACAAGACAGAAGATCAAATGTTTCGACTAACTCAATATGAAATGAAAAAGCCAGACGAAGGCTTAACTTGATCTCTGTTCACATGTCTTCCCTGAAGCTCAATCTCGACTCGGTCCACCTTTCAAGGTAGTTATAAGCCAATTCACTTGCTTACGATTTGTACGTGAGCCTTGTTCAAAGAGACAGAGAAAAAAGTGTTCTCTGGGGTGATTTGGCCACAAAGAAAACAAAACCACCAATTTAACCTCAACGTAGTCTTCAAACAGCCTCACGATCTAGTAGTAGAGTCATGCCACCTTGTTCACCTAGACTTCCCTAATCAATGTTGACAACGGAATCTTTGGTTCCCGTTGTTGGACTGGCGTTGATGATCCCGTACGGCAGTGCTCTGAGCCGACTCTGGCCTTTTCCTGGTTTTGTTTAGTACCGCGTTATGCTAATAGCAAAGCCAATCATTAAGAAAACGCTTGCAGCTCCGTTAACAGGCACAGTGGGCCATTACCGCGTCAATTACTTTTAAAAATGCATCAACAACATCCTTTATCAAATTCACTCAAAAACCTTCCAATCAAAGAATCGATTGTGTGCGGGTCATCGATTCGCTTTTATAAGCGATGGAACTAAAAATTCTTAGCTTTTTTAAACATAATCCGCGTTGCCTATAATTTACCGACACAAAAACAAGTAAAATCATTTACTCTTGTGTCAAGTGACAAGAGCCTCCCAACATTTTTGAAGTCTTTATATCCCTTTTAAAAAAATTATTTTTCAGGGAGAAAACAAAAGAACCCGGAAATGAATTAAAGAATGGCAAAAATCGTGTGGCATTTAATGTTGGTGACGAATGAAGTAAATTATCCTAAAAATTCGTGGTTTTTTTCCTTCTTAATCTTTATGTAAATTTGGTTTTTGCTCAATACGTTGTCGTTTTGTGGATGTTTTGACTAGTGAGTTGATGTGAATCATATCTTAAACTATTATACTGTATTTCTCTTCAATTTGTGGAAAGACCTTGATGTCTTTTCTTGGGAATGTATATTTAATATTAACTAGGCACGGCAGTACAGTACCAAGTGTTAATTGCCAGTGACTACTGTTTGTGGAAGGTTCCCGTCTGTCTCACTGGAGTCTCAACAACACACAAAATTTAGTGTAATTATAGGATGAAATCTGTTTTAATATTTCATTAAGCGCTAGTGTCCTAGTAACTCCAAATTTAACTTTTAAATCGCATGCATCGATCCCCTTAAGGAAAAATAAGCGCAATAAATGAAAAAAAAGCCGAATTTTCGTTTCAAATGAGCGAGACGAACAGCGTACCAGCTGTCAGACGGTTGCAAATGCATCTTTCTTAATCACAAGAAGCTATAGCAAGCTTCTATTCTAACCTTGAAACTAATTAGAATTTCAAATCGATAATTTACAAAGGCGGCGTAAATCCCCTACTATAGATCGAATTTTGGAGATAAAATTGATAACTTTGGTTGAATTGAAGATCAAGGCCACTCAATACTGTCGTTGGCCAACTACTCAGACTAAAAGATCCCACGCTCTTATTGTTTAGCT
This sequence comes from Actinia equina, assembly GCA_011057435.1. Taxonomy (NCBI): domain Eukaryota; kingdom Metazoa; phylum Cnidaria; class Anthozoa; order Actiniaria; family Actiniidae; genus Actinia; species Actinia equina. The sequence continues at coordinate 1,198,631 of WHPX01000489.1, read as the reverse complement.
CTAATTTTAATGAAGGAAGAAGAAGAAGAAGAAGAAGAAAAAGATGCGCTTGCATAAATTTTTAAATTCTTAGTTAGACTAAATTAGTCCATTTATGGGCGAAAATTCCATTGTTATTGAATTCACTTAGTGTTAACAATGTGAAAGCGGTTGATAGGGGTTTCTGTTCCATTCAAAATATTCATGCACTAACAATATACTGCCAATGACTATAGATTTGAATTGCGGGATTTCTGTACATAAACATTATCATATCTATCATGGGTACTTCTCGTTCAAGTTTTGATAGTGTTTATACTGTTCCCACATAACGAATGACAACATGCCTTCTCTTTAGTTTTATTTCTTTCTCTACCAATGAGAAAAACTCCAAAAGAAACATTAATATGTATGAGGCATAAAGATATGGATTTTCGAAATCCAAAAAGCCGAAAATGATTACTTTTATGCAAACTAATGGAACCAATTCCATCCATAAAATACTCGGTGAAGAATACTTTTGTTTTTATTGTGTTTAGTAAGCTCTTTTGAGCACGAACAAGGATTAAGACCGTGTATTTCACTTAAAGGAGGTTATTGCATTCAAATACATGAATTTCTCTTATTCAATAAGTATATCTAGTGAAATAATTGAACATTCCAGGAAACCGGAGCTTCAGGTGCATGGGGACTGTAAATTCACACAAACCATTAATGATTGAATATAACTGAACATCTAGTGAATAATTTTCGATTTCAACAGGATTTGAATGCTTGAATAGTAATGGACACCGGAACTAGTCATTAAAAATCGGTGAAAATAGCGCTATAAACCTGATATTACTGTCATGAAAAATGATTAATTAATTAACCTTACAAGTTCTATAACTCAAGGCAAAGTTCTTACGCGTTCTTGTTTCCTTAGTATCGAGAAGCACATTTTGAACTTCAAGTACTTTTAACATGATATTTAGTCCTTGGAGAAGAACGTTGAGCGTTTACTAATACGACTCCGGCCTTAGGTGATATTGCAGAGTTCGATCCCATTCAGTACGTTCTATTGTTACTGACCGGCTCCACTATCATGGCACGACCAGGAGGTAGAATGATAAATGTTGAAAACACCACACCATAGTGCTGTTAGGACTTAGATTTTGCTTGAAAAGAGCGATCATTCGACCACTAGTTAAAGATTAGTTATTACCCAGCTAAAAACTAAAGGAAATGAAGGAACAGGATGGCGGAAAATGCATCAACTTAGTGGGAAAAAAATAATGAAATAAGTAAAACGGAAAGAAAGAAAGAAAGAAAGAAAGAAAGAAAGAAAGAAAGGAAGAAAATAATTCCTAGCTAGGTAACCTGGGCAACCTGTTAAAAAAGAGAAGGCTAAGTGATCTACTAGACAAATGAGATGATATCGATAATCCAGTATTTTAACTGGCTTTAGATAAAAAAGAAGCACCTAGAGAAATGACGTCAATCCTTTTATCTTTTTTCCGTATTGAAGCAGTGAACTCCAAACTACACGACTTTCAAATGAATAAATTATTCTTGTAGATTGATCCGTGAACCCAATTCGAGTACATAGCTAGGTTTGGCTTTATTCATTGCATGTTTCAATCAGTCGCGTTTACCTCAAGATCTTTCCTAGTTCCTAACCCAAAAATGGCAACTTCTACTAATTCTACAGTTAATATGGCGACAGACCGCGCTAGCTTTCAGTCGCATCATGCCCATGAGCTTTAGGAAGAAGAATGAACAAAATTACTTCTTGACCGAAAAATAAATAAATGTGAGCTGTGGGACTCAGTGTAGTAAAATAAAAGATTAAAAAATGCTGTGAGAATAGAGTCCGCGCCGACTCTGGACGGATCGAGCTGTTGTTTCACTACTGATGAATTCAACAAGGGTTTATCGAAATCCTGAAACAACCTCTGGGCTTATCTAAGTCAGGGCATAGCTAACTCAGTCATTTGATATTTGCAGAGAAAGGAAAACCAGAGAACCCGATATGCATGCATGCAGAATATTGCGAGTGTTCATGCCGGTTAAGGTGGCTCACTAGCGTCTTAGCAACGCAATTCAAGTTGCAAAACGACAAATCAACACCTTTTCCGGAACTTTGACTTTGATCAAAGACAGCGACTGAATCCGTAGGTCGAAGTGATGCTGAGACGGTGAGAGGTCCAGAATATTATCTCACGACTGAACCTTTGCTCAGATTGGACCAGCGAACCTGACTCCTATACTAACCCTATAAGGCAAATACGAATCAAGGGAGGTAGTCATGCAGATTTGAAATTTTTCGAATGAAAATGTGTGATGATTTCTCATTAGATTAAATTTTATCTATAAATCTGACAGCGGATCCAAACCCACGTTTGCTATTAAGAAGCTTCAGTTCCCTATGTCGATTACGACTATTAACTGTGACTGTAATTCTGAATGACGTACCGAGAGGAGCAGCAGTGAGGGGGACTCACGATCGGCCGGCATTGCTAAAAATCACATATTGAAAAACACCAGCCCCCCCTGGGGTTTTTGGAGCAGTGACGAGGCCCTACAGGGGGTCTTGCGCGATCCGCCGGCCTCGGGAAAAGTCCCTCACTGCTGCTGTGTTGGGTAACGCAAACGGAGGTTGAAAAATATGTTAGATATACGATGCATGAATGTAAGAAGTTCGTTTACGACTTTTGCATAATTTGCTTAAGACCCAAAGTTAACATACCCAAACCCAGAAATCTCCGGTGTTGTGGTAAAAAAATGCAAATAGAAGATGACACGTCAGCACAGTGTTACGAGTGTGGTAAGAATATTCGTAATGCCGTACCAAATGCTACCAAAGAGCAGTATTACGCCAATGGAGGTCGTAAGAAGACCCCATACAAGAGAATAAAATACTTCAGAGACTGGATGAGTTACATTCAAGGTCATCGGCCGGTATATTTAGACGACGAAGTAATGGAAAGAATCATAGGTCATTTAGAAGAACCAACCACGCGAAGTCTACGGAAGACGCTGAAAAAACTAAAACTAGGGAAATATTACAAAGCTATTCCCTATCTTTTGTCTGAAATTACCGGTAATTCTATTCCTGAGGTTTCTGATATGAGCAGAGCCGAGTGGATGTTTTGTCGGCTGGATAAGGATATTCCTTATTATCCTGACGTAATTTACGAAATATTTTACAAAATAAACCCCAACCACCCTCTGTTAGGTTGGATTCCAAGAAGATAGTGGATCTTATGGCATAAGACGATTTACGACGCGTACTGACGTTCGATATGCAAATAGAATCCTGTCACGCTCTTTTCAAAACTGATGTCTAAGCGAGTTTTCTTTGAAGCTCTTCTTTCGCTTCTTGGTAGATCTTTTTGCGAGATTCCTCGGATAAATCTTTTACGACTGTTTTTTTATTTCTGATGTCCGACTTTAATTTCTCGTATTTTTCCTCTTCGGCCAGAATGAGCGAGAATTCTACGTCGTCTATCTTTCTGTCACGCAAAGCCTTTGAGACAAGGTCAGTAATCGTATTTACTTTAGCCTTTGACAGAGCTATTGTTGTGTCATGCTTGGAGATTTTGCTTGACAACTGTTTCATAATACCCGTAGCAACAGCTGAAATGATACCACAGGCTGCCCCAACGCCAGCTAAAGGAACTCCAACAACTATTACCGGCCCTGTAAGCGAAGTAGCAACGCCAGTGCCTGTTAATGCTACGGACATGGATCCTGTAGTTATCGCAATTTTATGTAGCGTACTTCGGGCTCTGACGTATTTCTTTCTAACGTTTTCGTAGTGTTTTGCCTGCCCTTCCAAGTAAGCCAGAATTAAATTTGCTTTATTTAAGCGGAAGTTTTCAGCGTTTAATTCGTTAGGAACATTTGGATACAACTGAGGTGCTGATGGTATAACATCCATTATATATACTAATGTACGACGCCTTTGGGAATGATATAGAGGAGCAGCCACATCACGACAACAGGGATTATACCAACTTGGATTTCTATAGGAAGATGTTTCCACAATCAGATCCAAATAAATTCAACCGCAGATCTGACGGAATTCACTATGGTGATAAGTTGTTGTACAGCAACGCGGAGATAGAGCCCGGTTGGTCGAATGAATTATTATTTAGTACCAGTACTTATCCGATACCCGCAGTTTCATTTGACAAACGCCTAAGTTTAGACTTAACGTTAGACATGCGGATCTCTAGCAGTAATTCCTTCCCATTAAAAGTGCGAGATATCTTCAAGGAAGTTCCTATAAACCACATCACTGCGAAAGAAGCGCATGAATGGTTAAGTGGACCCAACATGCGTTATTGGCCACAGCAATTGAACTTTGCTGTCTGGTGTGCCACTAGCGGTTGTGGTGTAAGTGCGAACTTGATGAAGAATTCAATATTCATGTTTCACTTCCACTTCACCGTCCGAAGGATACTACATGAGATGGGTGTTATTGCCCTGCCAGGCGACAGGGCATTTGATCCCAGAGATAACAAATACTCCTCGCCTGCCTACGATAGACTTTGTAAGGAGTTTGGAGTTGTCGGAAAGGACTTCCGATGTACTGCCGGAGCCAACAATGGTCTGGGTCACATCTGGGCTTATTGGGGAATTGGTGGACATAAGTTAAGCGATAAGGAAGTCCATGCATTACGGCTACAATGGAACACGGGTTATCATAAAGTAACTTATGATACTAGCACCTTCTTCGAACCAAATGCCAAAACTACCAAAGAAGTTAGAGACGGACCTCTGTTCAAAGACGAGGGTGGTAAATATGGTGGAGATAATCCATTAATCATCCGCATAACCAACGACGAACACATGAAGCAATACCTTAATTTCATGCCCCAAGAAGGTAAAGGACTAACTAGAGCCGGTCTTGCCCGTTTGAACCGCAGCATAGAAGCTTACGTGTATTCTATCCTTGGAGCTCAAGTAAATACCCGATCAAGCATAATTGGAAATACCGGCGCTGCAGAAGAAACCAGAGCAGAAGCCTTGATCCTCTTTGAAAGTTCAATTTTGGAGGGCGACATTAGCAAAGGCGTACAGCGTTACCAGCTAGCCATACAAAATTCCAAAGCCCGACTGGACTATGCGGTAGCCCCGGGTTGTTGGTTAATGCCTAGTAATTTATCTATAAATACTGGCTCTGTAGTAGGATACAACAACAAACTTCAAAAGGCTACCAAAGACATGAAGTTTGGGGAAAATAACGTGAACTCTGACACTCTTAGAAGGCACTTAGTTGAACAGCCTAAAAAAGTGCATTTAGTCGAACAGCCTAAGAAAACGGTTGAACAGCCTAAGGAAGCTCGCCAAGCGCCTAAAAAAGTGCACAAGGAAGAAGAGGAATATGACCATAACTTATTAAAAGCCGGACTAGCAGCCGCGAGTGTTGGTTTGAGTCTTTATATATGGCGATGAACAACCCCTACGTATCCGGAATGGATTGTGTTTACACGACTTACACAGGTGAGAAAAAATACGCCCAAGCATCTTGGGTTGATGTCACTGGTATGTCTGTGGACTTGAACTACTCAGGAAAGAAATTGATCCTCTGCAGCATTTGTATTGGCACGGATAGTCACGCCAACGTCGGCTTTCGGTTCCTGGATGAGAATGGTGTGCTGCAGCCCATGCGTACAAAGACAAACAACAGGGAACCGACGCATTTCTCCGCAGAGCCCAACACCCAAAGCGCCGAAAATCTTTCCGTCTCTACCTTTCATATGGTTGCTGATTGCCATGGAAAGGTAAAGCTGCAAATACGCGTAGACGATACGGGAAAGGTTACGATAAATAGCATAGAGAATCAGAGAGATACGGCTTATAACCACAAACCCATTAGCACTTTAACGGTAATCAGCCTCTAACCCTGAAATATATGAATCCACACGTAAAGGAAGATTGGTTTCTTTATTACCCGGAGGAAAAGGACTACATAAATGATGAATGGCACGATACTGGATTGTGGGTGGAGGTCGGAGGCCTGGGATTGGTGATGTGTACCATTTGCATTTCGACGGGGTATTCGTGTAAGGCCGGGTTTAGGCTTGTCGATGAGAATGACCATCCATTGCTGCCTTATAGGACAAAAAATAATACTAGGAACCCAACCCATTTCTCGTATGAGCACTCTCCAAGAGGCGCAGAAGATCTAACGCCAGTAACGTTTCACATGATAGCTAATTGTCAATATGCAAAGCTTCAAGTTCGCCCCAGCGGCGCTGTCAACGCTGGTCTCGGCCGCATTCGAATAAATGCCGCTCCGACCGATGGCCCTTCGGTGGATGCTATTTGGAACCATAAGGCCATTTCTACTATGACTGCCATACCTTTAGCACCAAATTATCAAGGCGGTGCGAATACTATCTTTACTTATCCCCAGTCGAGGATGCCTCGGGCACCCGACAATGATAAGCCTCCAGTAATACATAAGGATAAGATCAACCCTTCATCTTCTTCATAAGGACCACGCCGATAGCTACCACCAGAATCCAAATGTTATTCCCCACGAACTTTAACAGTTCTCCGCCGGTTCTAAGTACCAAACTAAGAACGCTACCAAGCAGCCCAGGTAAAGAGGCTGCCATCTTTTTACCCAAGTCCGCCAGCCCTTTGCCTGCTGCCTTTACACCTGCGCCCGTAGCCTTAAGGGAGCTAAGGATCACACCTACTACGGAGGAAATGGCGACTGCAAATGCCAGCGGAATGCCATATTTCACCAAAGCTCTTTTTATTTTTTCCTTGGTGGTAAGCCCCAATTCTTTTTCAAGGTTTTCCTTTTGCGCCTGTAATTCCGCGACTCTTTCCTGCAGGGTCTCTAATTCCTTTTGAGCAGCTTCCCTTTCCGCTTATGGGCGTGTCAGGTCATTAATTATTTCCCGCTGCCGGTTGGCTTGCCACTCCAAATCCTCGATAGCTTGCTCACTTTGTCTTAATTGCTCCTCCTTAACGACGATTTCCGAGGTTAACCGTCGCTCTTCGGCTACTGAGGACTCCAGCTCTTCACTCAAGCGCTTAAGTTCTGCATCTTTATGTCCAACGTTCGTAACCGCGAGGTCAAAGTTCTTCCTCGCATCTACCATCTTTTGCGTTACCTCACTAAGACGTTCCTCATAATTCTGTTTTTCTCGCCCATGAGAATCCGCCATCGCTCGCACTTGCTTCATGTATTCATCTTCTCTTTCATTCATCGTTTCTTCTAGATCCTGGAAAGACTCCCTGAGAGCCGCCAAATCCTCACTTGCTCTCAAAAGATCCTCACGCTCCCTGGTGATTCGTTCTAAGTCTTCATTAACTGCCTCCTTTCGTTCGTTGACCTTAGCCAATTCTATAAGCGTTTCCGCTAAGTTATGTTTAGATGCGGCTTGCTCGGCAAGACGTACTGGTAAGGTCCGTAATCTACTTATCCTGGCCTCCAATTCCCTTTTCTGAGCGTTCAGTGTAGCAACTTCCTCTGTCTTGGTTTGGAGTGACCCGCTCAGCGTTCCTACTTGCGCCCTTAACTCTTCGTGTGTTCCATATCCGCCTGCAGCGACCGGTAATCTAGCTGCCGCCTTAAGGATCTTATTGAGATCCATTCGCGTTTTTTCCCTAGCCGAGTCACGTTGCGCGGTTAAGTTGGGTTCCCCCAATGCCTTCCTAAGGGTCGGAGGAATATTCTTATCTGGGTAGTATTTGCCATTTATGTCCTTGATAATGTATGGCTTAGCATTAGACCTATTTAACCTTGCTATTATGACTTCCTTACCCCATTCGTTATCATCGTTGAACATTACTTGGGCTTTGTCTGGGTCCCAGTTTGGGAATTCTTCCTTGATCCTATCAAAGTCGTCCGGTTCTTCATCCATGGATTCGTTCATTTGTTCCTGAATCTGGCTAAGCCATGCAGCGCTGGGGGCTTCGGGAACCGGTCCTAAGTCTTCCATTTGTAAATATTCTGGAATGGGTCTGTATGGATTCTTAGACCTGAATTTGTCTCTCAAAGAACGCATAGCATCGCGGGCCCTCCTGCCATACTTACGTCTTAGCTTGTCAAATAGGCCTTCTTGGTCTACGTTGTCATTAGGAAGTAAAGACTCGTATTCTTCGTCATTAATGTCGACTTGACCTTCTTCGGTAAGGGGATCAAAATCCGTTCCTTCTGCTTCCATTATATATGATAAGCTCAAAGTTAAATCCTAACCTCCTTCCTAAGCAGGTTGGCGGTCTGAAAGCAGAACGCACCTTTCACCGGGTCACCTTTACTCCTTCTAGCGCCAAACCAGGGGAGACGCTGTATGTAGGTGTACCCCGTCTAACGGATAACCTGGTATTGGTTCCTGGCACCTTGGCGTTAAGGTTTGACCTAGCAGTTCAGCCAGATACCGCAGACATTCGTTATGTTGTTAATAACGTAGGCAGGAACCTCGTTTCTAAGATGAGAATCAAGTTTGCTGGTGAATCCCTGTTAGACTTAAACAGGTACGATCTTTACACCACATACAAAGATTTGTGGTTGACAGCCTTCGACCGCGCACAAAAGATAGAACAAGGAATAGCAAGTGAAGCCATACGTAAGGTAAGAAGCGCAACCGCCAGCGCCTCCGGAGAAGACGAAATAAAGACAGCCTACGGCACCAAATATCTCATTCCATTGGACTTTGAAGTAATAACAAACCACGGTGCGTATTACCCAAGACAGCTTTCTGAACTGCAGTTCGAAGTAACCTTGGCAGATACGACCAACATCCTACAAGGAAAAGACGTAAGTTCGGCAGCCGTGCATCCATAAGCTATCACTAATTTGGAGCTGCAGTACGAGACCGTGTACTCTGAAGATATCGCTCGTAGCGCAGGCATGGAATACAGTGCCGGTAAAGCATTCCTTTACGACCATGTAGTGATGTACAAGACATTTAGCTTCACGAACAACGTTGAAGAGGTCATCAACCAAAGTATTAATATACCACGACGCAGTTTAACGGGGCTAATGTTGCTGTTTGCAAAAACATACACCGCAGGATTGCGCGACTCCGAGGCGTTCTTTAACCCCAACATTACCAATGTCGGCGTGAATATTAACGGAGTACCAAACAAGGTTTACTCCCAGGGGATAAAACCTGAAGACATGTACCGGGAGGCAATGCAAAGTTTGGCGATCAAATTGCCCCAAAGGAATTCTTCAAGGATAAATATGCGTTATGGATTGACATGCGCACTACTAATGATGAGAGCATGCATGGCCAGGGATTGCGGTTGGTAAATACCCAAGATGGTATTACATTGGAGATCAAACGCACCAAGCATGCCAGCGATACTACTAAGATAAACTGCTACATCTTTGTGGTGTCAGACGCGCAACTGAGCGTGGAAATGAACCAACTTAAAAGTGTTGCATATTAGGGTCAAAATATTCCTTAGATATACGATGCTTCGCGTATTCGAAAGAAACGATAACGAACTGCAATGCATAGTGCAAGGCGACAATCTGTACTTTAAAGCGAAGTCCGTGGCTAATGCCTTAGAATACACCAACTCCAGAAGTGCTGTAAAGGACCACGTATCAGAGGAAAACAGGGTAACTCTGGCGTCTATAAAGGGTGCCAATTTAACTGACACCCTTAACGCGCAGCCACATTCCACCTACGTCAATGAAATGGGTCTTTACGAATTGATCTTTGGATCTGGGAAGGCCGCAGCCAAGAAGTTCAGAAAATGGGTGTTTTGCGAGGTACTGCCTGCGTTAAGGAAGACCGGTAAGTATGAAATTGAAAGGCGTTTTGACAGCCCTAACAAGTTGGTGTTTAAGATAGAGAATGAGTTTGACCTACATAAAAAAGTGGTGGACTACATCCGCAAGTTTTACCCTCAAATGCTCATAGCACCCGGTCTGGGTGAACTACAAGACACGTCAAACAAGCGCATAAAGTGCTGGCAGAAAGGATATCAAAAAGGACAGCCTGACCTTCTTATCTTGAATGCACACGTGCGATACCGTGGTTTCTGCGTTGAGCTGAAGACTCCGAAAGGCAACGGGGTATTATCTGATAGTCAACGCCTGCTATTGGAAAGGTATGAGCAGAATGGTTACAAGGTGCTGATCAGCAACGACTACGACGACATCTGCCGCGCAATAGCGGAGTACGCACAGGGAATGCGTTTACCTTGTGCATATTGTTGCAAGCGCTTTAGGAACGCAGACACTTTGAAGACGCACTTAAAGATATTTCATAGAATATATGGACAAGGACAAATTCAATGAGCTAAAATTCATCCAGACGCACTGGAGGGATTTGACCATAGGGGAAATCTACGAGATAAAAAATTACGTCGTCTTTGAAGACATTGACCGTCTGCGTTTGGTGTTAAAGAATAAAAAAAGAACATATACCCTTTGGGCGCCCGATAGAATAAGGTACGCCATTGAAGGGCAGGATGTTACCCATGTTATGAGTCATGGTAAGAAGGATGGTAGATGGGAATTTGATGTGGTTACTTGGGAGCCTGAGTCTCCTCTTCACTCTTAAGTGCGTCTACCATCGTACGCTGATCCGCCAGGCACCAATGCCCCACAAAGGATCCTTCGAGAAATACCTTGCTGCAATGAAGGCAGGTGTATTTTTTTCTTGGTTTCGGCTTAGGAGAAATTATGCAGTCTGCTGGGGGTTCGCAGGTAATACAGTCCATATATTATAAGTCCTGCATACCTTCTTCAAAAAGGGGTCCTTATATTTATTAATGTATCTTCTTTTCTTCTTAATAAACAATCAAAGAATATTAATAAAAATAAGATCAGGATTTGGGACTCTTTGCGCAAGTCATACTTCGCTACTCCATTGCAAGGTCCCTTTTAAAGGGGTCCTTATATTTATTAATGTATCTTCTTTTCTTCTTAATAAACAATCAAAGGATATTAATAAAAATAAAGATGAGTTCTGAGACTCTTTGCACAAACCTATCTTACTATTTTAAGCCACCTACTAATCCTTACGGGCTTTCCTTACCTCCATGTTTCGAGCATGCCAATCATCAAAGCGATCCAAGTACTCCTTAAAACCGCGGGGATGATGCTGCGGGCACAAACACTGCCAGATATGATCATCTCCTTTCCTTAAGCCACCACACACGTCACAGAGGCCACTCCAATACTCTGCGTTCTCCCAGCGCGTACCTTCGGCGCGGTCGAACTCCGTAAAGCGTTGGTCTATTTCTTTCTTACGGAGAGTTAACTTCCTTATGGTTTCCACTGGGCAACATCTCGCAGCGACATCACCATGCTCCTCGCATACGACGTCCAAATCATAATTACCACGACATCTATGTTGATGCCACGCGTCGGTTAAGAGCTCCCCGCAGCGCGCACACACATTCTTTAAACACACCCTATTTTCTTGGTGGTATTGCAACATTTGGGGCGTGCTAAAGAGCCGATTGCAATCAGCACAGCGTCTTTCCTTAGACTTCAAACACACCCTTCCTTCCACGTGATATCGCAGCGCCTGTTTACTACTAAACTGCCGATTGCAAGTGCCACAGGTGGTGACGTTATCCACCTCTTTAAAACATACCTTCTTTTTTTGGTGATACTGCAAAGCCTGTTTGCTACTGAACTCCCTGTCGCAATCCTTGCACTTCATTATAACTAAGTGTTATTTAAGCCTTATAAGGGATACTTAATAAAATCCACGACGGATTCTTTTGCCCACGTTGCCATCGTTATTAGCGCACCAAACCTTTCCGCGCGCTTCAGACCACACATTTCATCATACAATTCCTGCACGCGCTCTTTCAAACGGTCGATCTCTTCTCTTTGCATTTCGATGGTGTCTCTCTTATCTTTCATGTCGCCGGCAATCCTTCTTACTGCTTCCACTGGGTCCATCGTATATATAATGTACCCAGAACATATTCCCTGCAATGCTCTGATAGTAGGACCCACCGGCTGTGGTAAAACGCAGTTCGTAGTGGAGCAACTCCTAGGACCCTTTAGATACCGCTTCGACTACATAGTGCTATTATGCCCTACCTACGTGAATAACCGCACCTGGACAGGCATAGGAGTGAAAGATGACGACTTCTTTGTAGATATTTTGGACCCTAATGAGTTATCCAGCCACCTTAAGTTTTGGCATCGACAATTTCCCAAAGACACTCAAACCCTCTTAATTCTTGATGACATCGCCTGTGGGGACGACGTAAAAAGACGCACTTCTGAGTTGGTGAAGCTCGCCTTCAGTGGTAGGCATGACAATATCAGCGTTTGGTTGCTCTCGCAGCAGCTTACCAGCGTCTCTAAACCCTTTAGGGAAAACATAGGTTCACTTGTCGTATTTTATACACCCAGTAAGTCCGATTTGGAAACCATCCTCTCTGACTACGGAGGCGAGATATCTAAGGAACAGTTACACGAATACATGCGGCATTTAAAGACACACCAACATTCCAAAATGATCTTCTCTTTGAGGTTTCCCTACACGGTTAATATATATGGATATTGAGCAGCTCTTAGACGAAGTCCCCGTAGATGAAAGTAACCTTAAGGAACAACTTAACATCCTTGTGTCTTCTGGGAAGTGTAAGGAAATGATAGGCAAGGACCTCAACCATGAGCAAGTTAATAAGTTGTCAGAAGAGGAGGTTAAGAAGTTCCATAAGAGATACGAAGCCGCCCTTGCAAGTAAAACCACGAATGCCGTAGCAGACTCCGCTATTAAGCTGGCCACCAAACTGCTTGGACTTGCGCTGCCCATAGACGACGTGGAGGCGCTGCGGAAGGACATAAGTGAGGATTATGTCATATCCCAAGAACTTAAGATAACCTGCGGGTGGTTGTCTTTGAAGTGCGGTAAGCTAATGGCAGTCGCATCTTTGGGACTTCACGTAGCTCAGCATGTCGACTTGAAGGAGGTACTAACCTCTTGGAAGGACTACAAAAAAGATAAGCAGGTCGAGGAGATCTTCAAGGCAGCACTTGCTGAGGTACCTGATCAAGTCGATGTAAGTCCTTCTGAAGTCATTCGCGGGACTTAGTCAAGTCATTATCAAGTCGTCATCAAGTACTTAGTCAAGTCATTATCAAGTCGTCGTCAAGTCATTCACGGGACTTAGTCAAGTCATCGTCAAGTCATCGTCAAGTCGTCGTCAAGTCATTATCAAGTCATTATCAAGTTACTTATCAAGTCCTTCAAGTCCTTAGATATAAGATGAGTGACACCGAAACAAAGGCGGAGGAAACCCCTCAGCAAATTACCAAGCCTAAATCCCCAGGTAGAGTCGCTGCGGGGAAGAAGCTCGCGGAGATGAACAGGAAGAACAAAGCCAAAAGGAAAAGAAGGAAGAGGAAAAAGAAGAGGAATCCTTTTGGAATCCGGGCTACGTTATCGGAGCATTAGGAATTGCTATAGCAGCAGGCAGTCTCTACTTACAGTGGCGGGCTGCTAAACCAAAAGTGGAACCAAGGGCAGAAATGAGGTATGTGGAGCCTCCTAAGAGAAGTAAAATACCCGAAATGGAATAGCAAGGTCATTCCATTTGGTATAACCTTCTCGCTTTGTAATATAATGTCGTCAGCATTGATGAAAACCGTCGAAGATGCAGCTATTATTACTTCTATTGTCGCAGGTATTGGTTGGGTAGGTAAGAAAGTGCTCAAAGAAGACTTTACTGAAGACCCAAGCAAGAGCATTACGGGCTTTGCTAAGATGACTGCTGCAGTAGCAGGTAGCATTGCCCTTAAGGACTACCTACAGAAGGAAAAGTACCTGCCTAGGCCGTGAGACCCTTATATATGGCAAGCGTATTGGTAGGTGGCGTTATTGCGGCTTTAGCATTCACGGGAGCTAATTATGGTGGTCAATATTTGGATAGATTAGTTAGAGGCGATCATAGTGGTGCCGCCGAAAGGAAAAGGCATGACTTAGCCCTGGAGAAATATCAAAGGGACGTGGCAGCTTGGAATGAAAAAAGACAAGCTTACAGGGATTGGTTGGATAAGAACTACCAAGACAAAATGCAGGCGGACAAGAACTTCGAAAATACGGACTACGCCTTTAAACTTTATGCGCAGGCGCACCCCGACTTTAGGATTAGCAAGCCTCAATTTAAGAATTACTACCAGCCTTCTAAGAAACAAAAAGACAATGAGCTGGTCTTCGTAGGAGTCGCAGGACTGGCAGGAGGCGCCGCCTTGGCGTATTTAATATAATGATCGTCTTTTTGGAAAGCGATAAGAATGACTTTACCACTTATTTGAATCCCCCCATCAAAGCCCATACGGTTCGGTTGGTCAGTTGCTCTTTGTACAATTCTTGGTATAATTTAATTAGGGGTATGGTCACCACGCAAAAGAAGCCTAGCACTTACCAAGGCGTAATGCTCCCAGATGGACATTACACGCCAATCACCCTTGCTAAGGAGCTAGCCAAACACCGTTATACTCTTACCACAGGGTTGCCGCACGAAATGACCCTCAAACATGACATACCTGGCGGTTTCTCAATGACCCTCGGAAAGTTTGAACCATTGGGATCTTTACTTGGAATTCAGCGTAAGTCAATTACCACCACGGCAGTTCCCGTAGGTTGGAAAGTCGCATCCTCTTATGAAGTCTATTGCGATTTGGTCTGCAGTTACAGCAACGGAAATCCCTCCCATCTGATGTCCAAGTTTTCACCAAAAGGTAATCCATTCGACCTGGTAGAATACACACCCATTCCTTTAAACTATGACTTGCCTTGTGATTTGGTAGAAAGCATAAACATCACCATCAAAGTGGACGGAAAGACGGTGGATTTTAACGGACGTAAGATCAATCTCGTCTTGGAATTCATATAATGGGTCGAACTGAGGACAAACTTAAAAGGATTTACTACGGACCCGAAGGCTATTGGAGAGGAGTGTCGGCTATCAAGAAACTCGCAGCCGCAGCCAGGGTATCCGACGAAACGGCTAAGAATTGGTTAAAGAAACAAACCATCTGGCAGGTTTATCTTCCCGTGCCTAAGTATATTCCCAGACCCAGCTTTACCGTAAATGCCCCTAATGAAGTTCATCAGGCGGATTTGCTTTTCTTACCACATGACACGGTGAGAAGAAAGACTTATAGATACGCTTTGACCGTGGTTGATATCGCAAGCAGATACAAGGACGCCGAACCCATAACCAGCAAGGATTCTGGGGAAGTCGCAGAAGCCCTAGGTAGGATTTATAAGCGCGTTTTGAAATGGCCAAAGCTGCTGCAAGTGGATGCGGGAACGGAGTTTATGGGCGTGGTTACCAAGACCCTGAAAGACCACGACACCAAGATAAGAAGAGCCGAAGCAGAGTACCACAGAGGTCAGAGCATTGTTGAAAGATTCAATAAGACCCTGGCTGAGCGTCTCTTTGGATACCAATATTGGAAAGAGCTGGAAGATCCCTCCAAACGCAACAAGGAATGGACACAGAGACTCCCCCAGGTCATTGTGGCTTTGAATAACGAGGCGGCCAGGGCTACGGGAATGAAACCCAAGGACGCCATAAAAAAGAAAGACGTGGAACACAAGTCCTACGTCAGAAGTTCAAGGGCGGTCGGACTAAAGGAAAAAAAGCTCCCCCGCAACATAGTGGTCAGATACCTCTATCAGCCGGGGGAACTCGAAGGTGGCAGTAAGAGAGCCACGGATCCTAACTGGTCTTTGGAAACGTATGAGATTTCAAAGTCCGTCACCAAGGAAGGGCAACCTGTGTTGTATTACCTAAATGGCCCAAGTCGTGGATTTGTTAAGGAAGAGTTACTCATAGTTCCTAAAGATTCAAAGTAGTGCAGCACCGCGCGCCCGATTGCACTCTAGGCATGTCAGTCTTACGTTGCCTCTGCAATGCCCGCGTTTGTTATTTATGCGATCCACGGAGAACTGCTGATCGTCATTCGCTAAGAACTTCCATAGTAGCGGTATGTTACATTTGGCACACCGCGCCCCTTTCTTATAGACGTCGTCCACGCATAGGTCGAACGTCATATCTTTTTCTTTGTCGTGGCGCTTGTAGCGAAGGAGTTTCTTAGCAATGTTTTCTTTGGCTACTTCTTCCGGGGTCTTATCGTACCGCAATTGCGGACCCCAGGCTCTTTTTAACTGTTTGGCATACTCCACACGGCTTACGGCGGTGTATATCAAATTGCTCCAACACAGCCGCTGGTCTATGATCCATAAGGTTTCTGTTATGGTAATCCCCTGCGCGCTGTGGACTGTCATGCAATAACCCAAGCGCCAGTCTGGATGGGAGGTAATTCTTTCCACCATTTTCATGGGCACCCAAACCTTATCGTGCGTTACTGCGTTTTCCAACCGGGTCTTAGTTCCCGGGACCCAGACGTCTCTTTTCTGCATTCGGGTGTCGTGGGGTTTGTAACAAATGGGCACTAAGTGACCAGGGAAGCGTTCCTGGTGTATTTTGAGTAAGTCTTTCTGTATGCGGGACTGCGCTGCGCGTTTGCTGCTCAGCACCAAATCCTCAGGATGCCAGCTGTATAGGAAGTCCTCGTAGGATTTCGCTCGTACTCTCTTGCGCAGTGTTTTGCATTGCTGGGCGTCACTGAGGCCCCTTAATTCCGCTTTCAGATTTCTTATTTGATCCTTACTGCGGTAGTCGGTGTCAATTTCCTCCGCATGGTCTACCATTTCTTTTAACCATTCGTGGGGCATCTCTCCGGCTATTGGAGGCGGTTGACACGGATCCCCGGCAAATATCACCTGGCATTTCCCACGGAGGAAGTCTACGAACTCCTGCAGTATTTCTAATGGCACGGTGCAAATCTCATCCCAAAGTATCACCGGAGGTATGTCGCGTATTGCTTCTGGTACCCACTTTTGACCATTCCAGCGAAAGAAGCTGTGGTAGGTTTGTGCGTCGTGGCCCATTTCGCAGAGTTCTCTTTCCAAACGGTGCGTAGGAGTTAACACCTTTATCTTTGGAAAGAGTTCCAAAACCCTGGTGGTCTTACCACTGCCGCCCGTACCGTAAAGATAAGAGAAGCGTTGGTAGGAAATGGGGTCTACGACCGACGGTAATGGCTCTTTTGTAGGCGTAATCGAACCGCGGAGGTGTTCGCCAGTATACACCACACGTGCCCTCCAGGCTTTTATCTCTTCGTCTTTGACGCGCCATTGACCGCTTTCTGCGAGTTCGTCGTCGGTGTAGAATTCTTTCATCTTCTCCAACACCTCTGGCCTTACATACAAGGAATCCGTAGCTACGCGCGGGATGTCCTCTTTGTCAAACCTAAGCAACATTGCAAGGAGGTTAATGTGCGCATATGCGAGCATGCTGGCACGCAGATGATAATATTGCGGTCTGTGATCTTGGTAGTAACAAAGTGCATTCCATTTTTGTTCTTTTTGGCCTTCTATGAAGTAGTTCCATTTCTCCACAGACACCATAGTTCCTTGGTCATGTGCCCGCTTTATTAGGAAACTCAATTCGCCTTCGTCCGTTATTAGGCGCCGCTGCATATGCTTTTCTCCCTCCTTTGCGCCCTGCGTGAACTTTCCTATGACCACACGCGCTGTGGGGTTATGCTCCGGTAACCACTTCGTGAAGGAGGAGTGACATAGGATAGCTTCGTGCGCCGTGTATTTCAGAAGCTTACGTTCTTCAAGGAATTTGAGGAGAGGTATGGGAATCCATTCTTTCTCCTGCAGGTGCTTCCCGTACCACGCGTAAATTATTGGATGTAAGCCCTTCGCTAATTTCCAGCTGGTTAATCTTACAAACCCCGTAGCTGGGGCGTCGTAGATGCCGTCTAAGGACACACGAAAGAACTGTGAGTCTGGATGTCCGTAGCGGTCATAATACTCCTTACAATCCCCCAATCCTTTAAAACTTGCAGGGTAACAGTGTTTCATGTCTAAGGAGACGTATTCGTTTTCGTCATACTCCATGTTCCACAGACCTCCATGACCGTGTTCTACGCAGGCTTTGGCTATGTCGGCGAATTCCTTAGGCGTGGACTTCCATCCGTTCCTCTTCTTTGCGGCTAAGAAGTCCAAACTACGAGAGCTAAGGACCTCGTCTGAGAAGTCTTCCCCTAAGGTTTCACAGGCGCTCTGGATGCGTAGATGTTCAATTTCGGGGCGGTATAAAGTACCATCTTGGGTCATAAACTGACTTCCTTCTGAATCCATCAACCATACGGAGTTCTCGTGGATCAATTTTATCAATGGAGAGGTTTTATAGACCTTCGTTTCTTTCTTTTTAGGGAACCTTAGTTCACGCCAAGCATGTCCGTTGTGTTGGTAAACGACTATAGGAGCACCTTTGCCACCGTATTTATGTGTCCCAGAATAGATAAAACCGTCGGTGATGTCCTTTACCATGATGCGCCTTCCTAATGCTGTTTCTAATTTCTTAATGTTATCTATAGTAGCCCCAGCTCCGTAGGTGGCATTTTCCCATTTCCTGATGGCTTCCCTCCTATTTAGTGTGAGCTTACCTCCGCGGGAGGAATCTTCGAAGAACTCTCTTACCAACTTACCGACGCAGTTACCAGGATGTCGCATTGGTTTCAACTTCTTGACGTCAGGTTTCTTGATCTCATACGCGCCGTAAATAACCACGGTGACTGGGTATGCTACTTCGTAGGACATCATGTCTATTCCTTCGAGCGCTCCAGGTCTGGTATTCTTATTCAGAACGAACAAGCTTTGCTTACCAGACGCTCGTATTGGATTCCTGCCCTTTTCTATCATCCACTCGCCGTCTAAATACTTTATAAACGTCAACTCCAAACGGTATTCACCTTCGGGCATCAAATCGATTATCCTTTCTGCTCTCTCGTAGTTCATAGTCTCATCTGTATCTCCCTCCATAAATGTTGTGAAGGCAAAGTCCGCATCCAGGCGATCCAACACCTGAGTTCTGAGCTTACGCACAGTTTTGTTTCGTATGCTTTTGATGGCGTCCATCTATATCTAAGGAATATCTTAACCTCCGTTTGCGTTACCCAAACACAGCAGCAGTGAGGGACTTTTCCCGAGGCCGGCGGATCGCGCAAGACCCCCTGTAGGGCCTCGTCACTGCTCCAAAAACCCCAGGGGGGGCTGGTGTTTTTTAATATGTGATTTTTAGCAATGCCGGCCGATCGTGAGTCCCCCTCACTGCTGCTAGAGGCTATGCTATACCCTAAGTTATTGAGAACAAATCGCCCTTAATGTACGGATTACGCAGAATAATGTTCTAGTCCTGCCCAAAGGCATAGCAGGAGAGAGACTAGCCGGCCTCCAGACATTTCTACAGCTAATTCTTTGCACTTTATATCTACGGCCTACGCACATAGATTTGAATAGAAATGAGATAGTTTATCTGTAGCTATCGGGTATTGTTGGTTTTCCCCACTGAAACTTCTAGTCTAATGTGAGCCAAGCTTCATACTTAACTTTTGCTAATCTTTTGATAACATGTAGGATTTTATTCTTGTTAGTTTGATGCGCGGGAATATCCTCCTCTTATTTCGTCAAGCCTGCGAGTGCTCTGGAAAATTAAACGCAAATAGTCAACCATTTTTTTCCAGCGACTTTTTGAGCTCTTTCTCTAGGTTTTTCACTTATCATTAGAGAGTTTTAGAATGACGTTCACGGCAAACGTGTAACGTCAGTTGATCAGTAAAAAATTCTTTTAAAAAACTGAAAAGGAATCCGCAAAAAAATCCAAGTAGTAGAAAAACAAAAGAATATTATTTGTCTGTGAAATGAAAGTTTGCAAGAGGTTAAGTAAAATACAGGAAAACGATGAAAACGTGGTCACGTTTGCCGTTTGCGGGAAGAAAAAAAGCCAATCTAAAAATATGTATCAGTATTCAACACCCTCTCCTCCCCTTCCCCACCTTCCCCTCCCCCTTTCTATTCACAGAAAATCAGCGGTATTAGGATTTTTTTCATGCGCAAAACAATCCAAGATGGCGGACGAAAACAAAAAAAAGCCAAGTTTCAAATAGACGAACGTTTTTAGCGTTTTCCCATCAACTATACAGCATTTTTACGATATTTTACGCTCAAAAACAAAGGATCTTAACTTCAATATGCCTTTGGATCAAGAAGCTCAATGCTCTGCTTGTAAAATTAATAAATCTTTGATGTGGAGAAAAGGCGCCAATGGCGAAGTTCTATGTAACAGTTGTCACCTAAGACGAGTGGGTACAAACACTCGCTCACAGAGACAGAGCTCTAAGGAAAGCAGGAAGCTAGTGGCCAGGATAAGGGCTAGTTCTAGGAAAGGACACTGGAATGGAAAAGGTGGCGAAAGAGGAAAGGAACGAGGAAGGAGAACGATATACAAGATGAAAAGAAAGGTTTGCCAATTATATTGAGCTTAAATCCTCCCTCGAAAATAGAATAGAAATACACGCACTTGTTTTGGCCGCAGAAAGACATTTTCCTCCTTTCGTTAAAATCGACATATGAGTTATTAATTCATGTCGTAAATAGTGAATGTAGTGGTGGTGCGTGTGAGCTACAGAAGGGCTCCTTTAACAGATAGTAATTTTTGCGAAATACTGTATGTTTAGATGCATTTTGTGTACAATAAATACGAAATATATTTTTGATCTATTTAAAGCCTTACAAGTCTCCAGATGGTGTAGCTACTGTTGTGGCTTCGGACAGAATATATTTCAAGGTAAATGTATGTTTTAATTTTGATATGTAACTATACACTAATATTGTCACATCTCAAAGAACAATCAGGATGGTGTAGTGGAAATTATACATTTGCCTATCACCTTACATTTGATTCCTGGGCTCTGCATTTCATATGAACAGAGATTTTTGGGTCTTGCCCCAGCTTCCTCTCATGTCTCTGGTTTCCCCCCTTCAAAAATCCAAACACTCTTCGAAAATGTTTTCAATTGGGAATCTGCTAAGCCTGACTATAGATTAGTCCAGATTTTATTTCAGCATACAATCTACAAGTTAGCTGTGCCCTCACTTTGATCAGTCCAAAGGTTGTTTCAGGGTTCGATCTGTGAGATAGCCATGCCCTGACTTTGATCAGCCCAGAGGTTGTTTTGGGGTTCAATCTGTGAGATAGCCATGCCCTGACTTTGATCGGCCCAGAGGTTTGTTTCAGGTTTAGATCTGTGAATAATATATTATCATAGCCCTGGCTTAGATCAACCCAGAGGTTTTTTAGGGTTTGATAAGAGAATTAGTCTGACCTGACTTAGTTTGACTGTGGGTTAGCCATTCAGAGGTCATTTCACAGTTTGTTCTAAGATTCCAGAGTTTGATCAGCGTAGAAGTCATGTCCTGTTTTAGGCAAGTTTTTTCAGGGTTCTATCTGTGAGATAATCATGCCCTGACTTATCAACCTAGAGGTTGTTTCAGGGTTCAATCTATGAGTTAGCCATGCCATGACTTCTATTAGATCAGCCCTTAGGTTGTTTAAGGGTTCTATCTGTGAGTTAATATGCCCTGACTTATCAACATAGAAGTTGTTTCAGGGTTTGATAATTGTCATTTGGTTTGACCTATTTGATATTTTATCCATTTTTACTTGTTACATTTAATATTTTCCAGGGTGTATTGTATCAGATAGGTGACATAGTATCACTAGAAGATATTGAAGGAGACCTCTTTTTTGCTCAAATACGAGGATTTTTACAAGACGAGTTTGCCCAAAAAAGTGTTATCATAACTTGGTTGATACCTACCATCCCAGAACCAACCCATTTTGATCCAGCTTTATTTCTTCCAGGTATTACTTTTTTTTTTCAAAAACCAAGTGTAGTTAATTAAGTTTTGCAATTAAATTCATCATTCACTAATATAATTTCAAAAAAATTAGCCAGCGTATGACGAAGGAGCAGAATCAGTATCATACATGTTGATCTTAACGAATGACATCACCCGTTTCAAAAATGAGCAAGGGACTGGTCAAGTTTCAAATTTCAGACTAATTAGTAAGAGAAAATTATTATATTACAGTAGAACGCATCTAAATATTATACGTTTATTAAGTCTGGCAACTTTGAATGACAAGCAATGATCTCTACAGTACAAACATGCATTCTCTGTAATTTTGGCAGACATGTACTAATATTGAATTTCTTTCTCAAATGGCAAACAGTTTTTGCTAATCATTCAAAAACTTCCCCTGTCCCTTGAAATATTTTGAAATGGCCAATTGCTTCATGTCCTGGAGATGTCAATAGTAGTTCTGGCTCAGCAGTTCAAACCCTATCACTAGCTTAGAATCAGGAGTTCTAACTCATAGAAAAACAGTAGTTTCATTTATATTCTGCTAAATTTTCTATAGGGCCAGAAGAAGACACACCCAGACCTATGGAATGCTTGGAGTTTGTATGCCGAGCCCCTAGTGAACTCTTTAAGGCTAAAAGAGATCACCCTCCTTTTGTTATGCCAAAACAGCCTGACCTTAATGACTTGACAACAGCTGCTGAAATGCTTCTAGAAAGAATATCTTGATGTAGATATACTGTATAGTGTATTAAATGACTATTTCAGAATATACCTTTTTATTTTGTTCGTAAGGTTTTCCTAGTTCAGACCATGTGTTATTACCAAGATTATCATTTCTTTGTTTAATGGTTGTGCACGAGAAGACACATGAATATTAATACGCGAGTAGATCCCAGATTTTTACACAAAAACACAGACTGCAGTTTAACATACCAAAAAAGCTTTATGTTTTTGTACTTGTCCAAATTAGGGAGTTCTATAAATTAAGATCTCCTAATTAGGTTTGTAGTGATCATTTAAGGGGTTTGATAATGGTTTTGGGGGTCCATACTGTAAGAACACCCCTAGATCCACCCTTGATATACAACTCAAACAAAGACATGACAAATATATACTACAGATCTCACTGAACTGTGGCGACATGCCAAAAATTTGTCTAGCTACTACACCCTAATTTGTCTACTGACACGCCCTACTTTTGTTACAGCAGTACGTTTGAGCTTTAAATTGTAGAATCATGGAGATGAATAAATTTGGCTGGAAAAGCACTTTCAGATGAGTTTCACTCAAAATAACCGAATAAAATAAAATAATATACTTAATATACAAAATAATGAACTTGTCGAAAATGGTGGACTTATTAACACTGGTTTCTTTCCAGGAAAATCTTAACACATCACTCTTGTACTTTGATTTTGAATTTATATTTCTCCATCTTTCATGTATTACAGTGAATACCTTACTGGCTATGTGCTAGATCCGAGACAGTGACAAAGTAGGCGTGTCAGTAGACGAATAAGGGTGTGATAGCTAGACACATTTTTGACGTGTCACCACAGTTCGGTGAGATCTGTAGTAAACATCTTGCACTAATCAACTATCCAGGAGTCAAAAAATGCCTAAGCTTTTCTTCTACTGAGATTCAAAAACATTTCTCATGTACATATCTTTTGCTATTTTGGCCCCCACAGAAGTTCATCCTTGATTGATGTACTGCAAATATACTTGTTGAGTCTTTCAAATATGCTTCTTTTATTATATATTTTGGATTACTTGGTATATTGTACAATCAACATTATAATAGTCGACAATTATTTGCCTAAGGTGAAGTTAATATCAGGGAAAATTTACTGTCAGACGCGGGTCTTTGAGCGGCGAGGTAAATATTCCCCGATATTCACTGAGCCAGAGGTAAACAATAATTGTTTTAGTATTTCTAACTCAAGTAAAATTAATAAATAACTGAGAGAGAATTTTTTTTTTTGGTTCAAATTTTATTTAACTCTGCAAGCAGCACAAATCGACATAAGAGAGTGTGCATGCGCCCATCATATTAACCTGTAGGTAAATATAATGCAGAAGACATAAATAATTGTGACCAATAAGCCTGCCAAATTTATTATATTCACTTGTGTTAAAATACTAATGAAATATGTTTATTTATATCTTATTTTATTTAGATGTTATTCACATTTACATGTTATATTCACTGAACTTTACGAGTAAAAATAATATAATTAGATATTTAATTATTGCATAGATGATCAGCCCTGGGCTGTTAGCAAGTGCCATAAAATAGGGAACTTTATGTAAAAGAGTATTATTGCATAGATGATCAGCCCAGGGCTGTTAGCAAGTGCCATAAATAGGGAACTTTATGTAAAAGAGTAAATGGTTTGAATCCAGGTGTTGCAGTCTGTTGTGAAGTGTGATCATCCAAGTGAGTGTACATGTAGTCTTGAGAAAGACCTGACTCATGACATTTTGTCAACCTGAGCAGAAGTCATCTTCAGAGTCTAGTGAAAAATGAGAGACAGTGGATGGTATTTATACCTATTGACTGTATTTTGTTTTCTCACTGGAAGGTGACTTCCACTCGGGTTGTTGAAACATCAGTGACCACCAACAGCAGTCTTTCTTGAGACTACACTCTCTCAGACGATCACGCTCCACAACAAACTTTATTTTTTAATTTTTTAAATTTATTTTGTTGTTATAAAAATAGAACTAACTAAATTAAAAAGTTCAAAGTTTAAACAAAAAACAAAAAAAACCAATTATATATTAATTATTATATTCTTTTCCAGATCACATTTCTTTGATATAATTTAAATATACAATATACAAATGATTGGAGTAGGTTTGGCTTACATGTAAATCAAATTCAATGATCCAATCAAAAGAAGATTACATAGAACCTAGGAGTGCAAACAATATAACCATGAAACTTTAGTAATACTAAATAGCTCAAATTCATGCAGACTCCATTTTTTTCTATTATTTAATTAGCACTATTTTGTACTATTTAGGAATTAGCGTTTCACAGATATTGTTTGAGCTCCAATACTGCAATCATTGACAGTTAGTTACAATTCTTTTCATTGCTAAATGCTGATTGACAAATGTCGTGATAGAGTGATTAGAGTGCAAACAAAATAACCAGTGAAACTTTAGTAATATTAAATAGTACAATTGCATACAAAATCCATTGCTTTTCTATTGTTTAGTTAGCACTTTTTTGTACTATTTAGTAATTAGTGTTTCACAGATTTATTGTTTGGACTCTAGCACTGAACCAGCATTGGAATCATGCTTGAGCAATTTTTTTGATTGATAGTCTACACTGTGTGAGCAGTGTAAACTGGACTCATTGAACAAAAAAACCCGAGAAATCAACTCAAATCCATCCAAAATCTCTGTTAACCATCTTGTAAAATTGTTTATTGTAAGGACTATAGTATGTCATTAGTAATTCCAGAATATCAGGTTGCACTTGTGGATGTACGCGCCCTTTCGAAGGGCCCAGACATGAGTATTTGAAAGAGCCATTCTGTGGCATGCGTTTTTTGAAACAAGGAAAGCCTTTGGTTTCGTTAAAAACAACATCATCTTTTTCTATTTTAGGATCTAAGTTAAGAAATTTTTCAATATTCCGCAATTCAGGTATTGGATCACTTGAGAGCTGTTCTCCACTGACAAAATGAAACTGCTTTAATGGAAAGTACTTCAGCCAGTTCTGAAGATGTTTGCAGTAAACGCCAATATGAATACAACTGTCATTGACCTTCAGTATCTTTTGAGCTTTATCTGTAGTCACATACTCTTCAAATGGCGGCAAGGATGGATTCTTGGATTTCAACTGGGTGTAATCTGAGATTGCCCGTCGTGTGGGATTTCGGACAACTACTATTAACTTAATAGTTTTGGACATGTTGTAGATTCTTTCAGGGACACTTGGAGTAACAAAATATGCAGGTGTCTTCTCAATAATAATTTGTCCGGAAGCCTCAGTTGATACAAATGGCATCTTCTTCCTGTACCATTCCATTCCCTTTTTGTAATTTTCATCTCGGTCAAAGAAATGAACTTCTTTAGACACAGTATGGATATTAGGATTTAGACACAGTGATCGGAGCAATGCTCTTGTTCCTCCTTTTCGAACACCAATAAGAAGTGCGTTTGGCAGATATTGTTTCCTATAATGATGTATTTGCTTAGATTTTGGTTTTAGGTGGTCAAAATGATGGATATCAAGACCATAGATAAGGAACAGAAGGAATAGTGCAGAAAGTATTAATGCTGTTAGACATTTTTTATTTTCTTGGACAAGAGGGAATGTCATGAGGTGTTCACTTGTCAGAATAAAGTGGAGGTTGCAGAAGATGAAAAATCATCAACATTTACACCAGTAAAAACACTGAAAATACAAAGAAGAAATTTCAGAATAAGTATAATGAAAAGAAAATTGCATTCATCCTTGCAATATCAGAACGTTTTTAACATTTATAACAAGTTTCCGTTTATACTAATGTCATATTGGTCATACATGAATCCATGTGTATAAGGATGAATGCAGGGTGCTGTTGAGCAAGAGGAAGCTTGAGCCAAAGACAAAGCCAGCCAGTGTACTCTGTAGCTTAATATAGCTTTGTATAGCTGCCTTTTCTGTGGCTCTCAAGCTTCCTTGTGAGGAAATGGTTTAATGTCCAAAGCATTAGCATAGTTACAAACTTTTTACATATATTGATCTTTAAATCTTCTTCTTATTCACTTGTTGATATTCAACCACCAATTTTAATGCAGTCCTAACTAGAAACCCCTAGTAATGAAGATTTATATAAAGGTAAATTCGTAATCTAGTAACTTAAGATAACATGTCAACAGAATCGTATAGCCAACTAATAGTCAGTAACGAGTGGATCAGTTGATGTATTGAAAAAAAGGAACTACCCTGAACTAATACAGGTTAATATTTATAACTTATTTTTTTGAAAACAGAATTGAAAACAAATAAAAGGAGTATAAAACTATAGTTAATATATCATAAGACCTATCAAGTATATTAATATCACTAAACCTCACGTAAGATTTTATTTTCACAAACTGAGGCACATCCGTCAATAGGGAAAAGTCGTGCATGCATAAACAACACGCAATATATGATTATTTATATCCATGCAACAAGGTCTGACATTTGAAGCAAGATGAAGAAGAGCTCGTTTTACTACCCCATCCTCTTTATCTGTCTATTGTATCTCATTTTGATAATTTCAAGGTTTTGTTTTTTGACAAATGTAAATTGTAGCGGCCATATAAGCTTACCAAGGTCGAGCTATAAAAGCAGTCCAACGCTATCGAATGACATATACGATATCATGTTAGCAATCGGAGTCGATAACTTCTCGGCTTTCTAGAAATCCGTTTAAAGCAGATTCGAGCAGTTTCTGAAAAGGTTTGCTTATATGATTCTCTAGAATGTGAATCGATAAGTTACCATAAACCTTGAGCGCATCAATTAAAAAATAAATTTAATTTCTGAACCTCGTCTCGTGCAAGTGACTCTCAGTGACTCGTTCCTTCAGAACCGCAGGACTACAGAACAGCATTTTCCACGCTAATCTTTGTCGACATTCTTTAAAATCAAAAACTACCAATCCTTATATTGTAACTATAGCACAAGAAGAATCATTGAAACATTTTCTACAAAACAACTGGAAATAAAGAAGCTTATAAGTTTACAACTTACCAGAGAATTACAACATGTCATACATCGATTAGAAATGACACTTAACTAGCTTTACTCCCAGAATGCATTTCGATCTTGCGCAACCAGACACTAGTTAGGTTTGACATAAAAATAACAGCTGTTTTACATGTAAAAGCATTTTATTAATCATTCCAGGTCGTATGTAAAAATAAAGGTTACTCTAATTATTCGTTTTTTTTTTATTTAAAAAAAGTACTTGGGGATTAGCAGAAATCTCGAGAAGACTCCGCTGGCGCGTCGTACTTTTTTCG
This sequence comes from Actinia equina, assembly GCA_011057435.1. NCBI lineage: Eukaryota > Metazoa > Cnidaria > Anthozoa > Actiniaria > Actiniidae > Actinia > Actinia equina. The sequence goes on along the minus strand of WHPX01000489.1, from coordinate 1,170,900 downwards.
TGTACGTTCTGCCAAAACCCGCATGCTGTAAAAGCTACACACAGCAGGTGCACGCTTTTCTATAATTTCTTCAGTCCTAAAAACATCATGAAATACTAGTCTAATTACCTAGAACAAAGTGTATCTATCTGACGATACACGGTTCGTGTTCCAATCGAACCGTTTAGTAGATTTTTCATGTGCAGCACCATCCCTATGGAATGAGTTGCCGCAGAACATTAGATGCAGAGTAGTCTTAGTGAATTTAAGTGAATAAAGTGCTCGCACTAAACCCTTGAAACAAGTACTAATTCTTAGTACTAAGGCTGTGTTTTCACTAGAAATGTTAACTTGCCTAAAATTCCTGGAGGTGTTTTAATCCGATGACAACCATCTTTCAAGAATAACACTGTGGTTGGCCCATTTATTTGGTAGGACAACTTAAACCATCTTGCTAGGTAGTTTAACTTTGCCTTATTTCCGGTGTTATATTTAAGCTAGTTTAAATTGTCCCAGTGAAAACACAGTCTAAATAGTGATAATCAAACAATAGGAAACAATGAATTCTGTATGAACTACTAATTAAAACTAAATATTATTCACGGGTTTAGTGCGTGCACTCTAGCCAAAATATATCGTTTTAAGAAAACTTTTAATTTTATTTTTATTAATACAGCGATGATTTTCAAAAGAACTGATTTTAATTTAACGCTTATCTTTGTCTTTTCTTGAATTCTTTTCTTATAATATATGAAATTTAGCTTTAGACAACATATAAGGTTTAAGATATTAGTGTACGTAGATTTTAGTTCATATTGTATCGTCATTGGACAGAAACTGGAAATGACGATATAGAAATAAAGTATGTTATCATCATCATCATCATTATCATTATTATTATTAATTATTATTATTATTATTATTATCATTATTATTCTTATTCTTATTATTATCATTATTATTATTATTATCATTATCATTATTATTATTATTATTATTATTAATTATTATTATTATTATTATCATTATTATTATTATTATTATTATCATCATCATTATTATTATTATCATTATTATTATTATTAAAGTGCAAAAACTAAAAAAAATTATAAAAAATGTATAAAAAGTACAAACACTAAAAGTGTGCAACACTTTGCACTATTTAGTAGCAAATAGTGCTAATTAAACAATAGAAAACAATATTCTAGGATTAACATCTTTAGCAGTATTTAGCGGTATTCTATGTTACACACTTATAGTGTTTGTACTCTATTATTATTATAATTATACAAATTCTCATTAATATCATATAGGTAGCTGTCCAATTATTTTCTTAATTGGTAAGGTCTTGTTGATATGGGATTAATTAGGCAGCTATATAATTAATAGGTAATGGGATTTCATGCTCCCCAATCAAGAAATAATTAGACCCGAAAAATTCCTCTGACTGCCAAATTGGACTAGACTAACGGCCTCATCCAATTTTGTCACTTCTCGGAATTTTCCTCGTCTTAATTGGACAGCATGGAGTCCTATTACATATACTTATTATTATTATTATCATCATCATTATTATTATCATCTAGTGACCCCAACCCTCCCTTTCCTTTTTAATTTCGGACTTTGATGCATTGTGGGTTATTCACGTGCATTGAAAAACATGGCGGCCAAAAGAAAGGCATGAAGTGTGACTTGATCCAACATTATGGGACTTCTAGTCCCTAAAACTACGTCTTCCACCTATTTTTATAAGAATATCAACACTTTTGGTAGCTCTACAGAATCGTAGCTTGTTTGAACAATTAAATGTTCAATTTTCTAGAGGTATACAGTGAGAAACGTAGAAGACGAATTTTGCAAGGGGATATAGAGCACGAGACAAACCATGGGCTCTCTTGCTAAAGGTGAAATAACTCCTGTACAGCAAATGGTTGCATCTGGTTCTGGAGCAATAGTTACTTCTCTTTTTAGTAAGTTTGATAAATGTTTTCTAGCTCTCCTGATAATGATGCAATGTCATCCACATATCATAACAATATTGCTAAAAATACAAAAAAACAGGACTCCATTTGGACTAGCCTTAGGCTAAGCTGGATTTTTCTCTTCAAATAAGATAAGGAAAATTATTTCAATAGAAAAATAATATATAAATTATGACTATAAAAGCAATATAAATTATACTTTTTCATAGTGACGCCACTGGATGTGGTGAAAACCAGACTGCAGGCTCAAGCAAAGCAAATCACTCAAAGTGAGTTTAGTAAGTTACTTCATAATGTTGTTAACAGCTGTTGAATAAGTTTGATCTAAGAATTATTCGTTGATGTTAACATGTTAATATATCTACATAAGAGTATATGTATAATATATGTATAATATATCTACATATATGACAAAATCAATTCCCAGGAGTGGCATCATTTGTATAGGAATTCGCACAATCTCAAGTACAATTTGGAAATTAATAGACACTAATAAAGTTTTGAAAGTTCTTGTAATTGCACACAAGCTAATAGGCGAGTGCAGTTAAAGAACTTTCAAAACATTACAAGTGTCTATAATTCCAAATTGTATGAGAAGATTGTGTGACTTTTTTTTGTTTATGGTTCACTCAACATAATTTCAGTAAAAAATGTGATGCTACGCAGTTCATCTTTGTCTATTTGGCGGCCAATTGTCAATACATGGCGCAACTGAAATGCATAAAAAAGATTAGTTGTTACGGCTATTTTGTTTTGACATTGCTTTGACCGTGTTGCCATAGCGACTTAATTTGGTACTCCTATGGACTACGATTAACACTATAATTGTACTCCTCTCGACCAATCAGAGTCAAGTAATTTTGTTGAGTGTACTATAAGGCCTGTAATGGGACAACAAACAACAAAAATAAAGAAGCCTTAAGCCACATTTACCTTGGGTACAATGTCATTGCCAAGAGAATGAGATTTTTTGTTTGAGTTGTATCCATATTCATGTGTCCTCTCATGCAGAACTAAACAATAAATAATACTCTAGAGAATGACACATGGCCTAAAATGGAAAAACTTCAAATAGGTATAGAGGTCCATCAGAGCAAAGCATTCTTGTGGATAATTATCAATATTATTTTGTTTTATAGATCGATGTTATATATTTTGTAATGGTCTGATGGACCACTTGTGCCTATGTTCTGTTCTTGAATCATCTTATGGTATCAACCGACTTCCCATGCAGTTCAAAAGTACTTTGGTAAGCATAATTAGAGCTAATCCATGGCACATGCAGCCAGTAATAGACTATTTGTGGTGTGACAAGGTTTTCCCATTTGAACGTGACAAACCTATAGGGGAATGAGCAGCTATTGTTTTGAAACTTGTCAAGATATTAAATGAATCCCTTAGAGATTTGTCATGCTGAATTGGGAAAACATAGTCACACCACGAATAAGGTCTATTCTGAGAAGTCAAATGTAGATTGCAAGACTTCATGTTGAGCTTAAAATCTCCAATCAACCGTCTCCAATATCGAAAATAAAAAATAAAGCAAAACATGAGGTTTTGAATTTACTTCCCAACCACATCGCTGAGAACTAGCTTGGAAATATTTATTTTTTAAGTTAAGAATAGCATTGTGGCTGCTTGATTATATAATAGGCTTTGATTGGCTGCTATGTCAACTCATTCTTACACATGTTGTGATTGGTCTGTGATGTCACACCAGAATCATCATCATCAACATGCCACACCAGAATGCATGTACAAAATAGTAAGTCAATCTGTGTCTGTTTGTTTAGGATGCCTTTATAAAGATTCCCAGATTCGAAGGAATTACTTCCTTATGGAGAGGGCTGCCACCGACATTGTAAGTCTAACAAGTATTTTAAAAAATGATTTTTAGAAATTACTTTTTGTAGTGGGACCATATACATAATCATTTTTTGTGGCTTGGGTTACCTGTGTGGTTAGTAATAAAATTTGTCAGTGTATTTTACAACGAGAGTTACAGGTCTAAACATGATCAGGGCTGTCGCTAGGCATGAGGAGCTTTAAGAGGGTCATTTTGCGACTTTTGATGACGTAATGGTGGATTCAAACCACCAATTCTCACTTGAGAATTAATCCAAAAGTAAACACCTCTGATTTTAAGCCAGTAGTCGATGGTGTTATACTCACTGGCATGCTAAAAGCTCAACTAATATAGTATCCAGCTTTCTTTCAGGCAGCAGCAAACAAACACGAAAACAAGAATATAAGTTGTTGAATAAATTGCAGAAATAAATTGCAAAACATAAGTGCGTAGAGCTTTTGTACTTAGCCTTACTCTTACTCTATGAAATCCACCGTTTACAGTACTAGGAAAGGCAAACAAGTGCTGAAATATACATGTTAGGAAAGACATTCTTATAGTTATGAATTAATTTATCATACATATTAAAACAGGAATAGTAGTGACAACAGTCTCGAGTGTCTTTTAGTAGCGCCCCAATAAAACAAATGTATCCTGGCCATATTAGTGTTGAATGTTAGACTAGATAATACCACCTGTAGATAAACTGGTATCCAGGTGATATCATGAGATAGATGTTATAAGATAATACCACAGATAAACTAGTATCCAGGTGATATTATGAGATAGATGTTATAAGATGATACCACAGATAAACTGGTATCCAGGTGATATCATGAGATAGATGTTATAAGATAATACCACAGATAAACTAGTATCCAGGTGATATTATGAGATAGAGGTTATAAGATAATACCACAGATAAACTGGTATCCAGGTGATATCATGAGATAGATGTTATAAGATAATACCACAGATAAACTAGTATCCAGGTGATATTATGAGATAGATGTTATAAGATAATACCACAGATAAACTAGTATCCAGGTGATATTATGAGATAGATGTTATAAGATGATACCACAGATAAACTGGTATCCAGGTGATATCATGAGATAGATGTTATAAGATAATACCACAGATAAACTAGTATCCAGGTGATATTATGAGATAGAGGTTATAAGATAATACCACAGATAAACTGGTATCCAGGTGATATCATGAGATAGATGTTATAAGATAATACCACAGATAAACTAGTATCCAGGTGATATTATGAGATAGATGTTATAAGATAATACCACAGATAAACTAGTATCCAGGTGATATCATGAGATAGATGTTATAAGATAATACCACAGATAAACTGGTATCCAGGTGATATTATGAGATAGATGTTATAAGATAATGCCACAGATAAACTTGTATCCAGGTGATATTATGAGATAGATGTTATAAGATAATACCACAGATAAACTAGTATCCAGGTGATATTATGGGATAGATGTTATAAGATAATACCACAGATAAACTAGTATCCAGGTGATATCATGAGATAGATGTTATAAGATAATACCACAGATAAACTAGTATCCAGGTGATATTATGAGATAGATGTTATAAGATAATACCACAGATAAACTAGTATCCAGGTGATATCATGAGATAGATGTTATAAGATAACAAGTTATCATAGATTTATAAGTTTTACATTGAAGTGAAAATAGAAAACTGACGTTTTGAGTACTCTTACTTTCTATTGACTCCGACGAAGGACTAACGTCCGAACCGTCAGTTTTCTATTTTCACTACGGTGTAAAACTCATAAATCTACGATAACTTGTTTCATTAGAAACACCGACGCAGTCCACGCTAGTTTCACTAGCCATCATCTACATATTGTTATAAGATAATACCACAGATAAACTAGTATCCAGGTGATATCATGAGATAGATGTTATAAGATAATACCACAGAGAAACTAGTATCCAGGTGATATCATGAGATAGATGTTATAAGATAATACCACAGATAAACTAGTATCCAGGTGATATCATGAGATAGATGTTATAAGATAATACCACAGATAAACTAGTATCCAGGTGATATCATGAGATAGATGTTATAAGATAATACCACAGATAAACTAGTATCCAGGTGATATCAGGAGATAGATGTTATAAGATAATACCACAGATAAACTTGTATCCAGGTGATATCATGAGATAGATGTTATAAGATAATACCAAAAGTTACTACATAAAATCACAGATAAACTTGTATAAATAAGTTCTACTTAAATCATTTTTACCACCAATAATTTGTTCGAACCATTGAAGAGAAATGGGAATATGACCTGTGTACTCCTTTTTATCCTAAAATACTCCCTGCACGTCTGTTGTTGTCGATTATCCAATCTGTCGGTTCTTCATCCAGAACATAAAATCTTCATTATTGTCATGACATTGGTCGAAATATGCATGCAGTGCTGCAACCATAAATATATGTCCTTGTTGTCGGTGTCCTAATGCTTGAGGCGAAAAACATGTTGACTCTATGACGTTTAGAAACATGCATAGAACAAGAAGAGTAGGAGATCGAAATTCTCCATTCATGAATCATGAGCTGTTCTGCCAGATCTTAGTTTACAGTTTCGCGCTCAAGTTGAGTATTAACTTTGCATGGCATTATTAATCTGCACGTAAACCACCAAGTACAATATTCATGATTACTTTGAAAATACTATAAAACTACAATGTGTTATATCAAAATACCTGTACACTAATAGAAAAAGAGTCAAAAGAAAACAAAGGCAATATACAGTAGCTCATAATTTATGGCTAGCTAGCGCAATGCAAAGGCTTGTGTATTCATGGATTTAATCTATCATTGATATGGTAGGAAACTGGTTGCAGAAAGTAAATACTCAAGAGATTATCACTAACGTCTGCACAGGGCAGTGATTGACATATGATATCACCTATGAATGGCCCCCACTGAGAATTTTTTACCCTCATAAAGCCCCTCATGCTGTTATCACTAACCATATTGGTCAACATGTCACTTGTCAAAAAAGCCAGCCTAACAGTCATTTTGACTGGCAGGTGCCAGAGTAGGAATCCGGTTAAATGCAACAATAAAGCACATGCCAGCAACCAAAAGGTTGCTATAAGTAGATGCCACTTCTGGTAATAGCTGTGTTTTTTAAGAACCATTAAAGTGGCTTGTAGAATTTTGGAGGTTGTTTTTGATCTCTTGTTTTCTGGTTTCATGTTGCAGAAATAGTCAAATACAATAGTTTAAGGACTTAAATTGACATGTTTTAACTTAACATGTGCTATTTGCCTCTCACTCAAACACTTGTTTGTCCCCAAGTTGACTCCCACAAGTCAGGTGATTGAAAGTAAGCAATGAGGAAGGAATATTGTATGATAAAATTATCAACTATTTGATTTGGTTGTTTTACAGAGTGATGGCAGTTCCAAATACTATGATATACTTTACCCTCTATGACCATCTTAAAGTGTATTATGGTTTCAAGAGTGGAGAGATGAATATCTGGTCACCAATTCTAAGTGGCAGCACTGCAAGAAGTAGGATATATATATGTCATATACTGGCCAGGAGGTCTGGATAGGAAAAGGCTTGTCACTAGGTCTTGAATATACAGGCCTCAGTCTGTATATTCAAGACCTCGGACACAGTTTATCCCTAATCCGGTCCAACTATAGGACGAAAAATAACTTATAATTTTTTCCCCATATTTTTTTTGCTTGTTTTTATATAAATCGTTCTGTATTGTAGTTTAGTGGCAAAGGATACCGGACAGCACCCACTTACTAACAAAAGTTACTAACAAAATACTGCCCGCTCAAACAGCCAATCAGAAAGTGGGGGGGGGGGGGTTAAATCCTTAGACCTGATTTTAGTACGTACGTTAGTACGCTTTTAATTCATTTATCAACCAAAAACGTCTAAAAAAATTTAATTTCTTAATTTGATGCTTGTACTATTTTCCCCCAGCCATCTCAGTGACAGTGATTTCACCCATTGAAATGATCAGAACAAAACTGCAGTCAAGAAGTGGTTACAGATATAGTGGTATAACCATACTAATTTAATAATAATGATCATAAGAATGATAGGATTAGCAGTGGATACCATAGAGTGGCTCTTCTTCTCCTGGATTCCAATTGAAATTTAAAAGTTTAATTTTGCTGAGGGAGGATAACTAAAGAACCAAGAAAACCCTCAAAACACAGGAGAGGACCAACAAATAACTCTACTCATACAAGACAGCGAGCGTGGTGGGACTCGAACCCGGGTGGCATTGATGAGAGCCTCCCATGCTTCCCTAAAGACATTTTTCTCTTTTAGCTTGGTACTGTTTGGTTCATCATAAAGACCACTAGAAATGCAATTCCCGAGGGGCTAGAGATTTAAAAGCTAAATGGAGTTAAATCATGGGGTTTCAGAGTTGAATTACACATAAATAAATACTGTATGGTGTGTTTGAGGGGCCAAATCCATGCAGGTAAACTTACCAACACCTCAAACAGCCTAGTACACATACTTACTTGTAAGTAAGGCATGATTTTTATACTAATTATTTCTGGTAAACTATTTTCCACTTTTACAGAATTAGGCACTGTTATAAGAAATGCCATCCAACAAGGTGGTGTGCTATCATTATGGCAGGGACTTGGTCCAACCTTATTAAGAGACTTGCCTTTTTCAGGTAATAGGGGGGCGACTTGGGTACTGTATGTTTTTGCTTCTGTTTCTGTTGTTCTTGTTGTTCTTGTTGTTGTTGTTATTGCTTCTGTTGTTACTGTCGTTGTTGTTGCTGCTGTTAGCTTGGCTGTTGTTGTTTTTGTTACCGTTGTTCTTGTTGTTGTGGTTATTACTGCTGTTTTTGCTGCTGCTGTTGCAGCTTTTGTCATTGTTTTTGTTCTTGTTGCTGCTGTTGGCTTCGCTGTTGCTGTTATTGCTGCTGCTGTTGTCGTTGTTGTTGCTGCTGTTGGCTTTGCTGTTGCTGTTATTTTTGCTGCTGTTGTTGTTGTTGCTGCTGTTGGCTTTGCTGTTGCTGTTATTGCTGCTTCTGTCGTTGTTGCTGCTGTTGGCTTCGCTGTTGCTGTTATTGCTGCTGCTGTTGTCGTTGTTGTTGCTGGTGTTGGCTTTGCTGTTACTGTTATTGCTGCTGTTGTTGTTGTTGTTGCTGCTGTTGGCTTTGCTGTTGCTTTTATATTTGCTGCTGTTGTTGTTGTTGTTGCTGGTGTTGGCTTTGCTGTGGCTGTTATTGCTGGTGTTGTCGTTGTTGTTGCTGCTGTTGACTTTGCTGTTGCTGTTATTGCTGCGGCTGTTGTTGTCGTTGTTGTTGCTGCTGTTGGCTTTGCTGTTACTGTTATTGCTGCTGTTGTTGTTGTTGTTGCTGCTGTTGGCTTTGCTGTTGCTGTTATTTTTGCTGCTGTTGTTGTTGTTGTTGCTGCTGTTGGCTTTGCTGTTGCTGTTATTGCTGCTTCTGCTGTAGTTGTCGTTGTTTCTGCTGTTTTTGTTGTTGCTGTCTTTCCTGCTCCTGTTGTCATTGTTGCTGTTGTACTTGCTTTTTTTGTTTTGATAGTCATATATTCATCTAGCTATGTACTTGCTTTTCAAGCTATCAATCTTGCATGCTTGTATTCAAATTCTTAAAACCGGCCATTCATGCAGAGAAACAACTACAGACATATTAAGATATCTTTTCTTCACCTTACTCGTATTTTTATTCAACAGCTTTCTATTGGTTTGGCTATGAATTCCTGCGCAGCAAAATTCCAGAACCTGGCTTCTGGTCATCGTTTTTTTGTGGTGCTGGTTCAGGTTTGGTGAGTACATTTTACTTTAGCTTTTGGTATTCTGCGAACTCGGAAGTTGCATACTGCACGCTGAAATTTGGTTTTTCGCTGCCGTCAATCTTGATAATCAGTCGGTACCTTTTATTTTTTTGTTTAACGACAGTACAAAACCGATTTTACAACAACCTGTTGAAAAGAATAGCGAAAACCACAGTAAATATTTATCTCGTGTTCTTAAAGAAACGAAATTGTGTCAATGGTACCGGCAAACGTATGTGTTGTGAGGAGAGTTGTTTGTTGGTTCTCTTCTGTGTTCCGAGGATTTTTCTGCGGGTTTCTCCGGTTTCTCTCCCTGCATAAAAATCAACTTCCAAAGAGGCCCTTTGCAGCTAAGCAATCACGTGCTGATTAATTCACTGAGAGCAAATGAATGAACATTTTGATTCCCATGGGTGAAATTTACTGGACTGCAAACAAACATTTTACAACCTGTTTCGAGAGATCGTAATAAAACTGCATTTCTTAACACACTGGTTACACATTGTTTCATTGAGTTCTTTACAAGTATCTACAAGTAGCTAAAAAGAATCACCATTTAATATAAAAACAAAAAAAAATTGCTTTCCAGTACAGACACGTGACCGTTAGCTGCAAATGGCCTATTGCAATAAAAACAAGAATTCTCGTTTCTAGAGGCTTCAAGCCTTTTTGTTTCTGCCAAAAGTTAAAGGGTTCTGAGCGATTCCAAGAACTGAAGCCAGGTCTTTCTGGACCGATTTCTGCACTATCTCAGTGTTTTTCAAATCAGTTTCTTAACCAAGTTTGGTGCTTTTGTCCGGTCTGTATAGATACAGCCGTCTATTTACCTGACTATGTTGGGCAAGCAAGCTGGTGTTTATTTTAATATGTTGAGTTTAGTGGTGTGCATTTTTTCTTTAAAGATTGCAGCGGTAATGACTCAACCATTTGATGTGGTCAAGACTCACAGACAGATAGAACTGGGAGAACTAGAGTTCAGTAAGTATTCCCCTTTTTACTTCATGATGCGCTATGAGAGAATGTTGGAGGAGGCAAGCTGACTCAAAACAACCACAAAACTGAAAACAGCAACAGCAGCAGCAAAAACACCACCACCAACAGCAGTAACAACAAAAGCATTAACAACAACGCAGCAGCAACAACAACAGCAGCATCAGCATTAGTAACAGCAACAACAGCAACACCACCACCACCAACAGCAGCAGCAACAAGAACAACAGCAGCAGCATTAGTAACAGCAACAACAAGAGCAACACCACCACCAACAGCAACATTAGTAACAAAAACAGCAGCAGCAACAAGAACAACAGCAGCAGCATTAGTAACAGCAACAACAGCAGCCGCAGCAACAACATAGCAGCAAGAAAGATGATTTTCCATCATATTATCTTAGGGAAGAAGTACACCTATAGATCAGCAGTAGCATTTTTCAACATACTTCTGACTTTATGAAAATTCTTCATTTTGGTGTTTCACAAATGGGGCAAATATTTTCCAAATTTCTTAGTATACAAGTTAGCGAATGATATGTCTTTTCCATTTCAGAATCTCAAAAGAGACTGTCATTCACTGCCTCGATATTAATAAAACTGTACAGAGAGAAAGGAATATCAAGTTTGTTTGCAGGTATGAGCTTTATTTTATTACGTTAGAAATAGCCTATTCCCCATACTACTCTCTTCGCTCTTCGGCATGACGTCACGCATGTGATTTGACTCTCAGACGTGTGTTAACTCTGAAGCATCCGCCATTTTGAATTTAGGAGAGCTGATAAAAGTAGCTTGGGGACTAAAAAGGAACGTTAGAAATTCAAGGAGATATTTTGTTTGAGGGCGTGGGAATGTCTTCCTCTCAGCCAATTACATTCACTAAGAAACTGTCACTTGGTTGACACTTAATTGGCTTCTACATTGAACATTCTACACTTCCTTCAGTATTGCTGGGTTAAAAAATAGTTGATAAAAGTCTTTGAATCTCATTATCTGCACCACATAATTGTCAAACACTGAATGACACTTGGTCTGACATCGAAAAGACATTACGCCCAAAGTAAATAGAACTACTGAACTCACTTAGTAAGCTAAGGTGTCGTGGTAGATAATCTTTTCACCGTAATAAGAACAAGAGTAACTGACGTTTCGGACGTTAGTCCTTCGTCGGAGTCACTTAGTAAGCTGGTTACTTGTTCAAAGCTAACGACATGATCATTTTTAAGGTATTGCACCAAGAATGGTCAAAGTACCGCCTGCATGTGCAATAATGATCAGCATCTACGAATATGGCAAGAGTTTTTTCACGAATTACAATATAAAGAATATGAGTACCATACAACTAAAGCAAGTGATCGATTGAGGAGGAGGAGGGCCAAGTATAGTGAGCTACAGGAAAAGATAGTAAAGTATAGGTACCGTATGAAGGTAACATGTGGCAATGGTATTTATATTTTATGTTTGAAACAGTAATTATTTAGAGGAATTCTTGGTTTTTCAAGAAGGTAATACTGAAGGTACAGTATGAGTGCTTTGAAAGTAAAGTAACTCGTCCACGATGTAAGATGGCAAATTAGGGAATAGAAGGGACAGAGTGGTGACGTACAAGGCAGCCTTCTTGGTGTATGTGGGTTCCCCCAGGTACTGCCTTAAGGTGGCTGCCTACTTTTGAACGTTCGAATTGAGCCCACGATGAGCGCGCGCTCAAAAACCGCTGAAAAATCTACAATATTTTAATGAAGAACCATACGCGTTTTGAGCTTCAACAGGGCAAAACCCTCAAATTTTGCACGGGACTCTATATTTTTTAATAGCTCATTCGAAAAAACTCTCAAAAATCTATGTCATATCAACATTTTAGAAAAAGTTTAAATCAGCAACACATGAAAAAATAGATTTTTGTAGGGATTTTTGTTCGACTTTATGAAATTTTTAAGAGCACCGAAACTACAAAATATAAGAAATTAATTTATCTTTTTGTCTTTTTGTTGAAAATAACCACGTATTATTGTAGAATGATTGACTAGCCTTCACCCGTGCAATCATATAGTCTACAAATAACTATTATCTTATGGATCTTAATTTTTTTCTAATCACTTCCGGTGGCGCAGTTTTCACTCCGAAAGCTCGTGCGTAGGCTTCCATTAAATACTGATTATCTCGAAAACAAGCCCGGGACACCCTATTTTTCTTTCCAGATTTGGAATCAGTATTAAATTTCAATTCGGAAAATCGAAGTTTAAAAAAAAGCTTATATCAATTTTCAAAAGTAGGCAGTCACCTTAAATCACGTATTCGTGATTATTTCACAAAATCGACGATGAATATTTCCATATATAATTGTAATTTTACAAATTAAATACAATAAAGACGTTCAGTGATAGAAATTCGGAAAATAACGCATTTAGCTTATTTTTTTTTATTTCTTCTATTCTCCACTTCTTTCCTCTCCCCTTATTATCATTTTTCTTTTTCATTTTCATTCGCATATCTCCTATATAAATGCATCTCAGAATAAGAAAAAAAATAGAATCCGCGATGTTGAGAAACCTGATTTTTATTACTATAATAATAGGCTTTATTTCAAGAGGGTAAACACATAGCAGTAGTTAAAAACTCTGATAACTCTGTGGCCCCTCAAGTCTAAAAACAGATAAAATAATATAGCTAATGATAAAAATAATGTACACCTACTTGTAAGAACGCTGCCATAAATAGAACACCAGTGACCCAGCGGGATAGGAGTTAAATTAAACAAACAAAAGAAGAGTACGTTACTATGGGAAGGTACGTTCTATTGGGAGAGAGAATGCTGATTCTTCAGAGGGGAGGGTCAGCTAAAATCTTAAGGGACAGGTCAAAAATTAGAGTGAGGAGGGCTGGTGCAAATGGGGGGGAGGGGGGGTCATTATTTTTCATGCAGGCTAATAGGGAGGGCCAGAAAGAATTGTGCAAGTCTTAAGGGGAGGGCCAATTTTTTTTTATATATAAGGAAAGGGAGGGCCACTAAAAAAATATACAGGCCAAAAATAAAATGCACCAGCACTCCACCCCCCCCCCCCCCCTCTCTAAGGGACAAGCCCCTTTTTGACGAAAACCGTTTCCTTGTTGACTTAATAAGTCGTTAATTTCTTACTGAGTGTAAGGCAGAGGGCTATAGCCTTCCCCCTAAGAAGATATAGTACCTTCCCTCAAAGAAAGTTGAATTCAAAATGTCTTCTGACTTCAAAGAAGCTGAAAAAAGGGATTTAATATTTTCGTTTGATGGTCGTCGTGTCTTCTTTTTTCTGCTTTCTACTTTTACTCTTAGAGGTGATGTGTGCATGGATTATGACGGCTCATATTAGCATCAACTGCATTTGCATCTGTGCGCCCTGCAAGTTAGAATTATAGATGAAGCTCGATTCTAAAATTTGTCTTCTGGAAAAACCTTATAAACCAAGATTTTGTCTTCTGGAAAAACCTTATAAACCAAGATGTGAATTGGAGTCACTTAAAATTTTAAACCTTTTCTTTATCTTATTCTCGTTCGTTATTGTATTTTAGTTCAAATTAATCTCATCCTCTTCAACCTCTACCCACCCCCTCACAGGTCGAGAATGTCCTGTTCTTCCGGTCCATGTTCTATACAACTCCATAGTAATCATTCAAATATTAGTTTAGAGATATTAGTAGAGAAATACGGTATAAGAGGTTTTCCATTAAAATGGTTTAGGGATTACCTAGAAAACAGAAAGCAATATAATGAACTTGATAATGTAAGATCTAACAAACAAAGAAAAACTTGTGGTGTACCTCAGGAGTTTACTTGGACCCCTATTGTTTTAAATATACATTAATGATCTTCCGCAAAGCTACGATATAATCCAGTTTATAATTTCTGCGGACAAAACAAATATGTTTGCTTCTGCAAGGGATCTGAAAACATTAGAAAATACAATAAATACTGAATTAATAAAAGAAACTATCTATAAACTTAACCAAAACAAATTATATGATTATAAAGCCCCCACGAAAAAAGAACCAACAAATTAATTTTAAAATCCCCATAAGGAATGGAAAGGAAATCCTTATTGAAAGGAAAAACTGTATCAAATACTTAGGAGTGCTGCTTGATGATTCCATGTCCTGGAAACATAAAAGATCATACATATGCACTCGTATAACCCGTAATTCAGGAATAACAGCAAAACTAAGGCACTACCTCTCCATGAAACAACTTAAGCAAATCTATTATAACTTAATTTATCCATATATATCATATCAGTATGCCATTAAGGCATGGGGTAGCACGTACAAAACAAATCTCCAAAAGGTTCAAACTAAGCAAAATCATGTAATAAGACTCACTGTTTTGCCACCCTTTATGCGGGCAAAGACACAGAAAGCGCTAAGCCTTTAATGAATATTTTAGATATTCTATCAGTGCAAAATATCTACCGCTTGCACGTCTTGAAATTTGTACATTCGTGGCACAATACGGATCTCTACCTAGTATATTTAACTCTATGTTTAAATATGCCAATGAAATACATGGATATAATACAAGATATGCAAGTAGCCATTACCTCTACAAAACCCAAATAAGAACTAACCCCGGAAAACAATCTATTTCCTTTGGCAATAGATATGTGGAATAGTATTCCCATTGACCTCAAAACTTGTAAGAATACTATTTAAAATTTTTCTACTAAACCAGCAAAGGTCTAAATAACTCAAACAACATCGTTATTTTCTTTATTAACTTCACTTGATACATATTGTAAAATATTTTCCTTATAGTAGTTACTTTCATATTTATTTGTTATTTATATTATTAGTCCTTTAGTATTTTTTTCTTAATAGAGTGACCACAGTAAATCCGTGAAACTTTAGTAATACTAAATAGCACAATTTCTATGCAAATTCCATTGTTTTCTATTGTTTTATTAGCACTATTTTGTACTATTTAGTAATTAGTGTTTCACGGTTTTATTGTGGTCACTCTATACATGTCAAATACGGTCTCCCATCATTAACCACTCCCACCCTCTCTCTACGCGCCCAAGCGGAGCGGACAATCCTAGTTTAACCAGTAAGACTTCACCATTCGATCGGAGGCAGCTGCTTTGAGTGTACCATAGTAAACACCTCTTTTGTTTGTTTACTTGTTTGGAAGGCCAATCTATTACCATTGTTTTTTTAAACCAATCATTCAACCTATCGCAAACAGCGTAGAATGCTCCTTTTTGACTAATAATGCTAATATACGAAGTGTGTTCTTTGATTCAGCCTATTTACCAAGAATAACCAGAGGAATAAAGTACATACGCTATAAGAATGGTTAAGGAGGTCATCTCTTGAGGTAAGTAAGATAAGTAGTTTTATTAGTATGGCTAGACTATGATAGACAGCATGACCGTCTTAGATTTAAAGTATCTCTCAGGTCATCGATTAGTTACTATTTGTCGATTTAAAACCAAGCTAAAACAGCCATCCAGACGCTACTATCCTAAGAAAAATGACATAATTTTATTGGCTCTTCATTATCCGATAGAGACTCGGATATTTTAAAGCTATTTTTACGGTATCTTGAGGTTATCCCGAAGTAATATCTCATCTTTCAGCACAGTAGACTGGGCTTTTTATGTCCGCCCCTTTTAGGGTCTTTAATAAGCCTGAAGCGATAAAACGTCTTCTCGCTTCAGGCTTATTATTTCTGAATAAGTGCATCTAGTCTAAACAATGCAAAAAGACATCTGAAATGAATATACACAATAGATGATTATAAACAGCCTCCTCCGGAGGCATCTCTGCAGCTTATAGTATGTGAGAGTTTATAGAGTTGCCTGTGGAGGAGGCTAGATTATATAACTACTTTAAAATACCACTCTTTTTAATCAAACCGAGGCGTCATTCCGTGAAAGGCTAAGAATATGTCGATCTATGCTTTATTCTTGTTATACCTCGTCCGTCGGATGATGATGGCAATGATGCAATGATGATGGTGGTGCGTCTGTTATAAATTTAAAGATTGATTCATTCGTTCTCGCTAGTACAAATTCTGAATCCCTTTTTACAAACTGGGTCATTATATATCAGAGTACAGTCACGTGATCATTAACAATCAGATATATGACAGCGTCCTTCCGTGAAAGGCTAATAATATGTCGATCTATGCTTTATTATCCGTCGGATGATGATTACAATGATGACCATGAAGATGCCAATGATGGTGATGAATCATGATAAGTTGGCATGTCTGATAATTCAGTTTTTAGAAAAAATAAAAATATATATATTATATTAATAATGTATAGTATAGAGGTGTCCATAATATAGAGGTGTCCGTAATATAGAGGTGTCCGTAATATAGAGGTGTCCGTAATATAGAGGTCGGGTCTATGAAACAAAGAATATATATTGATTTTGCTTTCTCAAAAGATAACATCCGCAGTTTTGATGATTTACGATATCATGCGGGGACGTATCCAGGTTTTACCAAATTTACTGTAGATCCGATTATAAATTTGTTCAGTAGTGATCTGACTAGCATTGCTTAATCCAATTTTTTCTGATTATTGCCAGAAGGCAGGAACGTCTTATATGGTAAATTAACTTATTCCTACCAATAATCGAATTTGGTGATCCACGTGTTTGTACCATACATATGAAGTACCGTAGTTAGATAGATAACTTTATTTAACGTCGATATGTTCAGTGATAAATTCATTCGAGTTGATATAAAATCTAATATAAAAATATATCAATACGAATATTATGCTACTATTGATACGAGGTAGATATCTAAGCTATATTAATAAAAATATTATGTAAATAAATAATTTATTCATAGTGAATATGTAACGGCGTAAAATAGATACACCTACTTGCAAGAAGGTTGTCATACAAGAATAGAACATTTGTAATTTAGCAAATTAGTGATTTATAGAGATTATCACATGTTAAGAACTTGATATCGTTTTTATTCACGAGTTTTTCTATCATATCGCGAACGAGCGAGTCCTCGAGCTCGTTCGCGATATGATACGGAAAAACGATCAAATGAAAAACATTCCAGTTTACCGTGAAGTGATATCGTATCACTTCACTGATATTAGGAATAAATTATCACTGACGTCAGTATACATAGTAACATACATGTACCAGAAACGCCAGGCAGCGCTAGACTTCGTAGTTTAAGTTACGTTGGTTTTCCCAGTCTAAAGGAAATTCTCTTAGCATTGTTATTATGTCAACCTATTTATTTACTGCATGATAGCCACAATTTTATACGAGCAGTAACCTACAAAAGCAAATACTGATCTTATTTTTTATTTATTCATTTTCGTTTTAATTTTGAAATTACATCTTCATCGGCATGCCGGTTACATCATGTCGTTCAAAATCATCTTTTTCTTACTGATGACATCGAGTCTGACGTCAGTGATAATTTATTCCTAATCGGTAAACTTACTCAATCACTAATTTCCTAAATTACGATCGTCTATTCTGGTATGACAACCTTCTTGCAAGTAGCCATATGTTGAATATAGATAACACACCCATCCACCACGAAGGTACCCTGCGAGCAGAGGCTTTTTTTCTGACCCTCCGTGGGCTGGCTGGTCTGGGAGAAAAAATACTGCCCGACCAGCCAGCCCACAACCTTCGTTTACCACGAAGGTAAACGACTCCCATACAGCCACACCACACAACAAATATAAGTAGCTATATGAGTGCCGCGCATGCCAGCAGCGAATATGTGAGAAAGTTCTTTATACGACTAAAGCCTCGCAATCAAGTTTGAAATTTAAGATATCGAAGGTGACCTGATGATGATGGGGCGGGGGTGATATCTATGGCTTATTTTGTGGCCTATTGTGTTACCTTCAAATCCAAAGAAATACAATCCCATTGTGTATGAATGTGACCTCAGGTATTAACCCTGCTACTTGAAATAATTTGCTAATCAATCAAAATATTCAACAAAAGTGACATTTGGTAAAACCAAAAGTAGATCAGTATAGAACTAATGGTTTTTTACGCCTCGAAAAGTGAAATATTGTGAGAATCGCCAAGCAGTTTCATGACAAACAAGCGATAAAAGACATGACTCCCGTCATCTAGACCACCGCTGTGTTTAATGCCAATATGCTATTGGTGGAATTGTTTTTTCCATGCGGTCAGCAGTCAACGACGTCCTCACAGTCTTGCCACATCATTGTAGGCAAGTCAAAGTCCATGAATTTTATTTGGCTCCCCTACGTTTGATTAAAGTTGTAATAATTTTATTAGTATACGAGAAACAACCACATTGACCGATCGTTCGTATAGATTTGATTGTTTTGTTTTCAGTTCAAATCAAGTTTGTCACGAAGAACGAGACTCAAGGCGCTTTACTCTCTTCAACATCTCTGCTCCGTCTGATTTACCTGTGATCACAAATAAACCAAGAGAAAACTAGAATCACGACACAACCATGGCTGAGAGGTAATTTTTTTAATTGATTGAATATTAGAAATGATTAGTGTTTATTCATGTTGAAACACGATTTTTTCAAAACAATTAACTATTCAAACTTGCCAGCACATGTTTTACTCTGATTATATTTCTGTCATATATATTGGACCAGCGTCGGATTTTCTTAATATTTAATTGTTAATGTTAATTTATAAACATATACACCTCCTTATTTTGTTATTATTCTCAATTGAAGAGAGTTATTTCACTGATTCTGAGAGTGAATCGTTATTATTTTTGTGGTATTTATATATTTTATATTTCAGTTGTATATGCGTTTTTAAGAATTTTAAGATTATTATTATCATCTTTATTATTATTCTTATTATTGTTATTATCATTATTGTTATTCCTATTATTGTTATTATTATTATTATTATTATTATTGTTATTATTATTGTTATTATTATTATTATTATTATTTGCGACCCAACGAGTAGTTTTTTTCCTCTTATTCAATCAAAGTTTGAACCAAAAGATGTATAAAATTGTAAGTGCGTTTATTATTAAAGCAAAGCGCCTAAGCGTAGCTAGTCTGAAACGGTACATGCAAAAATAGAGTTATCTTCAAAGGTCTATCTTTACCGATCTATCGGTAATATTTGATCAGTAACAAAAATAGCCGTGATCATTTTCCTCGATGATTGTGTTTGGCTGACATCTCCGCCGGTTCTTCTAACAAAGCTGAAATCCCAACAAAACCAAGTTTAAATCAAAAACCAATAATTCAACGAAACAAAGTCAATTTGAAAGTAAAATAACATAGTTGTACTTTTGTGTGTCCATTAAATCTGCCGGGTGCTTTCAATAAATACAAAAATCTAATTTTTTTTACAATAACTGAAGTATTGTTTCCAGGTCTCATTCTAAATATAAAACGTGCTGGAGCATCATTATTGACCAGTTTCTTCATTAATCCCGAATACCCCGGTTAAATAGACCCAACAGTCCTTATGCAAGAACTCGTTTGTTTTTAATCAAAGGTTTTTTGGAAAGAAAATTGTCAAAAACAATTAGCAAAAAAAAAAAAAAGCTGAAATAACAACAAAACCAAGATTAAATCAAAAACCAATAATTCAACGAAACAAAGTCAATTTGAAAGTAAAATAACATAGTTGTACTTTTGTGTTTAAAATCAATCGGCGGGGTGCTTTCAATAAATACAAAAATTTAAATGTTTTTTACAATAATTGAAGTATTGTTTCCAGGTTTTATTATGATTATAAAACGTGCTGGAGCATCTTAATCGACCAGTTTCTTCATTAATCCCGAATACCCCGGGACCCAACATTTCTTATGCAAGAACTCGTTTGTTTTAATCAAGGGTTTTTTTGGGAAAAAAATTGTCAAAAAATTTTAGCAATTCGTTGAAGTCGAGTCATTTTGGCGCCATTGAATGGAATTGCTTCCGAAGATAATTATCGAATTCTTCATATGGATAACGAGGAAGATGAAAAAGGAATAAAAATAATTGAATAAGAGTAATGGAAATTTGAATTATGCTACTACAAACATTTACAGAATAATTGAAAATCGTCAGAAAATGAAAAGTGAAGAAGTAGGAAATAAGAGAAATGAAAAACGGAGGGGAATAGGAAGTGATAAAAGTGAAATTCAGGAGTAGAGGAGCACGAGTTTTAAAAAAGTTAAAAGAGAACATTGGAAATCACAGGAATCAAAACTGGAGAAATAGGATTAAGATAAATGGGAAGAATAGAAAAAGTGTATTATATAGAAATAAAGATGAAAAAACCGGCAAATCATTAAAAAAGGGTAAAAATAGAAACTGAAAACTCAAAATGTGAAATTAAAATGAATAAGTAAGTGGGAAACGAGAAGTAGAGAAATGGTTAGTGAAATATTTCAAAATTAAAATTTTCTAAAGAAAAAGAATGTCTTAGAATAATAAACCTCAAATCAAATTACAAACCTGTCCTTATAATTGGTCGAGTTTCGATCTTATAATCCTTTTATAAGAAAAGAAAAGTATTTTACCGAGTAACAGATAGATAATCCCCGAAACGTCGATTCTTAGACTTTTTCTTAGAATTTCAAGCAAACGACAACGGATCCTAGTCCATAGTGTTCGGTAACTGATTACCCCGGCTGATAAAATACCGACATCAACAATCAAGCTTTTTTCGTAACTTTAACCCCTGAAAAATATGTGTAGAAGCTTCGTTATATTTTTAATGCGGTTTGGCACCTCGCCTTGCATCCGGTGTTGTCGCAAAGATTGAATATTATTGTTTCGATTGTCCGACGTTTTGCAAAGCTGAGCGGATTTAATTAAGAACCTTCTTACTGGTGAATCCTATATTTTATCGTTTAGTTTTGTGAAGACGATTCGTTTTCCTACTACGCTTGATATTCTCATCGATAAGATCTGTCAAGAACCCTATAAATAAGTAAGTAGAAATCCAAATCTAATACTAGTAGAATATAGTATACGAATACTAGCACACCTACTCGTAAACATTTCTCTTTCCTCCGTAAGATTTTAAAGCTTAAAGTCTCTAAGAGTTACGGTGCCCTAAGAATAGAGTTAAGTCTAGGATTGAAATATATAAGGTTTTGATGATTTGTAAGGTTGGCTTCAAACTAAGGTAAACAAGGACTTAAATTATATGGATTATTCCCAAACAAGCAATTATGAAAGAGTAATCTCAAGAGAATATGAACTAGTTCATTTTCTCTTGGTAATCTAAGATAAGTGGATAGCCAGATTTTGATGATGATCATTTAGATTCTTAATGAAGGTAAGATTTTTAGGGGGGGAGGGGGGTGGTGAGAGGGGGTGGTTTTTTGGATGATCAAACATTTTTATTTTGACTGAAAGCTCTTATGGTCATAACATTTCTCAGTGAGTGCAATGGGAACGAGAGGGCTACAGCCATTTTTAAAAAGTTGAGAACGAATCCCCCAGCATTTTTATTTTGACTGAAAGCTCTTATGGTCATAACATTTCTCAGTGAGTGCAATGGGAACGAGAGGGCTACAGCCATTTTTAAAAAGTTGAGTACGAATCCCCCAGCCCTCCCCCCAATAAATAAACGTAAGTGCCATGTAAATTTAGAAATGAGGTCCAAGATGCGTTTGGCTGTACGTATAAATATCGATAAGGAAAGATGATTACTGTGCGGACATTCAAACCATGAACACTTCAAGGTTTTTTTAACATCCAATCAGAAGCCAGATTCTTACAGAGGTTCCATAATTTTTTTCGTGCAACTTCAGAGTCTCTTTGGTTTTGGTTGCCGTCAAAGCTTTTAATAATTTACAATATAGAGTGTATCAATTATTTCATAACAGCTACTCCGTCAATGAACGATATTTTTTGTTTTATTTCTATAAATTATTGAAAGTTTGCACCTTGTGTGACCGAAGTCTAGCAGGTCACTAGTTCCGTCGTTTGTTGTGATTGGATGGCGCCTGATTCCTTTGTTTCTACAGAGAGCTGTGATTGGATAGAGTGCAAACGATATAATCGTAATACTTTAGTAATACTAAATAGCACAATTTCATGCAAATTCCATTGTTTTCTATTGTTTAATTAGCACTATTTTATACTATTTAGTGTTTTACGGATTAATTGTACACTCTAGTTGTAGTTAACAATATTAAAGACAACGAAGAAGAAGGATGGAGAAATATGAATGAATGAACGAACGAATATATGAGTAAAGAAATGCTCGTCAAAATGGGATTGTTTAATTAATGAAATGTTATTTATTAAAAAGACTGAAACCCAGTTTAAATATTCAAAGTGATTCTATTCGGGCTAAAGTATTTTATAAGTGTTTTATATTTTATATTTTTCTTTCATTGTTCGTCATTTCATTGTACAAGATTTAAATTATATAGCTTTTCGTTTTCGCACCTTTTTATACTCATTATTATTCAAGTATATAAGTCAACGTTTTTTAGTTTTTTATCACTTGATAATGACGCTCAGTTAACGTCGAAACGTCTTAGATCAGCCCAGAGGTTGTTTCAGGGTTTAATCTTTGAGTTATCCATACACTGACTTACATCAGCCTAGAGGTTGTTTCAGGGTTTAATCTTTGAGTTAGCCATGCCCTGACTTAGATCAGCCCAGAGGTTGTTTCAGGGTTCAATCTGTGAGTTATAGCCATGCCCTGACTTAGATCAGCCCAGAGGTTGTTTCAGGGTTCGATCTGTGAGTTAGCCATGCCCTGACTTAGATCAGCCCAGAGGTTGTTACAGGGTTCTATCTGTGAGTTAGCCATGCCCTGACTTAGATCAGCCCAGAGGTTGTTTCAGGGTTCTATCTGTGAGTTAGCCGTGCCCTGACTTAGATCAGCCCAGAGGTTGTTTCAGGGTTCTATCTGTGAGTTAGCCATGCCCTGACTTAGATCAGCCCAGAGGTTGTTTCAGGGTTCTATCTGTGAGTTAGCCATGCCCTGACTTAGATCAGCCCAGAGGTTGTTTCAGGGTTCTATCTGTGAGTTAGCCGTGCCCTGACTTAGATCAGCCCAGAGGTTGTTTCAGGGTTCAATCTGTGAGTTAGCCATGCCCTGACTTATCTCAGCCCAGAGGTTGTTTCAGGGTCCTATCTGTGAGTTAGCCATGCCCTGATTTAGATCAGCCCAGAGGTTATTTCCGAGTTTGCTAACATTGATGTAACTGATAATCAATACATCGACAACAAATCGATCCGAGATCGGCGGCCCGGAAAAACAACGATATTCTGATAAGGTTTCCATATTATTTATACATGTATTGAGTTTAATCTCCAGATGAAAGTTTCTATCGGTCGATTGCATTTCCCGATGTCTCTTGATTCACTTGTCACCTGAAGACTGGACTTTACTAGATTTTTCATAACTACAGGAAACCTCATTGGCGTAGATATAAATATCAGTCATTACAGAGGCGTAGGTAAGGGTTAGCTTCCGACTCCGATCCCCTCCCCCTCCTGACCCTCTGCCTCTTCCTCCCACTCCCTTCCCCTTCCCACTCCCCCCTCCCTCTCTTCCTCTCACCCTCCTTTCGTGGGAGCAAAATGGCGGCCTTTTAAAAATAATACCCTCATTTAAAATGTTTGTCCCTTTGTTTTCCAAAACTAAAGCTTGTTTGGCGTCCAACAAAATATGTTTCGCAAAAAGAGTTAGAAATAAACATCAAATCTAAGACTTTGAACTATTCTAGATAGCCCTAACTTATGCCATTGTGTCGTTTGACGTAAGGCGCGCTTTAAAACAGAAATCTGTCTTACAAGAATATTTGAACTAAAAAATATTCCAAAATTGATCTACAATGGGGATTTGCCAGAGGAATTGAGTTTTTAGGCGAGCTTTTTTGGTTGCCTTTTACAATAAACTAGATAATGTAGGTCATGGATAATAGTTTTGTAGTCTGGGATGTTTCCTCACAATCATTCTGAAATCTGTTGTAGATCTAGCTGACAAAACTAAAAAATAATTATATCCACTAAACAATCCCTATGCACTTTAGAAGAGACAGATAATATATTAAGTAAAAAGAGATTTCCCTTCGATAGATAATTGGATTGTATGAGAGTGCGTGACAAGGGGGAAATACCTTAAAATGCGGAGTTTTTCATCAAGATCAAAAATATCAATTCCAGCAATATTTTTCTTCTGGTATTTTACTTTAAATACTGTTTACTTGAAAGGAAAATTATTTTAAATTACAAAAGGCGTCTGTTTACAACTTTGAACACGAATATTCCTGAATTTAAGCTTTTGTTTTCTTAATAATCTTGAGGCAATTATTTTTAAAGCCAATAGAAATGAGATTAATTGAAGAAAAGGAAATTTTTTGATTCGTTGAATTAGAGAAATTATAACAGCTGATCGGCAGCAACATCTTCATGTTAAGATTATTAGTTCAGTGTGGTGTGTAAGTCCTGCTTCGTGGAAGTGAAGTCAATACTCTTTATTCGGTAAGTCGGCCTTAATAGAATTATACAAAAATGAGTTATAGTAGTATCGATAAAGCTGTTTCTCACGAAAGAGTGAGATTCAGAGCTGTGGTAGTGTGCACAAGCTCAAGGGATTAAATTATTTTCTATGGGGAGCAAGATGAAAGAAAGCGAGAAATATTTACATATTTAATTTTTCAGTGTTTTGAAATTTTTTGTATTTTGTGCTTTACGATCACAGCAGTTCATTTTTCGAAAACTCTCGAATTCAAAAGAGAAGTTTGGCGTTTAAGATCAAATATTTTTAGAGTTTGTTGTCAAAACCTTAGTTGTTTAGGAAGGTATAGATCACTTGTTCGACTGATCTTTAATTAATAGGAATAGATATGCTGGTATAATTCAAGAGTCTAACATCAGGAAAATACCTAGTAATACAGATGACGTTTCAATTTACCCTTTACAGATGGGACACCCAATACAAACCTCGGGGAGTTAACTGTGGAACCAAACTAATTCAGAGCGAATTTTGGACAATTTTATTCTCGCTCCCTTCGCAAAACCATTTAATGGATTCCCTTGAAGTTTTCACATACCTATTTCCAAGAATTGCGGATGAGCCTTACGAATGAATAAATAATAAATAAATGTTTTTTTTACTAATTGTCGTTGTAAAACTCAAAAATGAGAGTTTTGCTAAAAATCACATTTTCACCATTTTCTTCAAAACGGCTCCAAGTTCAATAGATCAATAGATCAGAGCTTAGATGGTAGTGAAATTTCTACAGCTCGTCCTATCCAAATTTTATTTGATTTTCGGCCGTACTAGGCTTAAAATAGGCTTAAAATAAAATACACATTATATGAAAAATCCAGTTAAATTGATGCATTAGTTTTGCGAAGGGAGCAAAAATAGAATTGTTCAAAATTCGCTCTGAATTAGTTTGGTTCCACCTGAAATACCCAATATAGTCCATGGCGTTACCCAATAAAGACCTCTAGCTACCCAGCTTAGACCTAGGGATATCTAGTACAGACCTCAGGGGGTACATACCCAATATAGTCCATGGCGTCAGAGGAATTGAATATAGTCCCTATGCTTGCCCAGTAAGACCTCGGGGAAAATTCGATATAATTCCAGGGATTATCCAGTACTGAGAACTCTAGGTACCCCGTACTGTGACAATTCAAAAATCCTCGCTCGTTCGTGTCGTACAGAACGGCGTGTGTCGTGCACCGTTGTATTCATAAGAATAAATGTAAGTTGGTAATCATGGCTTTGCATAAAATACGAACTACCAACCCACGAAACCTCGATATCACAATCTGAGGAAAAAAGTTAGCCAATCAGAAGGCATTTCTATGTTGCTATTTCAGATCAGCTGAAAGTCGGAAATCAGATCAGTCGAATTCGTTTTGAATTATTTCGTATTTTCGATGTTTTCAATCAGTTGAACATTATTACATTTCTTTTTTTCATTTTTTCCCTCCTGTTTCAAATTAACATCCACATTTCTTCCAGTAATAATGATAAAAGGTTACCCTGCGAGCAGAGTCTCCTTTTAACTCCTCTACGGGCGAAGAGGAGTTAAAAGGAGACTCTGGTCGCAGGGTAATATAACGTGCGAGGTGTTACCATAGCTCGTTTAGCTCTCATAGTTATTCTAGGTAACCTCTACCATTCTTTTGTAAATATACTTATATCTATAATTTTCTTTATTATAATCTCTGGTAAAAATAAAGCACATTGTATCGTATTGGAGCGAATATCAAAGTCTGTATGCGTTATAAATATTTAAAATGGACGGAAGCAGAGAGATAGATGTTTGAAGAAAATAGTTCGTAGAAAAAAAACGTCTTAAAGTGGTTTTCAAAAACCCGTGAAACAAAGCCGGTGTAATAACTAAGGTGTAATAAGTTGTAATACACCGAAAACACAAAAGAAAATCAAAAGAAAATGCGGACAATAAAGTGTTTAAAGAGTAGAGAAATAAGAGAAAAATATCATATGCCCTTGGCAGGATTTGAACCCACGTCTTCGGTATTCTAGTCCGATGTGTTAACCACTACGCTACAAGGACCAACCACGCTGGTAACGCAGCCAGAATATGAAATGTAGGGTATTCGTGAGGATCCCAGAGCGATATTTTTTCTCTATAGGTAAGTTGAACACCGTAAATATACGCAGATAATAGACATAGTAAAGTAGAAATTATGCGTTCGGTGTGTATATAATGAAGTAGAGAAATAAGAGAAAAATATCATATGCCCTTGGCAGGATTTGAACCCACGTCTTCGGTATTCTAGTCCGATGTGTTAACCACATGTGTTTTAAGAGTAATACACTAAAGTGTATTTCACGGGTTTTTGAAAACCACGCTATAAGTCTGGAGCTGAATGCAGAATAAATGTTCCAAATATCCCAAATTTCTTCCACTTCTTAAATCTTTTTTTTAACATTTTCAGTATTAATCATCAAACAAATAAATTAATTACCAGTAAATAAATTTGATGGTTTTTTTCCCTTAATTTTAAAAATCTGTACTTACAACATTTTTACTTACACTTCTTAAATCTTTTTTATCTTTATGTTCATTGTATTTTTATTTATTTTTAGCAGTTTTAATTAATTGATAAAGTGTCATCGGTATAAATAATCAGATGTAAAAATGATTACTACCTTATCGCGGCAAAATCAAAGCCGATCTACGTGTCACCCTGTTCATAAGCTCCTTGATGGTGTGAAGCTTTCTTAACAGGCACCAAAGATCTTTTCCTTCCGGCAATGATTCTCGACAAATAAAACCTTTCATTCATCCCAGATCAATTCAACTACTTAGGACTTAAGTACTAATAAGGTGCTAGTTTTTTGAGGCCGAGCTAATAAGACTAATTAACAGATCGAATTGGAATAGTGGCAGAAGGTTATTATTATTATTATTATTATTTTTTTAGAATTTAGTTTTATGCTAGACACATTGGCTGTTGGAGAAAAGCGAACGAAAGGAAGTTGAAAATCAAAAATAAACATAAGCATAAGATACCTTCAGCAATGAAGCAATGCTGATGACTGAAACTTGTTTTTGCAAGTTTAGCCTTGTATTTATGAGTTTTAGTATAATATTTACCAAAATAAAAATAAAAAATGAATGCCTTTCGTTGTTGGCGCAATAGGTATTGATGGGATCCATGTGGAGTTAGATTGCAAGTGTGTTTGCTTATGAGCAAATTGAAGGTTGGAGGGAGGGATGGATGGATTCATATTTAATATGTAAATTAATATGCACAGTATTCATGATAATAATAATAATAATCATTAATAATAATAATGACTGATGATAACCAACAGAAATGATAACAATGGGAAATTCGAATCAGTTTAAATATTAATTGTATAACTATTATTATCATCATTAAAGTTATTATTATCATTATTCGTAAGTGAAAGTGTATTAAGCTCTCACCTTTGGGGTCTCGGGGTCGGAACCGTTGTCACATGGTAATAAATTTAAATTGATATGTGCACTTATGTTTTATATATTTTTATACAGCCGTATATATTCAGGTTATCCGATAAAGCTCGTTTTCTAAGCAGGTTTTCCTTGATGTTTTTAAAGCGGATTTATCGTGTAGCCAAGCCAAATAAGAAGCTTAGCATCAATAAACATGATTCCAGTCGCCGATTTGTAATTCATGAATTAAATTTTTGATTCGGAGTTTTAAGATATAAACTTATGGCAATGATTTGAAATCGCGAAACCATATGATTGGCCTCTCTTAGTGTTTGTTTGGGCTGCATTTAACAGCTGTCGATTTAACAAACGAATGACTAGCTGTTGTGCCAGTAACAATTTGACCGCGTTCTATGGACGCCAGTTTGATTGAGATCAGTGTAAAGGTTTCCTAGACTCTTGACCGTTCTATTGAATGTTCCATCTCCTGATACTATAAGGTAAGACAGTTTAACAACCCATTCTATCGTGTTCATTCTAACGTGTTCTAACGTGATCCTTTTTAACCCCAAAATATCGATATTAATTTGAATCATATCGTTAAAAAAGGTGTTTTCCTTATCGGGTTCTATTTTTAATTCCAAACCAACTTATACCTAATTTAATTTAAAAACTCATCTTCGGAGAAGAATATCTTTATTTACAGCCTTCATAGTCCTTCGAATATTTTGATTTTAAGGTATTTCCTTTAGAAAAAATATTATCCTTATGTAAAAGGAAAAGGTTTAGTGTGATTTGTCCTGTGAGTTTTCACCGAATTTCTTTTTCAAATGCGTTGATACGTTTAATTCATTGTAACTACGAAAGACAAAAATCGATTGATACTAATCCTTACCGTCTATATTGTATAATTTAAGGGTATTGTTTTAATTTAGAATTATCTTTATAACCCAGGACAACCGTTTAACACCAATATCTATTTTATTATCTACAATGTACATCCGGGTAGCTAAAATATCGTTGCCATGGTAATGTTACGTTTCCGTGTTTATTTTTAGACTTTCAGAGTTATGACGCCACAGGGCACCCAAACTTTAATGTTCGACAGATGTTACTTTGATGTGGCTTTAACTTTGCATATGATAAAGTGAAAGTCAAAAAAAGATATTTTTTTTCAAGAAAGGGGTAAAAATAAAATGAAAGCAAAAGGAAATGAAACGAATATTGATGAAAGAAATACTAAAGAACTAATGTCAAAAACAAAACAGCCAGCAAACAAAAAAATATGGCGTCTTGTCGTGTCTGACCTGCAATAATCTCTTCCTTTGTTACTAATGTAAATAAAACTTAATTTTTGCGGGGAAAATTGTATTCGGGACATTAGCTGTCAAATCCAAACTGATACGTAGTACGGGACAGCATTTTGTATTAACAATCCCGCTACATTTCCCGTAACATGTCTCGCAAGGGTGACGGGACCAAATTTACCAGGAATATGTCCCAGTCAAATCAGTGGAAACCAATGAAAACGCCAGAAAATCACAGTCAATCGAAACACTTAAAAAAAGAAGCCATTTCAAAGTCACTTAAGAGGTTTTCCATCCTCCCATAAAATCTGACGCATTAGGCTAACTTGTGGGAAAAGCTTTTAAAATATTCTAAACTATGTATACCTCAAGTATAATAAGTTTGAACTTACTAAAACGCGGCCCGAGGCTATTGACGTTGATTTTTGTTACTCGTGGTCTTGGCTTCGAATGCACTATTATTCTATACCATCTGTCTAGTCAATAAGATGGTCACTAAATACGTATACTTCTTATAACATCGAGATGTCTTCGTCAGAATCTCTCTAAGTATACAATACCAGAAACCCAAATTCCATCGCATGGCTTAGTATTTCTACAGAGAAGCTTTTAACTTTTTCGAGATTACTGCATGTTTTTTTGAGCTCAGTGCTAATCTCTTAATATTTTTACGTCTTTCTTTCAAACCCCATTAATTCTCAACCACAGACGTTTGCTTCATGGGCTGTTAATGAGGTTATTGACATTTTTTGGGAGATTTTGAAGCCAAAGGTCTATAAATCTTTTTGAAACGTTCTGCCTAATTTTAGGTCGTATTAAAAACCACAATGTTCATTGGTTGCTGAAATCTTGATTTTTTTGTTGATGAAAAAATAGGTTTTTCAAGCTTTGGTACGACGTCAAAACTTGACGAAGAAAAATGATTTTTATCTCCTATCGTTGAACTTTTGCAGCTTATATATTTTTACAGTGTTATAGCTTTAGAATTTCCTGTTTTTTTCCCTAAACAAAAATAAAACTAAAGCACTAAATTATAATCCAGCTTGCAGACGTGGAAGACAAATCCTACTCGTTCCCACGTGTCTAGCCGTGTGTTCGCAATAAAGTCGAGAATACATTTTCGAAAACTTATATTTATTAGCCCTCATGATATCCCCAAGCACTGGTGCCAAGCAACAGCGACTTATTGGAAACAATTTCCCCAAACAACAACAATTAGTCAAGGCGACATTAGCTCTAAATGTTTCCATTTTAAATCATGGACGAAGCGAGAAGGCCTTGTAGAGAGAGCTCGGAGAGTAAAGTTAACTTTGAAGAATTTTATAGTCGAAGTCATTTGAATCCTTATTCTTTGAGAGAGAGAGAGCTACGATGCCGAGTTGGTCACATCCGTTCTAAGGTAAGCTTAAGCTTGAGCGAATCTACAGATATCTAAACACCAACATTCTATAACACGTTGTCACCTAGTGAATATTAACGGTTATTAGATAAAAGTTTACCAGGGTCGACCGAATCTTCTTTTTTTTTTTCGCAAGATGCGCGAAGTATTTTCCAAATTCGCTGATTTTTTTTTAATTTACAGGATATATCTTTTAAAACACTTCTTTCATTTTGATTTCAACTCCTCAAGTATATTATATGGTTTTAGTATTTTCATTGAACTTTTAATCTGGATCCTAAATCGTAAAAATACTGCCGGAACTACTAGATATCTTGAAATCAATATTATATAAACGAAACGGGGTGAGTGTATTGGTTGTTTTATTCTAGAATATTTCATACTTAGAATGTAGACAGTTTCTTCTTTATAATTCATTACATTGGGTTCAATTTATTTTATTTTATTTTTTCTATGTCAATATCATAGTTTTGGGGCAAAAATGGATTTTCCCTTTGGTCGTGAGTTTTTCTTTTAAGTGTTGTGCAAAACCAATCAACTAGAACTCTCTACCGACTGCTAATAGCTATCAAGCTTTATGTTTTGTATCTCATATAATATATATATATAATATCCGTAGAGTCAATTGAAAAGAGCTCATTCGCCCTCAGGTACTTTGGCTGGACTTAATGTTATTATTATTGAATGCCAATCATTTGCACAAGACTAAAATCACTTTTGGTTCGAGAAGTGACGAATTCTGATAATTTGTTCGTGGAATTATTTTTTATAGCAACAAGGAGATGAAAACGTCTGAGAAAATGAAATCTTTTAGTGACTTTTGGAAGAGTTTCCATATTTTTATAGCAACAGCAACAACATCAAAAACAAAACCTACCGAATCTAATAAACTGACATAACTTAATTGTAATTTTTTCATTCGTTTGTTTTTTCCCTATTTTATAACCGGATTTCCCTCGAGAAGAAACTAAAATTCAGATCAAAAAAGTAACATGAATCAATCTTTTTCAAGTTTCCAATATCATTTTTGATTCTAGAAGTATTTGCCCTCAATCACTTTTAAATATTCATCGAAAATCCAAATCTAGAAATATCTGACAAATGAAAAAAAGCCAGACAGGATTCATTATTAAGTAAAAATCTTCGTTTTAACTATAAGCCGCGGATTTGAATGAATTTTGATTTGAATGTTGCCAAATACTAATTTTCGCAGTATGTTAGGAATGCATATTTTAAAAGCGGTTGCAAAATGCTAAAACTATGCACGCATGTACTACGATAAGACATTTTAAAGAAAGATAAATGGTTGACAATACCAAACAGCGCCAACCGATAATTAGCGTCACAGGTCGCATTAATTTGGATAAAATTTGAATAACGATAAGAAATTGTGAAAGCCATTAATAGCCTATCTTATAAATGAGCATCTTCGATCAGTTCCTTTTCCTTCCGAAGCTCGTTAACCTTGTTTTTTTGTTTTCAAATGAAAAAGCACAAAAGGAAATTGCTCGACACACGCGTAGGTGATCGAGAGTGTTATGATTCATTATATGAAAGAGGAGCGTACGGTACTGACTTACTGCAGTACGGGTACGGCATACACATGATATAGTAGTATTGATCCGTCCATCCATTAATCGAATCATTCCTCAAACCATCTTGCTTTTCAATTCTAGACAGAAACCACAGTGTTCCATGGGAAGATGGCCTCACAGGACCCTCAGTTTTTGAGTCCAGTTCCTAACGAAAGACTCCGTTCGACTCGCAGCCATTCACTCAAAGTCTTCAGTATGCAACCATCTTTTGTCTACCAGCGTTCAAAACGTACTTTCAGTCTACCTTGCACTTCTAGGCCAATACTACCTCCTTCGATACAGATCGAACAAAGTCGGTTCATTGATGAAGATATTATTGAAGAACCGAATAATAAGAAACCCAAAGACACAGATGAATCTATTTGTAAGCTATGAAAATAGGAGTGAGTGATGTTTAAGGTATCAGGAGGGGATTTGGTCCCGTAAAGAAATGTAAGATAACGCGTATAGGGGTCCAAATCTCCTCGTGATACCTTAATGCACTGTACTTTTGATCATTTTAATGTTATAAGGCCCTAAAGCAAGTCAGTTAATTCAGTGAGTCTAAATAATTAATGCAATCAGAGACCACATATACAGCCATTTCAAAGAAAACTTTGTTGGTCGGAGATAGTACGAGATCTGAAATCTGAAATCTAGGACTGAGTATGCGCTGCAAAATGTGATATATTCACAGCCGAACAACATAGTTTCCTTTTCGATTGGAAAATAAACCATGATTTTTCGTATTTTAGCCAGAAAATATAAAAGTACAATAATTTCTTTTCGTCTCATACTGACCATCTCAGAACTCCGACCGACAAGGTTTTCCTGGAACAGGCGTGTACCTTGATAAAAATAGAGTCGTTTTCGTTTGGGTGGAAAACCCGGATACGGCAAATTCTTAGGGATACTGCAGCTGTACTGTGTCTAACCGTAGCAGTTATAACTCCGCGCCTTGATTGGTTGAATTACTGGAAGACAATGGGAAGCCATTTCAATGTTATGCAGCACACCGTACTTATGTGCTTTTACTTTTTCGACTCATAATAACTGGAAATTTCCCAAATTCGTAGTCGTCCTTTAGTCATACTGTAGACATAACCGTAACCGTAAGAGAACTACTTCGACGAAGCAGCGGCCATCTTTAATTACAATGCATTATAGGTAATCCAGGAGGTAAATATATGAAGCTCTGTTACAATAATGGCGTAGATTGACATTTACATTTTACAAGTAGACAGTTTGACAAAAGATGATAAAGGGTCTTCATTTCAGCATCTTTGTTTTGTTTTGCACCCCGGGCGACCCATAATGCCTTGCGAATCAAGATGGCCGCCGAATCGTCGAAGTAGTTCATACAGGACTTTCAAAACTGGCCGCCAACCTCGGTTTGGGACTAGGGACAATTGAATGGAAGCGAGATGAGTAAGGCCTCATTAGTAAACAAACCCAATACAATATTTTGTGTCAAAGTCATTCACCCTTACTTCAAAAAATGCTTAAGACCGCCACCTGGTTAGCTCAGTAGGTAAGAGCGTCGGTCTGTTGTGCGGGAGGTCGTGGTTCAAGCCTCGGCCGGACCAACACTCAGGGTCTTAAAATAACTGAGGAGAAGGTGCTGCCTTTGTAATTACACCTGCAAATGGTTAGACCTTCAAGTCTTCTCGGACAAGGACTTTAAATCGTAGGCCCTGTCTCCCAACCCTTCCTAACCTACAGTAAATGGGGGACATAAAAGAACCTGTTGAATTATTCGTGAAAGAGTAGGGGATTGTCTCCCGGTTCAACAGCCTATCCCAATTTGGAGGCATAACATTAACGTACTAATAAATCACTCATGATTGTAAGCTGCACGGCTGCTAATAGCGCCTTAATATGCAGCCCGTAAAGTCCTCCACTGCAATGTAAAGCGCATTGAGACCCTGTGAAATGCGCTATATAAGCACCCCATATATATATATATATTTTTAAGAGAACTCGAATTGGTGAGATAAATCAGTGACTTTGACACAAAATATTGTGCTGAGTAGACTTTGTTTACTAAAGACACCCTTGCTTACCACTCTTCCATTCAATTGTCCCTAGTCCCAAACCGAGTTTGGCCGCCACTTTTGAAAGTCTTGTATTACATAATGTCTGAAGTTCATAACTAGAGGTGTCCATCAGGTATTGGGGTGGCGTCCGTCTATAGGAAAAAAGAGATACAAAAGGCAGATACAAAAGGCTATTTGTGTGTAGACTGGATGAAATATATCGAAAAATTTAGGCCAGGAGCTGACACGACGAAGAGAGAGTTACTTTGTGCCATTTTTAGCTAAAGCAAAAGCAGTACACGAGAAAATTGTTAAAGTTTTGAACGGTGTTGTGTACAACATGATGCATAAACACATATCTGAAAAGAAAAAGTTGGAAGAACATGTAAATCAAGACTAATATGAATTGAGGAACGAAGAATCCAAAGAAAAACTGTACTGCTTTGCTGGTTCCTCAATGTTGTTGGGATGTGTTGTTGTTGTTGGCCGCTGTTTGTAGCTGCAACTTCTGCGATGTACTTTGCCGACCATTCAGAGTTGTTTTCCAATTATTTCCTTATACTTTCGGCCTTCTCTCTTTCGTCTTGGTGTTTTCTATCGATTTCTAACTTATTTGTGTGTTTTTTTAAAAATGCATCAAGCACATTCAAGTGGCGGAAAAGCTTTTCCGTCCCGGGGAACCCTGAGTCCGCCATTTTGTTTGTTTTGCCTGCTTGCTTGGTAACTTCCGGTGCTGACGTCAATTTTACTAAAAATAACTCAGACGTATAACACATCGGACGTTTTATATATAGGAAGATGGACACTTCTAGTTATGAACTCAGTTCTGATAAGTATTTGAAGGAGACGTAAGAAAACAATGCTGGTCGTACTGTGTACTTGCCGTAAGTCAGTATCCTTCTTTCTGCACTCATTCTATAATCCTACAAAGAAAAAGTAAAAGAAAAAAAAAAGGAAAAGAAATAGAAGAGGAGAGTGCAAAATACATTGTATATATAGAGTGTTTTCATTAAACAATTTCATTAAACAATAGAAATGTTATACACACATATTTTGCACAAAAAATACTAGAGTAGATAATACTGCGAGTAAAAACTAGACACCCTGCAGCACCTCTGGATGCAGCTCAATCTGGAGAACATAACAATAGAATAGAATAGAAATCTTTATTTAAAACCGGAAATGTTTTTAAAGCTATATAGCTTATGGGGTCGTGTAATAGGTTTCCAATGCACATAAGATTGAAATTCTTTTAATTTGTCCTCATCCAAATTGAGCTTCATTGACGACATGTGCAACGTCTGTTCCCGGAGGATAGAAAATGTCAAGTTTTGGTACACCAACATGGCCGCTTTGACGTCACATGAAAAAATATTCTAATATATTGTTATATATTCTGTACTTCTAGGTAAATACTAGATATTCTTGCCTGATTCAGGTATACGCATTTCTATTATATCATTACAGCGTCTTTTTCTGTCGTCGTGGGTCTCAGCTGTAGTCTCTTTTTATTCGCCTGGTCATGTCTACTTTCACATTTTTCGAGAACCTAAAAGGTAACTTTAGTATTCAATCATTCTTTTAAACTGTCGTTTATTCCTTTCAATAAGCAATTATTGGATGAGGTTGAGCATGAGGATGAGGAAAACCTACAGATAATACATTTATCATGTCGAGTTCACACGATATCAGGTTTTGGCTGAGAGCTCTCGACCAATCAGAATTGAGATACTTAGTACAATGTATAATAATCTGTTATTTATTTTTTTTATTTTTTTATTTTATTGTATTTTCATGATAAATAATTATAATATTTTTTCAATTTTAGAATTGTCCGTTGGTCAAGCATGTGTCAGTGTCGAGGAGATGAGTTCGGATCAGATGGCGAAGCTATATCCCGAACTCTAACGAAGGACCAACGGGATATGTCGGGGATTTACGAAATGTTAAAATTCAAATACCTCAATGCGAACGCACAGTGCATTTTTCATTCGTGTCAATTGGCTGGCAATCGTACGAATTATCGACGACTTTCCGAAGAGGCACGAAAGCTTTCCGAGTATCATAAGCAATTCGACAGTCCAAAGAAAAAAAAGACCATTCAAATATGTCAATGCGAATGCACAGTGCGTTTTTCACTCGTGTCAATTGGATGTTAATCATACGAATTATCGACGACATTCCGAAGAGGCACGAAAGCTTTCCGAGTATCATTCGCAATTCGACAGTCCAATGAAAAGAAAATTCATTCAATTATGTCAAAATGTCGTTTCTCAAATAACATCGAAAGCCATTAGTTTTGTTGAACTACGACGATAATCTTCCAAAGTAATATCGATTTTAATATGGACTTCATATTTTTTGCGACAAATAATCTGAGTTATATTTTTTCCGGTTCGATATCCTAAACATCGTGCGTTCTGATTGGCTGTTTGAGCGGGCGGTATTTTGTAAGTATCTGCCCGCGCGCGCGGTCCGGTATCCTTTTGCCGCTAAACGACAAACACAAAACGATTACCAAAACAAGTAAAAAAAATACGGGGAAAAATGAAATAAGTTATTTACCGTCCTATAGTCGGTTCGGATAGGGAAAAACTGTGCCCTCGGTCTTGAACACGGACCTCGGCCTAACGGCCTCGGTCCGTATATTCAAGACCTCGGGCACAGTTTTTCCCTATCCGGACCTCCTGGCCGGTAAATAACATATATATGTTAAATTATATTGATACTTCCAAGTGTCAGGTTGCTTGACCGAAACTACTGAGCTGGACTCAAAAGATTTGTTTTGTATTTTATTATATCTGATATTAGAAATTTTCAATTTTAGTTTGATAACGAGGCTTCGGCGCATAATATTGATGAAATATTTAGCAGCGGTCTATAAAAATGTGTTTTAAAGAAATATTTAACCAATGTACAGTATGATTTATTTATTTTTATTTTTGATTATTTTTGATTTACATAGGCTTATTCACCATTTTCCATACATCGGTTCACTGATCGTACAAAGCATTCAGTCGAAGTTGCAAGGTTCAAATTTGAATAATCCTTTAAAAGTACCTTGGCGCCTCGCTTGAGCGGTTTGTGTTTGACCAGTCAACCGATGTATGGAACATTGTGAATAGTTCATTGATGAGAGTCAATCATAATAGGTTGCTATCAATAGACGTCCCTTCCGGTAATAGCTCTTTTTTAATAGCTTGTAGAATCTTGGAGGTTGTTTTGAACTCTTGTTTTCTGGTTTCATGTCGTAGGAATAGTCAAATACAATAGTTGAGGACTTATTTTGACATGTTTTGACTAAACATCTGCTAGTTGCCCTTCAGTCAACCGCTTGTTTGCCCCCCAGTCAACTCCAAAAAATCACGTGATTGATAGTAAGCAATATTGTGGAAAATGAATGAGCAGACGAAACTTCCCAAGTAGTAAAAGATAACTGGTGAAAACTCACTATGGACCATGGGGATATGGGCCAATAGGCCTCCTCGGCTCTGGATCGCTCTAGCCTAATGTTTTCCCATTTCAGACCGTGTGTCATTCCCTTGAGAATAATATTCTTTGTTTGAGTTGTATCCATAATCATGTCTCTTCTCATGTGCAACCGAGCGCAAACCTTAAATAAAGAAATGATACTCTAGGAAATGACATGTGTTCTGAAATGGAACAACAATACGTCAGAGCCGAGGAGGTCTATTACGAGTTGTATCATTAATTTAATCTCAGTAATTGAGAAAAAAATATTCCCTTCATTAGAAGGGGAAAATAGAAAGCATCTCATTCATCAAGACCTTTCAGGAATGATGTTCGCATTTATTCGAAACGTGATGTTTATTTAATGCACGTCAAAACCTACCCTGTGTCGTAGTGGCTCTCTCGCTCCAGTGCTTATGGGTTTTGGATTAGTTTTGGTTATATATCATAATATCAAAGTTTCTTTTGCCTCGGTGGATATGAGATGTATCAACCCTCGATCGCCTTCCGCCTCGGGTTGATATATCTCGTATCCACCGCGGTAACGGTTTTAACCTTTAATTATCACTAGACAAGCACTCTAGCGAGATAACCCAGGGGAGTCAAGGCATACCACTGCTTTTGTCTATGCTGTTTGAAGGTTTAAAAGTAATTGTTCGAATTACTATAATTTTTTGATAGAGCAGTTTCCGTATGACTGTGAAAAGCTCAGTGCCGTAAGCGTGACGTGCCGTGAGCGTGATGCTTTCTGGAATTTAATTGGCTGTTTTTTGCACGCGCAATGTGATTGGTCTTACAGTGCTGTGACCTTGGTGTGGCCGTTTGTATCTCGTGTTCCAGCGATTTGATTGGATGCAGAGTAAACTCTCGAGCATATGATTGTATCTGATGTATCTCTTGCCGTGACACGTCCGTGTTCTCGCCGTGAGCCTTTCATAGTCATACGAAAACTGCTCTGTTATGTCACTTGCGTATTGTGGCGCGTGACTTGTTGGATATGTCACGTGATAATGTGAAGTTTGTCACGTGATATGACCTGATCTTGGATGCTCCTAGTAATGGGCTCAGTATGGGAGATGGATGCTCCTAGTAATGGGCTCCCGATCTTGGAATATGTTGGCTCACAGACCCAGTATGGGAGATGGATGCTCCTAGTAATGGGCTCCTGATCTTGGAACATTGATGGCTCACAGACCCAGTATGGAAGATGGATGCTGCCTCTTGCCTCCTTGTAATGGGCTCCGATCAGACCCAGCATTGGAGATGGAATGTGTAGGCTCATACGCGGACAAACATGAGATATTGTTATTATTGGCACCTTTCTGTATACGGTAATCTTATTCTTAAAGGCATCGTCAGATTGTCTTCTTTTTGAGCTTGAACCTCTTCAAACAGATTAAGGGTTGGTTGTTCTAGAACTACTTTTATGTTTGTAATCCCATTATGTATAATACTTGACGACATCCCTGGTTGGCTTAAAGTCATCGTTTACGGATACCGTGACTTCCATCTAAATGACTTTATTGTTTTATTTCATTTAATCTTTTCTATTCCTTTATTATCTGCCATCCATCCACCTATCCATCTGTTTACCAATCAATCCACCCATCCATTTGTTCACCAAACAATTCATTCATCCATCCATCCATCTGTTGACCAATCCATTCATCCATCCATCCACTCAATCATCCATCCATCTGTTCATTCAACCATCCACCCATCCATCTGTTCACCAATCCTTCCACCAATCCATCTGTTCACCAAACCATTCATTCATCCATCCATCTGTTCACAAATCCATCCATCCACCCATCCATCTGTTCACCAATCCATCCATCCATCTACCCATCCATTTGTTCACCAAACCATTTATTCACCAAACCATTTATTCATCCATCCATTCATCTGCTCATTCATTCATCCATCCACCCATCCATCTGTCCACCAATCCATCCATCTATCCATCCGCTCAATCATCCACCCATCCATCTGTCCACCAATTCATTTAACAATTACACATCAGTTTTTTATGTGTCTGTCCTCTTATTCACGATAAATTGCGTCATCACATTGTCAAAGTAGTGTGGGTCCACGAGGCGTGACCAATAAGAGGACAGACTGATGTCTATTTGTTCTTTATTATAACAAAAGCGATAAAACTTCTCAATCTTAACCATCAAAACAAACAACAGAAATAGCGCGCGCTCGTTGACGTCAGCTTTATCTGTCTGTCCTCTTATTCATGATAAAAATTAACCAATCAGCGCGCGAGAAATCTGTAAGCTATTGTAAGATCATCCTTTTACCGATCTATCTTTCCATCCATTTAGCCCTGTCCATCTAATTTATTTGCATCAGTGAGTGCGAAAGGAGATATTGAGGTTTATAGCCCTATCGCGAATATCTCCTAGGATCGAATTTGATTGGAATACATTCATTTAGCCATAATTCGTTTATTATTTCATTTTCAATCAAAAGGTAAATGACTTTTTTTGACTACAAAATGATTTATTTACATGATTATCTGTATGTGATTGTCATTCCTCTTTCTTGCTTTCCTTTTAAAGTTAACCTTAAGACAAAAAAGACTAACAACCAATTTAAAAACCTTTCAAACATTTCAATACTTTTTACCTGTAGATAAAACCAGAATAACTTAAAATTCCAAGATTCCTTTCCTAAAAATATTTTTTTGTTCGTTTTGTGGGTTTCATAAGGATTAGGAGTACTAGTGGTGCTATTGATGTTGATATACAAGCATCTTATAAACTAACATCCACATTACTCTTCCTTAATAGGCTTTAACGCTCATATATGTAATATAAAGACAATGGCTTAAGCTTTTAAGTAATTTTATAATACTAATATTGATAATAATAATTATTATAATAACTTGATAGTATAAGCTTGTTAGACCTACAGAAATCTGTACTTTTAGGCACGGCACACATCTTAAGAAGTACTTCAGCTCTCAGGAGCCGGGTAGACTCTCGAGCTGAAGGTTAGTGTATACCAGCAAAAGAGTTGTAATATTCCTATTTTGCGGTGCAATAAAGGAATAATAATGATGATGTTACAAAAATAATAATAATAATTCGAATTTATTTAGCGCCTTTTCCGGGAGCTCAATGACGCTTGACGAGATCAGTTTTTTTTTTCAAAGTGAGTAGAATGCATATCAATTATCATAGGTGAGAGTATGTTTGATTTGATGGAGACCCATACGAGAGCCAAGTTGGGACTTTTCCATAACCTTTTCATCGCAGATTATAATTTACCTTTGGCATAAGTTATTTTTCCCAATTTTCAAACAAGGTGTCATTCCCTTGAATATGACTTTTTTCTTATCGTTAACGCTGAAAATTGCATCATGGTTTTATGCCAAGTGAGAAGCCATTTTATAACTAAAACCGATGGCTTAGCATAAGGAATGTTGCTTCCAAGCTGAAATTAAATGGATTGATTCCATTTTGCTTTTGTTTTTTATTTTTGTTTGTTTGTTGTTGTTTTTTGTTTGTTTGTTTTTTTCCACCGTCTTATTCACCGACCAAGCTCTCGCTAAAGCCGTCTTTAGGCAGGAAAGCGAACTACAAATTATTCTTACCAAGTCGGTTCCCAAAAATTCCAGATGAAAAACCCGCTTAATTATTAATAGACATATCATCTTGTCATGTTTTACAAGCTGGGAGTCATGTTTTTTTAATTTTCTTGAGGATATTTTCTGATGGAAATATTTTCCTTTCAATCATCACATGGACCTCCAGCCAAGCATCGAGTCTAAGGGGCCTCTAATCACACGAATAAAACCTCCTAAAACACATTTTCTTTTCAAAGCTTTTTAGAATTAGCTTTGTCAGATGTCATTTATCTCCCAAGCAATTCGATAAAAGGTAATTGTTTACTTAACTGGAAATGTAAACAGGTTTACGATCAACTGTCGGGAGACATCTCAGTTACGTCACAGCGTTGTACGAACGTGATCAATGAGAAAGATAGTTACTCGAAACTTATGACATGACTAAAGTACTCCACGATCACTGAGCAATCCAATATCATAAACGCCACTCATCTCCAACTTTCTACGTCTGTCTTATGATACCCTTAAATCGCTTTTTTCAGTTATATTTGAGCCAGCGTTAATGATTTTGACCCGTTCGTATTCACAACTCGTTTTAAAGTGCCACCAAGCTGATGCTAAAGAGAGCAGTTTATCCAGAGCTTGATAATGGAGCGTCGAGGTATGACAGAGTTTGAAATTCAAATTATTTGTATCACAGTGTTTATGCCGTCAGATTAGCCAATAGAATGATAAAATCTCATGTTTTTGAGTTTATAAAACTCGTATATTTTCCGTTTTGACGATATAATTTTGTCCTCTAAGTTCAAAAACATCTTTTAGGTAGACCAATTTGATCTTTTTTCCTTCTATCTTTTGATTTTATTAGCGTGACATTAAGTACAGTGTCTTTGAACTAATCCTCTGAACAAAAATTACTGTTCTAATTTAAG
Organism: Actinia equina; assembly: GCA_011057435.1. NCBI lineage: Eukaryota > Metazoa > Cnidaria > Anthozoa > Actiniaria > Actiniidae > Actinia > Actinia equina. Next base: position 1,128,076 of record WHPX01000489.1, on the reverse strand, counting down.
TTCTAAAGACGTTTCGATAAAATTAAGATCTTATTGTATTAATCGTATGCATTTAAATCCTTTCTTATAGTCCTAAAATTTGCCTGCAATCTATTAAACTAGAATGATTTGGATTGTACGGCGATATTTGGCTAAATATACTCAACTATCTGAATAATTTCGACATATAATTTATTCACTTTTAAGTGCCTTCTGTCAAAAAAAAACTTTTAAAGGATTCCTAACCACTTTTGTACATCAGTCCACAGGCCTCTACAAAAATACTACACTTTTCCATTGAGCCTTCGAACTATTGAGAGCGAATCTGAAGACGATGAGAGCGATTTTTTTGAAGACATTATCCCCAAGAAATTTCCTCTAGAAAACAAAAATTGTAAGTACATCCGCTACCAGAGTCTTTCTGAATGGAAGGCTCTTGACAGCCATCAGCCCCGACACTTAGCAGACGCGCTTCCAAATTACCCGCCAAAAACCTGGATCAACACGATAGAAAGACTAACAGAATCGAATCTCCATAAGCGCTCAATATTATTCAAATAATAAGGAAATTGATATTTTTTTTGATTTCGAGGATAGAAACTAAAAAATTATCTATATTGGTAGATTGCTAAGAGACGGAATCGACCTTTTTTTAAAATTCGCCAATAGCAACTGCTGTCAGTGAGTAAGAGTTGATGGGCGGAAATGTAAATGCGCTAATGATTTGCTTTCAGAGTATGCCTTTTCTCGTGAGAATAGATTGTTATCATTATGAGCAATAGACCTCTTCAAATGTACCTTTGGCATGAAGTTTTCCATTTCAGAACACGTGTCATTCATTCGAGAATAAGATTCTTTGTTTGAGTTGCGCATCCATTTTCATGTTTCTTCTCTTTAGATTCGCAACGCAATGATACTCTAGGGAATGACACGTGGTCCTGAAATGAGAAAACATTGCGCCCAAGGTAAATAGGTCTGTTTAGGGACATTTTACTACTAACATATCTAAAGGTACCAAAGGTTCTGAAAAAGAAATTACAGACTGAGTAAGGGCTTTTTTAGCTGAACCTACGGTACGTACGGTATGTTCAAATCGTTTTTCAGTAAACGTATCTCGTATGTGTGATTGGTGGGATGGTCGCACGAGCGACAGCAGAGAAAACATCTGCGCATGCTGGTAATCTTCATGTAAAATCAATTTCGTTTCCAGAGGCCTTATCTTCTACTGCGCATGCTCGACGATATAATTTATTTCGTCGAGCATGCGCAGTAAGAAATAAAGGCTTTGCGATCGAGATTAGAGGAAAATAACCGAACACCAAACCCGCAAGAATTCATGAGAGTTATGAAACCTTCACTAGAATTTCCCCGTTAGCCAGGGTAGAGGGTGATCAATCTGAAGCTTGACTGCCCTTGACAAAATCCCCAAAACACATTTAGTTAAAAACCAAACAGGTCTTTGCTCACTGGTATTCACTATGAACGTTTGTGCAAAACACATTTAGTTAAAAACCAAACAGGTCTTTGCACACTGGTATTCACTATGAACGTTTGTGCAAAACACATTTAGTTAAAAACCAAACAGGTCTTTGCACACTGGTATTCACTATGAACGTTTGTGCAAAACACTTTTTGAAACGAAAAAAAACAAAAACAAAAACCACAAGGTCAAAGAGCGTTTATCATACAATCTTGATCTTTCCCAGATATATACCAAGAGAAACGACAAACATGTCTAAGAATCAACTTTAGACAAGGAAAGATTACGCTAGTCTTGATTCTTATCTTTTGACTTTTTGTCTCGTTTTTCGCTTGAATGTTCTAAAAAATCGTTTCATCCCCTACTCGGGGATTTAAGACATTTGTGTACATAAAACTTAGACCATTTCTTATTATGCGTTAGGAAACTCTTCAGACTAAAGTAAGCCATTCCATTTTTAGCACTATTTTCGAGAAATACCTTACATGGTTTTGCTTGTCCGCCATCTCGTTTGTCAATAATTAGCGCATGCTCAGTACGTATTTCGCATGTCTCTCAAGAGAATAATCTTTCAGTATGATTATGTTTTTTACAGCGTCTTTTTCTGTCGTCGTGGGTCTCAGCTGTAGTCTCTTTTTATTCGCCTGGTCATGTCTACTTTCATACTATTCTAGATCTTAATGGTAAGTTTGATAGAAATCCAAAGTCAGATATATTCAGTGACTATACACTTGTCTTAAGAGGAGAGTATGGCTTGATTGGCCCTATTGCCGGCTACCTGCTAAGCAAGTTCATAGTTTGATCCTCAGTGACCTCACACACTTGTTTTAAAGAGCAAGTGTGGCTTATATAGCTAGTCTGCTGCCTGCTAAGCAAGAGGTCCATAGTTTGATCCTCAGTGACCTCACACAGTTGTTTTAAGGAGCAAGTGTGGCTTGGTTGGTTAGTGTGTTGCCTTGTAAGCAAGAGGTCCATAGTTTCACCCTCACTGACCTCACACAGTTGTACGGTGGCCCACAACTATCACGGCGAAAGCAAAAAGGTCACGGCGAAAGCAAAAAGGTCACGGCTAAAAGGAATTCACCGCGGCTAAATAGAATTAACCGCGGCTAAATAGAATTCTTCACGGCGAAGTAGAATTCATCACGGCGAAGTAGAATTTCCTACGGCGAATCACAAATCCTTCGCGGCGAAAAGGATAGGGCCCATTTAAAAATTTAATTTTAATAAATTTTATAAAATAATGAATTTCAAAAGTTTAGAAAATAAAATAAAATATTCTAGATATTTAATATTATGCTATAGCTTTGTCTTTTTTCTAGATCTTTTTGGCGAATTTTGTCTACCTTGTGTCACCATGTTTGTATAAGCAGACGCTTGAACATTGATCTGCTACATCTTAGTGAATGAGTGAGCGAGTGAAACATTATTATTATTATTATTATTATTAGTATTAGTATTATTATTATTAATGTGCAAATGTTTCACTCGCACACTCATTCACTAAGATATAGCAGATCAATGTTCAAGCGTCTGCTTATACAAACATCGTGACACAAAGTTAACAAAATTCGCCAGAAAGATCTAGAATATTTTATTTTAATTTCTAAATTTTTAAAATTCATTATTTTATAAAATTTATTAAAATTAAATTTTTAAATGGGCCCTATCCTTTTCGCCGCGAAGGATTTGTGATTCGCCGTAGGAAATTCTACTTCGCCGTGATGAATTCTACTTCGCCGTGAAGAATTCTATTTAGCCGCGGTTAATTCTATTTAGCCGCGGTGAATTCCTTTTAGCCGCGGTGAATTCCTTTTAGCCGTGACCTTTTTGCTTTCGCCGTGATAGTTGTGGGCCACCGTACTACAGTTGTTTTAAGGAGCAAGTGTGGCTTGGTTGGTTAGTGTGCTGCCTTGTAAGCAAGAGGTCTATAGTGTGATCCTCAGTGACCTCCGCCTACACAATAGACAGAAGTAAGTATGGTTTTGTTGGTTGATGTGCTGCCTGCTAAGCAAGAGGTCCGTAGTTTGATCCTTAGTGACTTATTCTAAGAAGCAAGTATGGTTTGGTACCCGAACTGCAACCGGTGCAGGCTAAAACTAAAGGCGGTTGCACTGGTCTATTCGACATAAACAGTATCTTCCTTTTTGCCCTCATTCAAAACATTTCAATGTCGTTAAAGCTTGCTTTAACGTACTGATTCCAATTGTCGATATATCAAATACCTCATATAATGGATATTTTAGTATTATTTACTTGATATCGTGTCATTTTGTCATGGACTAGCGACGTCTGTAAGTACGATGACGTCACGTCTTAAGAAGGTTGACATAAGTGTGTCTGGTATGATATAGAGAACCAACTAACCTTGACAAGCATCGACCTTGCATTTTGGTTCAATATCAGCACCACAACAATGGCTTTTTGACTTCCGATTGTTGCCTTTTAAGTCTCTAAAGCCAGTAATGATTAATTTTAGCATACACATGAAAAGATAGGGGATTAAAGCGTATCTTTAAGCCATTTCTTTCTTTGCTGCCTATAAAGCTATCAACACTGTGTGTGGTATGAATGGACTCATTTGTGAACCCTAAGGTAGAAAACCACAAATTGTTAAAAAGTACTGTGGGAAATCAAATCGAAATATAAACTTTTCTTTTGGACAGCTTCAATGAAGGTATTTTAACCAAACCTCTGAAGTAAGATTGCATGAATTTGAATTTTATTACCAAATTAGTGTTTCCGTATTCACGATTCTAAACTGATCAGTAATTGGAGCGTAAGGTAGGGTATAATCCTTATTTGAAGTTGTTTTTCACAAATTATTTGTCTGTAAAACAATATCTAACTTAAGTACACAGGCTCCTTTCATTACGATTCATCCATCTCAATTTATCAGGTGAAATTAAGTGCTCTTCAGTTTGTCTAATATCAAATGTTTCAAGACTATTTTACATTTCTGTAATATTTCCTGTAATAAATCCATCATATATATGAGGTTTTGCACGCATAACATTTTAAGTATTAAAATTGAGGTTAATGATCAGTCTCGTGTTGCCGGATCAAAAATCTAAAACTGATATCTTTATCAAAACTTCGGATTTGTCATTGGAAACTTGTAAAGATTCAATTTACAAAATGTGATCAATAAACTGAATACGGTCATATAACCTTAATTAATAGCTGACGAAGCAAAGTTATCAATGGCTTATTTAATGTACTTTCTCATTTGTTTTTAGTGTTTATTGCAATTGCATATGAAAGACCAGAATGTTCCTTGATGTCAGCCATATTTAAACAACGTTTTACTGTAAGTATAACAATTTGTCCTTGTCCTCGAGTTCTCTTTCTCCTCCTCCTTCAGTACTACTACTTCTTCTTTGCACTAGTTGGTCTCTCTGAAAAGTCACACTACTCTCTGCATGGTTATCTATAGGTACTTTGGTGTCAAGTAATCAAAAATATTCTGAAAACCATGCTTGATGATGTATAGTGATACCAAATGAATATCGCATCATCCAACATGGCCGCCCGCTCCACTTACACATTTTTCCTGCCAAAAATTAACTTATGACACTTAGTTGGCTATCCGTCTAGGATTGATCGCATAAACATCTGTAATCCACCCTCAATTGGACTTGAATTATAGAGAAACACTCTCAAATTTGTTTCCCGATCGTTCACCGCTTTTGGTTTCATATGACAAAAACTTATGCACTTTAAAAAGCTTTTTATATTTAATTATCAATTTCCTGGATTATTTGTACATGTTGTTCATATTCTACCTCCTGTGCATCTTACTACATATACAATCTCTATTTACCATATACACCATACGATCCATTTCTTTGCTTTACTTTGTTTCCTGTGCTATTGGACACTATCATGCTTAGTGTTGGATAATACCCAAATCCCATTGAGACACGTTTCCACGCGTGAGATTGCTTAATATATATTTGTTTTGGGATAATCTGCATTTACCATAAGCACCGTACGTACATCCTACATATCATGTAACTTTGCTTTCATTTAATCCCCGGTAGCTACTATCAACACTAAAGAATTTATACCCAAAGTTCCTCGAGATATCGGTTTTCCTGACTGCACCACGCGATGTAGGGAACCTCATTTACCTTATATACAACGAATAGATCTTACAGCTACGTTCTGCTTTAATCCCCGTAGCTGCTATCAACAGTAGACGATTATACCCAAAGCCCAGTCCTCAATTCATAAAACTATTGTTATATTGTTCTGCTATCAGTTCCTATCCGTGTTTTAGCTCATGAAATAGTTTAACACTGAGGCTTTTTAGTGAGTTACACAAATGTGATTGAGTTTCAAAAGAGTTTCTTTTTTCTATCGCGGTGCATCCTAGCTGCTTTGTGGCAGCTCAAAATCTTTTGTCATAAACTCGGCAACCAGCCTGCTGTGAGGGCTTTAATATCTCATCCCTATCGTGACCTTTCCATCTAGCTCTCATATTAGACGAGACAGGGCTTACAACATATAAAAATACCAATAAAAATATGCTTAAAAAATTATATTTTTTATATTTATTTACAATTAGATTTATAGAAGATTTGTCGTCTCTGTAGTCGCTACGCAGGCTATCGTCTCTGAGGAACGGACGCTATTTAATACCACTCAGGGGGGTACGAGCTTTTTTGACGTCGAATGAACTGGTTAAACATATAAATTGCACAACAGAGAAGAATTGAGCAACTATGTACAAGGAATTATTAAAGAGCTGAGTCACACACAAGGTAAATATTTAGAAATATGAAGAAGCGGAACTTAGTTAGAGGCGAGTGACGACTAGCTTTTTTAAAAACTTATAAAATTTCCGCGTGTACCGTACCGGTTTTACGGTCTCTTGCATTAGTCTGAGTTCAATACTGGACTGGCTCAGTACGTACGACTAGGACTCTAACCTCTGGCGCACAGCCGAGAAAGAGTGTTCAGTCGTACTAGGAACCAAAAAGCCTCTGGTTTGTATAAATTCATATCCTAGACCATTGATAATCTATTGCAACCAGTAAACTGATAGCATTCGTAGACGATGGGATTGATTGAAGACAATAGGTACTCAGCCACGCAGCATTTACGTGTCTTTTCATTTCCATTTTCGAGATTAATTGGAGGGCTATGCTTCCTTTCAGTCTACGTGCCTCGTGGTTCTGTATTAATTGTAAAGCCATGCTGAATGTCACTACCTTATAGGTATGTTTACAGAGTACACTGTGTAAAGCGAGCATATTTACAAGCCACAACGTATCATGAAGTCCTGTCAATATCTCCAAGACTACATGTTATAAATCATTCCTCATGGAACATGTCTAACCCTGACGTTTCGTCATGTTAAGTGTTTTTGTTTCGAACCTACAGATGCGGAAAGATGTTCAGTTGAAATTATGAGGGAAAGCAAAGCAGATAAGAGACAAAACGCGTAGGAAAAGTAGGGAAAATAAAGGAAAGTTATGGGTAAGTTTTACGGTATGTTTTTATAATTGAAAATGTATTAAATTAAGGGAAACACGAATGAAAAAAAAAGCTATCACTCTTATATTGTTTGCTTATCGGCTATGAATATTATTTAGTTATAAAACAAGGATTGTTTAGATATTTAGCTCTAGGTTTTGATACAGTGAGAAGCTTTGCAAGTTTAATAACGAGAGGTTTATATTTTGAAGTTTGGAAAGCCTTCCAATTAGCATCTCACAACCTTTCGACCGACCGTCAACTTTAAATTAACTATAACTCAGACTATAACTAGAGCTATTAGAATTGAGCGTGACAACGACTCGCAATCAAAAATAATCATATCACCATTTTAACACGTCTTAAAGTAATTGTATTTATTTTGTGATAAGAATGAAAGCAAAAAAGTATGGAAATAAGGGTATCTGATTTTTATAGCAATGATAAAAAGGTTAATTATACACCGTGAAAAGATGACAAAATCTTACTAAAATGGCGTGTAGTATCATTGTTGTCAGTAGTTCGTGCAGTGTGACATTTTATTATTAATTTTAAGTCGTTTATCCCTAAAGATTTCCGTTATATTACAATGCACTTGGATTGCGGAAATAACGGAAGTTGTGCACTAAAAAGCCTTACCACTAACTAAGTATGTCAAATATTTTAGGAATTATGTCACTAGCTAAACTCAGCCGTACAATTTTAGAGATTGTTGGAAAAGAAAAACAATTTTTGGTTAAAACGTTTTCAATTTAAACGATTTGTCTAGGCATAGATCTAAACGTATACATATGTTCGTGATTATATCTAGCAATCGATCCCGGAGATGAAAAAACAACCTAAGAAATCGAATATTTATAAATACATGTTTTATTTGTTGAGTTCTATCATAAAATCGTTAAGTTGGATATTTGTACCAATACTATATGTGGTGATTATGATTTGATAAAGAACGTTGTCGGTATATAAAGCACAAAGAAAGAAAGAAATTAGATGATGGAACTTGGGGGGTAACAAAAAAAAACAGGCCGAAAAAAAATTCCAATTTTTTTTTAATAAAAAGAAGAAAAAAAAACACTTCTTCCGTAACTGATTCTGCCATTGTTTTTCCATAGAAAAGACGATAGTTTTTACAGCTACAAAACGGTTTGATCAACTTTTGATTGCAAACCTGTTTGAAAATCTCGTAAAATTAAAGGGACATCGGATGAAAATTAAACGTTAAACATCAGTTTTGCCAAAAGGGCCATGAAACTATTTATCATTTACATATTTCACAACTAAGTACGTGAATGAATTTACACAATCCAGAGATGCCAGGAATTCTGAAATAAAAATAAATATATATAGAACTTGGCTGCTAAAAATATACACCCAGTACAAAGGGATCCCACATAACTACATTGAGTTGAAAAACTATTTCGTAAATAATTCTGCTTAAAATAATTTGTGCCGTTCAAAGACGTCATACATGCTTTTAAGAGCGTATAGACGGATTAGAAGAGGTTCAGTAAATAAAAATTCCACGTGCTTGTTTGTAAGAAATATATCAGAGATTCCCTTGCTATAAATAGAATAGTGCCATACACAGGGATCCCATGCCACAGTTACATAAGATGTCACGTTACAGCTATTTTCATAAACATGCGACCTAGGTGCTCTTGAGTTGCACGCTGAAATTTGTTTTTTCGCTGCCGACAGTCAAAAATATGAAAGTTACCGACTGATTAGGTTTGATTGACGGCAGCGGAAAACAAATTTCAGCGTGCATCTCAAGAGCACCGAGGTCGCATCTTTATGAAAATAGCTGTAATGCGTGCGTTAAATACAAGAATATCTATTAAATTTTAACGATGCCAAAGCTGCCTTTATATCGATTTATTTGCTTTAAAAAAAGTCAAAACTAAAAAAAAAACCCTAAAAACCAGGTCAGTTCCCATATAGTATTCGGTATTTTCAAAATATTTTGTGGTAGCCAAGAAACAATTCTCTATTGGTGGAATGTACTCACATGATAAGTTCTTGCGGTTCTAACCATGGGGGTCACTATAAGATGTTATAACAGAACATACGTATATTCGTGTACCAGCCTCGAAACCAGCCACAGCTAGGGGATTGCTTAATTTTATAACCAAAAGTAGCAGGGATGAATGCAGTTAGAAAACGTCCTGCTATGAGCGTATAAAGAGCTTCATAACGCTAAGTCGCCATATTTGAATCTGAAATACCTTTCTCTGCCGACATGAAAACCCGGAGAAACTTCGTTCGTCAACGTAAGTCTTACATTTTTCTCTTTTAAAGCGTGAACATTTTAAATAAATATCCGGATAGGAAATATTTTGATTATTTTTGGTTTCTCTTTATTTCATCATTTCTCTTTTATATTAAAAGTAAAGTTTTCAATGCGATTTGCGACACAAGAAAATCTATGAATAAACTTTATTTTGCACTAAGACTGTCAGTACGCTTTCAGATCAATATACATTAGTTAAGATTTACCCGATGTTTTTAGAGAAATAGTTGTTCCAATTGTGTATTATGTTCTTGTACCTCAAGGCTTAAGACATTTTGCTTCAAATCGCTTTAAGGGTTAAAAGATTAACTGAATATATAATAGTTCAAAAAAACAAAAACAAAAACAAAAAAAACACGAGAATACTAACAATAAATAATTAGTGACAAGGCGAAAAATTTGATCCTTAATATTTGAAAGTTTCGAAAGTGTTTGTATCGTTTTGTTTGCTCATATTTATTTGTATTTCCACGTTATTAAATATTGTCTCCTTAATATTACTGATCGAAAGTTGTCGAGGAAATATTAATAGGAAGAATTCCACGTGAACTTTATTCTTACTATTTTCATAGAAAAAACTTTCAATTTTCATTTTAAGTCCATTTTTTGTAGAATCAACTTTTTATATTCAAAACCTGAGAAAATTCAAAAGATAAATAATATATGGAATTCATTGTTCTCGACCAGGTTCAAATGAGACAAAGTTTAATTTTAGCTTATAATTGTCATAAAATATTTCAGGTTTTTTTTATTCTTTATGCAAATTTTTGCTTGTCCCCGGTCAGCTCTCATTTAAACACCAGTTTAAAATCGCAATCACTTTCAAAGTCTGTGACATCAGTTTTCCCTCTTATTTTGTATGTGGGTACAAATAAGTCTAGAATGATCTGAGCTTGTAATATCACATATATGTCGGATTTAATTCAGTCCAAAACAGTTGTATTCCAAAACTCGAATATTTTTATTATGATTTTCTTTACTTAACCCATGCATGGCTTTAACGATCTCACAAAAAGAGTCATGAAAAGAGCTTCTCGCTGCTATAATATTTTTCAATCACTTCGAGTTTTAACTTATCCCAACTAAATTCAAATACAAGAGCTAAACGATGTGTCATCATTGCGCCTGTTGCTAGGGTTACTGAGATTTCCCGTAATACTTTATGTTAACTCCCACGCATTTTTTTTTTTGTTCAACCCTTTTTAAAATGTGCAAATTTGCATTTTCTTTTTAGATTATAAATTTTTATCGATACTCCTAAACAACTTCTGTGCTGATGTAAGTGCACGGTTAACTCATATGCAGATGAATTGGAATTTAAAATTTTAGGTTTTTTTCAGAGGAGCGAAATCGGAGAGTCACCGGCGATTAATTCAAGATCGTATGAAGTAATGTTTATATTGTATGAAAAGTAGTACCGCTTTAATTTAAGTTTTCATTCTCAAAGCGTTTGAAATAGGAGAACTGGAGTTGTTTAATTTGGATTTGTGCCTATCGCCTATCAACTCACACACTCACCCAACCATCCATCATCCATCCATTCATCCATCCCTCCATCTATCTCTCTATCCATCCATCCATCCCATCCATCCATCCATCCATCCATCCATCCATCCATCCATCCATCTATTCATCCATCCATCCATCCATCTATTCATTCATCCATCTATTCATTCATTTATCCATTGATTAACTAATAGGTTCATTATGTTTCAGGTAATAATTTGCCCCATGAACTCAGCGTAGACAACATGGCAAACTATTCACAAACTCTAGAAGCAGATGAAGCGCAACAAAATGGCTCTCTAGCAAGAAGGAAAACTTCTGCGAGCGTGAACGAGATTCGAGATCTGTATTCTGCACTCCAAGGACTCGTGCCTAGTCAAGATCGTCCTCGCTCGACCGCTCCCTATGGAGCTATTGGAGAGGAGACTAGCACTTATAGAACTTACAGAAATAGAGTTGACATGGTTGAAAAAGATGTTGCTTCGACAAGCTCTAACCCAAGTCCAGTGCCTGCATTTACCAAACGTCACAGTTGCCATTCTCCTTTGCCTCTGAAGTCACAACCAAAAGTTGTCCAGCGAAAGAGATCAAATTCTTGTTTTGTAATTTCTGCGACCCCGAATTCTCTTGCTCCGCCAAGTCCGGACTTTTTGAATGCAGACAGGGAGCGAAGAAGTTCGGATTCGTTCACAGAACCGCAGATAATCAACGAAGAACTTTCTGATCTCATCGACAACTTTGACAAAGATAAAAAGAGTCTAACCAAAGGCGATTCGTCTGAGGTTAAAAAAAGCTCGTCAAAACGAAGACATTCCGTTGGGGATCTTTTAGGAGAAAGACTAGAAAAGTTTAAAGATCCCAAGGCGAGGATGAGAAGGAGGTCAATAGGGGGGTCATTATTATTGAATGCTATCATTGAATCGAGTCCAGCAGGCAAGACTCTTTAACAAATGCGTTGAACATCATTGCACGTAAAGACGAACTTCAAGAAGTCATCGAAACTTGCCAAGAGACGTCGGAACAGGAGAAGAAAAATCGTGGCATCGTCGGTGAAGGCTTTGACGAGGTGGACGGAAGACCACAACATCAACTAAATCAAAAGACTTCGGAATTAAATGTTCAGAATTCAATAAACGAGCACCAAGATATCGAAGGGAATTCTTCTGCTGAAAAGGTAACTAGACTATAGTTCAAGATGTAAAAACACAAGCGGTTGTTGGATCTGAAATGCATAATCTCCTTGAGGCGTTACAGGAACTTGTTGTCACAGGAGAAGGAACAACTCCACCAGCATCCTCTCAGACCAGCTCCAGGAGAACTTCATGGGTAGAGAAAAGTTCACCGAAAAGAAAAGAGTCCCTGGATGAGCTGGAAGCTTTCTTTAAGAACAAACTCGATGAAATTTCTGAGAAAGAAAGCGATGAATCTAATTCTAAATTCGTCAAAAGTCAAACGAACACGGAAACAACTAAAAAATTGAAGATCAAAAAGATGGAGGATGCCGATAGAAAAATTGGGAGTGATAAAAAACGAAGTTCTTCATCAGTCGATCAACACACAGGAGCCTCTTCCCTTCAAAAAAGTCAAAGCAACGATGATTTTCTAAGTCCACGTCGTGTGGCAAAACATGTTACCAGAGGTCGTCGTGCAAGCGTCCAGATCGAAATGAATAGGATGAATCCTGGAAGATCAAATCCTGAGACTCCAATAAAAGAAAAGAAAGTTACTTCAAGGTTGATAAAGTCTTCCAGTCGATCTAGAAGAAGAAAAAGCGATATTCCAATCATTAGACATAATGAAGTTTTTTTAGAGTCGACAGATGACGAAGCACGAAAACGCGCTCTTTGGAAAGAAGACCAAGAAGGGTTTGCCAAACAAGTAAATCAAAGACTACAAGACTGGCTTGAAAAAGCAACAGCTGTATCACTGAGTAGCAGCAGAAACCACAGAAGACGAGAGTGTATCACAAGTATCCATCGATACAAATCCAGGGAGCCCTAAAGAAGAGGATACTGTAAAAACTAAACGAGCGAAGTTCGCCATCAAAAAGGTATTCAGAGGTTCAGTTAAGCGTTCAAGATCTCTTCATAACGTATTGGATCCTGAAGAGATTCAAGTTGAAAAACCTAAAAGCCGGTCGCCTCTGATAGAACGCTCGAAGCAAAACTTACTTAAACTTGGTCGCCTACGAATTCCAAGATCAAAGTCAATGCACAACCTTGCTGCGATGAAACCAAACGTCGACAAAGTGGAAAGAAAATCGACTGAATCCGATGAAAGTAGCGAGAGTTCTTCGTGCAATACTCGGCGCTCGACAATTTGGTACGTTGATGACAGTTCACCCGAGATGATACCGAAAGTTATTGAAATCGATATCAGTGCGAAGAATTTAAATGTTGCGGATCACCTTTCTCTAAGAAGAAGGTCTTGTCCAACGCCTAATAACAACTCTATAGGTAATTTAATAGATTCAAAGCGTATTAGAACGTCTTCCTATCGATTTACCTCTATTTACGCTCCGGGAATGGAACCCTCAAATATGCGAATACAGAAAAAGGTGGAAAATAGCCGGCAAAATGCGAATGAGAAGGAAAACAAGATGCCTCAAGTTCGTAAACCGTTTTTCCCAGTGAGAAAGGAAATCAAAAATGAGCTGTTTTACAACAAACCTAAAGGTGGAACTCGACTTTTTCCGAATCCGTTATCGCCACCAACAATAAACGAGTTATCGATTCCTCTTGCGAAGTCTTGTTCAACCACAGCCGACGAAGTCCAGCTTTTGACTCTTCAAAATTACGACTTTTCAAATCCCAATGTTTCAAATGATTTTGAAAGCTTTGAGGAATTCAGAGCAAGAACAAAGTCGACGGAATCTGAAGACTCTGGCTGCCCTAACACGAGTGATTGTTAAACTGGTTTTACCTGTTTTACAGGATACTAGTCTGCGCATGACACATGTTTGCATACCGCTTCCTTTATTGGGGCTTTCTGCCGCAATCTCTTGTCCAGAAGCCCTCATTGCTTACGAGCATGCGCAGTAAGAAATAAAGGCTCTGTGTAAAAGATTATCTACTCCGGTTCTGTTCAAAAGTGCATTTCTTTTTGCTTTCCAAAATAATTCTTAGTTTTATTATTTCATGCATGCTTATCGCCTGCTTGTTTAATTTATAGTTCAGTATATGTTTGATTTTTGGACATATACTTTTATCGATGCTTTTCGGTTAAAACATCAGTTTTATGCACATCTCAGGAATACGGAGCCAGAGGTGAGTTTGGTGTCCATAACATAAAAGCGACACTAGTGGTTTCTGTCAAAATTATCAGTTGTACATCATTATGATTATTTTGTTATTTTCTACCCATGCGCAGTAGTGTTATTACCTATATCGCCAACTAAATGAATGATAAGAACTAGACTGAGAGAAAAAGGGAGACATGACTTAGCTCTTTCTTTCTCTTCTCCCCCTCAACAGGAAGCCCAAAGAATAGAAAATGCCAAGATGACAAACTAGTTCTAAATTTTCTACCGAATGGGCTTCTAACCAAAAACGACGAATAAGAATATATGAATGTTGTATTTTCCAATGTACGAACCATCTTTTAATTGCAAATAGGTTATCTTGGAGAACAGGTTGATATTGTAGTTAAAGGTGCGGATGAACGGTGCACATTTTTTTGCACGCAACAAATTTGAAGCGGGGTGACACACGTTTCAACAAAATCATGCAACACCACTTGCGTCAGCGCGCTATGCTAAGACATTTGATCAGCGGTTATAAATTTTGGTGCAAGCTGTTTGGAATTTCAAAATGTAACACAATGTTGCAGCCATGTTCACACGATGATATTTGTTGCGCGCGCAATGTTGCAAATGTAGAGCGCATTCAACTTCAGATTTTTTGCATGCAACGTTGCGTGCAACCGGTTTCAGGGGTAGACACACGCTGCAACAGGTCCTGTTGAGTCCAATGTTGCACCATGTGTCCTTAGCTTTAAGCTTGATACAGGATACATGATATAAACGCCGTGAGAAATTTATCAAGATTCGAGCAAGTTGATTGGAATTTAACGTACCCAATATATAGTTCACAAAAAAATGCCTTTTATAGATGACTAAATAAAATGTCAACAATTCCTGAAATCCCTTTATCTTTTGAATTTATATTTTTACAGTTTCATCTTGTTCTTATTTTGGTTGTTTTTATTTATTTTGTTTCAAGTTTGTATCTGTGGCCGTCTATAGAGGATATCGTGGTAGCCATGCTGTAGGTCAAAATCCTAAAACAGGAAGATGAAATCTGCCTCTTGTCATTCAAAAATTTTACGTTATTTTTGTCCTAAAACATGGCTGCTGTTACCTCAGGGGCGTGAGGTCTCGTTCATAGGGAAGGCTATGTACATTTTCCCGACACGAGTGAAAAACGTCTGCGCATGCTCTGAATCCGTATGCAAATTAGTCAAAACATAAGTAAAATTGACTTCCAAACCATGCCTGATGAATTGAACTCCACAAAATGCTAAAACTTAGTGTCCATGCTTGAAACTTAAGGCTAATTCTTCCATATTTTGTTTGTTAAGACAGTATCTTGATCTGACAAAAGTAACTTTTTTGTATACTTGGAGAAAACAAACATTTATTTTCTCACTCAAACTCTTCAAATTCTTAGAAAACGTGCTGAAATGCGCGCATGCGCAAACATTTTTCTCTAGTGTCCATTTTCCCTCCAATATCTTCACACAAACGCGTTTCACTCTAAAATTTCCCGCCATATATCCACAGTTTAGTCGTAAAATATTTTGTGGTCCCCTCGCTAAGTATACGTTACATCAAAGTAAGACGCGGTGTGTCAACTAGCCTAGAAGGGTGGATAGCACTATCCAGCAGATAAATCTTATCCAGTGTACACATGTATTGGATGATAGCATATACTTATCCACTGGATAAGGATTTATCTGTCGGATAACGCTATCCAAAAAGCTTCGTACAACCATTTCACCCCGTTTATGTTTCCCGCTCAGAAAGCCATATTAAATAATAGAATCTATAAGATATTCTAGATTTTATCAAGATTACGATATGCGCACGTATTTTAATAACCATTAGATTATCACTATTTATCATTAGTATTATTACAATCATCGGTTATCTCTACCCGGATCCAAAAATCATAAAAGATACCAGTATTGTTCGTAACAATGTTTGCAATCAAAAAATATTAATTATAGTAGAACCTTTATTTTGTTTTCCCATTTAAAACTGTAGATACTCGTATTCAGCAACTCAAACAAAGAATGCTGTTCCATAAAGTTTTCTTTAATTCGCCCGAAGCAAAGGGGGCCAATATAAATATATCCCGCGTTTTTTAGCACCTTAATTTTTCTAAATCAGCCAGTTGTACTTTCAAATATTGATATTTAATAGCTATTGATAATAGTTCATGATTATTTTTTATCTGTTGACTTGGAGTCAGTTGTAACGGACGCTGATAATGTTGTTGTACTGACAAACCGCTGAGAACTTGACCGTCGGCGCTCACCTACTTTTTGCATCTTTTTGCTTCGTTTCGTTCGTGGCGTTCCACCTACAATATCATCTGACAAAAAATATCAAACAAATAGAAATTAACTCGCGTAAAAGATAAAATTTTAGGCAAGAGAGAGAGAGAAAAAAAAAAAGAAAAAGAATTAAGGGAATGACTCGTGAAAAATGTTCTGAAAAAAAGTATTTGTTATTTTGGAATTTGGGCTACCTGTGATTTTTGAGAGGATGCAGTTTACCAGGGGGGGTTGTTTACTGAATTTTCCACAACAGTTCGTCCACAGGTAACCCAATCTTCGATAATATTTTACCTAAAGTATTTGTTGGTCTTTTGATAAGCGTACAGGTGACCACGTGACCTATCCACGTAATCAGATACCAGAATCCTTCGCGGTATTTTCTTCTGAGTAGCGGATAAAACCAAGGGTTGATAACAGAGTGGAGAGAAGCCAGTCGTACTGCAGTAAAGTCGATAAATGCATCAAATGGGTACCCTGCCTGAATCATGGTTAAGCGAATCTGTCAAAATTAAAAAATGTTAAAATTAGAATGAATTTCGAGGGTTTTGAAATTACTCTGTTGCAATTGTCGCCATCACTATGACATCTGAGTGTTATTTTGGTCTGGTCCAGTTGAAACTAGTCTCCCCCCGCAGCCTGAAAGCGGCTGTGGGAGACTAAGTTGAAACAGGTTTTCGCTTTTCTTCCGGCAAAGATCTCTATACGTCGCTTAGAAAACTGTTTACATCTTGATTATAAACATAGCTAGCTCATGCACTACTATTAGCTTACGTGTTTTGTTGCATACCTTTTTTAACCACAATTAGGCTTACGACCCTCATCTATCACCTCAGCCAATCTATTTACAGTCGTAACGTTTTTGATTCATCATAATGGGAATTACTCCGACGAAGGACTAGCGTCCGAAACGTCAGTAAGTTTTTTCATCTTTTTCACGGTGTATAATTTACCTTTTTATCATTACTGTTTCATTAGAAACACCGACGTAGCTCACACTAGTTTTTAGCTAGTTATATCTTCTAATGACGGAATTAGTTCATTATTGCCACTGTTAATTTTTTGCTTTTTTGAGCAAAACATTTAGGACCGAACTAAAAAAAACTGTATTGAAGCCCTCACTACAACTGCAAAGCCCGGAAAATCTCAGAAAATTATGTAGAGAAGGTCGAGTCAGGCATCGTGATAGGATACCATTCACGTGGCATGCGATTGGTATTCACGGCGCTGCACGTTTCGACTGTACTGTTCTTGAAGGTCTTTCACTGTAACCTAGTAGCCAGTCATTCTTGACACCTATATATAAAGGCAGCACGCGTATCACATCACATCTGGAATTAAAGTACGTTTACTATATATCGAAAGCACCTGTTGTCTTTATTTGACTTATAGATAGTTACTAAATACTTGCTTAACTTACCAGAAAGAGACTCCAACACCCAACGACAGCAATAGCAGTCATACAGCTAAGCTTCGCAAACTGCATCTCCATGTCTCCTCGGTTTGAGTGCTTCTTTATCGTTTGACAAGTTGAAGCGGTTTCTTTATCTCCTAGTGTACTCTCACTATGAAGTCTACGCATTAGTCTCCAGGCTAATAGTACTACAGTAAAATTACAAAATACGATAGCAAGAATTGCTATACTAAGTAGTGTCATGTAAATATAGAGTAACGCCATGCCATCCACTGTCTTTGCTCCCCATTCAAACAAACAAAAAGTTCCTGGAAAATGTAGGACATTTCGCCCGACACCAAAAGTCGGTAAAAGAGCTATGGTAAAACCAGCTGCGCTCACTCCAATAGCTGTTACTTTAACCTTCTCTTTATCGTACGATATATGTTGTTCATAACAGAATGGCTTGTATAAAGCAAGAAGGCGATCGATGCTCATGATAAGGACCAGTAATATGGAAATTCCGTACAAGAAGGTAATGACTGTACCCTGGAAGTCACACGCGCTGTAGTCACCAATATAAACGCCGAAGAAATATTTAATAAGCGATTGTGGGTAAATAAGAGGAAAGGTAAGAAAATCTGCCCAGGCTAGGAAAAGTATTAAGATTGAAGGAATATTTTTTCGATAGCGTAAAATTCTGTAAGTGATGATTAACACGAACGTGTTTCCTATGAATCCTATGAAGCCAGATATAAATAAGGTTATTCCTCCAGCAAGAAATTGGTCATTATTAAACGCTTCTTGGCCAAACTCTCGATGGTTCATAGCTTGTAAAATATCCAATCCTGAGCTTCAAAATGTCAATATTTCGGTGTAAACCGTTCGATTTTGAAGTGCAATACACAGCTCATGAAAGTAGGATGTCCTTCAGACCATGGTCTCTGCAATGGTGCAAACTACGTCCATTTTTTCTCAGTTTTTTAAATCAAAATAATTTTAGGTGGTTAATCTTTCTCCAGAACCAGACAACGCTGGGAATTTGCTATCCTCGTGTGTAGAAGGTTCAGAAAATTCACTTTTTTCGCAAAGCGTTCACATGATTGCAGCAATCTTTATCATACCCAAACATAAGGGCGTATTCCAAATGTATTTTTTGCCTTGCTACTTTTAATTATGACCTTACTATCTGGAGTAAACATAACCTATCGCTTCTCAATTGGGCTGGTGTTTCAGCCAATCACAAGACGGGGTAGTGGAACTACCATCTCGGATGACTGGGATTTAATTACTGCCACCCGTTACAGGTGTTCTGAATTACTCCCAGCCAAGCTAGGGTAAATAGTTTTGTGAGATGATCTATAATATCGAGAAAAATAATAAGTCACTATGACTTGAAGTAGTGTTGAAAAATATACCAAGAAGTTATATATTTTCTATCGTGGAAAGAAACGATAAATTAACTATTTCATTTTTGACGAAAAACTTCTCGCTTATTTCACTCAGCATTTGCAATCGGGTACCTGGTAAAATGCTTTACTGAATTCAGTTTTTCTTACTAATGGGAAGTTTGCTAGTCGAAGAGTTTGGCTTCGGACGAGCTTATCCGGGGGGTCGTTTTACCAGAGAATGAGCTATTCATTTGTATCATCGTTTCCCCCCTGATCAAAGCATTTTAGGTGCATCTCTACTGGGGCGAGCGCACGTCCAATATGGCGGACGGTTATTCAAAATGCCAAAAGTTCCATGATTGGTTCAAAAAATAATACTTAGAATTGAAATGACAATAGATAGGTCTTCCAAAATTTAAAGAATGAAAAAAGTTTACCTCAACCATCTTAACAAAAGGGGTGCTTTGATCCAAAGGATAATCTCTTCTGGGATCTACGCGCATGCGCGCTTTGAACCAGTCCTTCTCCACGCGCCAATAGAATGGTCAACAAAAAGCATCAAGAGTCAAGTTAAATGCTGTGAACTGCGTAGAATATGGCGCTTTTATCCGGCTTCTTCTACTTCTCTCTCTTCTATCTACTCCACATCACTAGTGCTAAGAACTGCACTAAAGATGATGTAAAGGAATATTCACTGCCTTGCGATCAGAAGACAAGAATGCGCAAAGTTGTTACCTTCGTAGACAACGATTGGTGAGTAATAGTGATTCGAGTTGTAAAATATACCCCAAAACTATTTCTGGATATCAAGTGTTTTACACTTGTGATTTCATTTTAGCTTGTTTAAATTTCCTGATTTTGCAATAGACTTTGCAAGGGAAAAGTACTTATGATTCAGTTTAGAGATCCTGAAGATCCACCTAACATTCGACCTTGGAGTTCGCGTCACGACTACGGTTCTATTGAAAAGATTAAACACGAGCTTTTAAAAGGTCTAAGCTTTAGTTAATTTATCATTCCTATGCTGAAGAAAACTATTGAGAACTGTGTCTTTGAAGCTGAAACTCAAGTAATTAGTCATTCATAGTACGCTTTTGAGTCCTTTAGAGTGTAAAAGCTTTTTCGTATTTATTGTTGTGTGTTTAGAAAAATCTATGCATTTTAATTCAGTTAAAAGACAGTTGAACGATTGAGAAATTTCTTTGCTGAGGCCTCGAAAGATTTAGTTAAATCCTTCATGATAGTATTGATAAGGTAAATTCCTTTTTAAAACATCTTTCGCCACACAAAACGACTCAATTATATAGTTGAGACAGGTTTCATGGAAAAAAATACTTACACATCTTCATTCCACTTACACCTATTAGTCTTTTTAAAATGACTACGTGCTCAGAAGTATTGGATATAAGAAGGATTCTAAAAGAAGATCCAAACGTTAGATTTTATGTCACATGCCTTAATTCATTGTTATATAAGTTTATGCCAAGCATGACTTCCCATATTGACGCCTTAGCTCTTTCCTGTAACAGCAGATGTTCCAGAGAGCTCTACTCAGCTTGATTTTAGAGATTAATCCCATCCCATGGAGTTAGTTTCCCTTAAAGTATCATTTTCCAAATAATGAAGAATGATTGAACTCATTATTCCATCACCCCATATCGAAGTGATGGTATCTAGCTTTTAATAGGTATACAGTCCCTCCCTTTTACACCCTTAGCAGACAAGTTGTTTACACAGTTAAAACTGTAACAGTTCACTTTGACTTGCTAAACACTTATTGGTGTGACTCATTGCTAACACAGGAAGTTGCCTCTTAAAAACCACATGTATTGGATTCAATCTAACACCTTATTTAATTATGATTAGATAATGGTTAATATTACATGCTTAAAATACATATATCATGCTTGTTAATTTTGAGCCAACTTAAAGATTATTTTATCAAGTCAAAATGCTAACAAATAATGACGACTTTTTTATAAATTGATGTGATTGATGACAGCTAGATGAAGCTCTGTAAATTTTATCTTTTATCTAATTAGTTGTGAAACTATCTTGATCATTAAATTGTTTTAATCAAACTAATGTAAGAGATAAAAAGTAACTTATTGAAAGATTGAACAGGAAATACTTTTATTCTTGAGTGATTCAAATTTTTGTGAGTGTTTGTTATGCTATTTACAATATGGGATTCTTGATTGAGAAAATAGGATGTAATCTATTAATCTCTGTAATTTACACTGTGAGATTATAAAAATGCCATATGCAATGGCACCTAGCTAATATATATAACAGAAATAATTTGACATAGATAATTTACTTGGTTACAATGCTATTTTAATTTATATCAAATCAAGATATGTTTGTTTTTGATACATGTACCTATAAAAATATTTCACAGTTAATAAATTTGTTTGAAAAAATGTCGGCAATATATAGGTACGTATGATATATGATGTTATATATTCTAAGAAAGAAAGTTGTAGCTTCTTACAAAAAGTTTTCACTGTTAGTAAATTGTTTTATAAAAAAACTACTGGCAATAATAATGGCATACATGTACAAATATACATGTTGTGTTTGTCAACATGGCTTGCTTCCCTGTGATTTGGTATTTTTGGTAGACAGCAAAAATAACCAAAGCACAAAAGGAAATAAAAAAGTTGAATGGCAAAACAATGTATTATTGAACTCTGTTATCACAAAATATATTGTGATTTGTTAGTGTATAGTTTCATGAGCAGTTATTTGCTTCTGCCTTTGGGATTGGCAAATAAATATTGCTCGTTCGCCACCGTACACATCATGATATTTTGAACATTAACATTAAAAATGTCATTAATTTTTGGTCAGAATTCAAGTATTTGAGACTATCATCTACATCTACTTGCAAGAACGTTGTCATACAGAAATAGAACATTAGTGATTTAGTGGGATAGGAATTATATTAAAAGACAAAAGAATAGATCACTGAAGCCAAACTTTTTCTTTTGTCTTTTAATATATTCCTTTCTCACTAAACTACTAATGTTCTAATATCGCACTGTATGACAACATTCTTGCAAGTAGGTATATATCTTTCCTTCCTTGATCCATTCATCTTTAGTCTGCTAATATTTTCCTTTTCACTTTTATTCTGTTTAGCTGCGATCGTTAAGTACTATATCAAGAAAAAATGTTGAGCTTAAAACATATTTTCACTTTTATGTGCTGGAAATAAAGCGTATGTAATTTCTAATAAAATTGGTTACTGTGCTATGAGCTGTACCCCATGAACACTTCTTCAAGTTTTTGGTTTCTTTTTGACATCTTTTTGACAAGTTTTAATAGTGCTTTTTAAGAGTAACTAATTAGAAATTGGCACTCTGCCTTAATGTTTCAATAGGTGTGACAAGCTTGCGGCATGAACACGGTCATGTCACTGCAAGGCATATGCCAGCAGACCAATATTATTACAATGAATTTACTGTTCATTCAATCAAATGCCCGACACAAGGCATGAACATGGCATGGACACTGGTCACGGCAACAACAGGGAACTGCCAGGCCCCTCACATTTCTTGAGAAAAAAATCAGCCAATCAAAAGACTAGAAAACATCACTATCATGGCACTGCACACTTATGGCACTGACTTTTTCACAATTATACGAAACTTACTCTATCAAAACACTAGCAGTATAATTATAGTGAAATTGTTAAAAATACAGTGAAATAACTAAATTAACATAGAGAGAAAAAGGATAATGAAAAAATAAAAAAGAAACAATCCTAGCTATAATGATTGCTATCTGTTGTGGCTGCACCCAAACTATGGAACTCACAACCTTGCAAACTAAGGGACCTTGACTCAATAAGTTCAGAAAGGAACTTAAAAGTGGATTTGAAAACGTATGTTGAATTTGCGCTTTACAAATGAATTTATTATTATGATTATTATCTGGTATGAGTTGTTGGTCAGTAGGAAGCTATAATTCTTGTGGTAAGTAAACAATCTTTTTCTAACTTGTTTTTCTTTGTATTTTTACTTACAGCACCTTGAAAGATCTAAGTCTTATTAAAAGACCTACATTGGTACCATGTGCTTGTCCTCCGGGCCAAGGCCTGTCAAAAAATAAATGTGTTGTATGTTCTCCTGGGTCCTACAGTGTAGGGGGAGAAGATATCAGTGACTGGGGAAGTTGGACCAAAAATGGAACAGTTCCACCAACAGCGTCCGGCATTACTACTTACTGTGAAACCCATCGCAGTTTTGTCAAGCCTTGCGAACACTGGAGAGCAAGCTGTGAGTAGTTTTATATATTATTGTAATCCTACACTTAGAAAATACCAGCCAGATTACAGGAAATGTTTTGTTTATTCAGCATCATCAATCATCATCAGTAGTTATAGTACTGTAGTAGCAGCAGCAAGTGTTGTTATTACTACAGTGTATTACATGCATTTTAAATTAATGATTAAAAAAGGATTACATTAACAGTATCAAATATTTAATATTAAATTATTTTTCAACCCCACATTTCCATTTCATTTTTTAATTCCCTTTTTTATTTTTTTTCATTTGCTATTTTTTTTAGATTTCAACGACAGCTTGGACTCGGGTGACAATTCCAAAACAAGGTGCATGAGTTCTGTTCTTACCATGAGAAAACAGTTTGTCGAACCAAACAGCTATGTACAGTTTGATTACAGAATTGAAGGGAGGAAGTGTTACAGTAGTTACGTTGGGTGTGACGGCTTGGCATTTTATGTTGACAACACAGAGATAA
This sequence comes from Actinia equina, assembly GCA_011057435.1. Taxonomy (NCBI): domain Eukaryota; kingdom Metazoa; phylum Cnidaria; class Anthozoa; order Actiniaria; family Actiniidae; genus Actinia; species Actinia equina. The sequence continues at coordinate 1,104,230 of WHPX01000489.1, read as the reverse complement.
TGACTTTCACTGGCAATCAATTTGTTTGGAAGATAGCAAAATACAATGTGTCCACAGTGAGTTATAGATCAATAATAAGCATAATAATATACAACATCAAAATGTCTGACCTTTTTGAGAATGCTGTAACGAAATCCAACATGATTTATACAGTGTGACAGCTAGTGCTAAAAATTAGGTCAATAACTCTTTAAAACCCACTTGTGCAAATTAATTCCAAATGAAAACAGTGCTCAAAACCACATGATTACCTATTAATACCACCATATTGGGGCTTAAACGAAATAGCGGACTTTTGGATGTGGAACCTTGCTGTTCAGGAAATCCTGGCTATGTGCCTTTTTGTTTGGCTGCTCCATCAAAATCGGCAACTGGAATTGTTTTTGAGAAAACTTGATACCAAGTTGATAAATGTCTTTCAGGGTTTCCATCAGTTGAAGTGGGTTTACCGCAAGAACTGTTACAGTCATTCTTATCGAGGAGTATCTGACAAAGCCTTCATCAGGTCCATTACACTGGTGAGTTAAAGCTCATAATAACAAAGAATAAGACCTCAAATTTGTTTTTGGGTCAAGACTGCAGAACAGAGTTTCAACTAGGGAGGGGAAGGGACTAATTAAACCAGAACATGAGGTCATGACTGAATGTCCTCATAATATATAACTTAACTTATTATTATTATTATTATTATTATTATTGTCATTATTATTATTATTATTATTATTATTATTATTTAACTTGTATAGACTAGAAATAATTTCCCCTACACAGATGTTGAAGTTATCTTTAATAAGTTTTTCACCGGTTTTAAATTAGGGATATAAATCAGAGCCCATGTTAACACAAAAACTATATATTCTACACAAATATGGTCAAATAAATTCTTTTTTAAAATGTTAGTGCCGAATTTCTCGCATGATTTGTGATAAAAAGGGCTCCCTACACTGTAAATATTAATTATTACCCACAACTAATATGTGGGTCCCGAATTCAAGCAGCTATGTTGGTCCAATAACCAAGATTGAAAACATCCTAGCACTATTGCGCCTGTAAGTGAGGTGACGAAAATTTATTTCTTTACTTAAGGTTGGCACACTGGCACCACAGACTACCTGTACACCATGCCCTGCAGGAAGTTTCAGCACTAAAAAAGGAGCTAAGGAATGCATTAAATGTTCTTACTTTCAGTACCAGCCCCAAGCAGGTGAAATATGTCATGGATACTATATGAATATTGATTAAACTTGGTATTAGGACTTTAGGTTGTTTCAGGGTTCAATCTGTGATTTAGCTGATGCCCTGATTTAGATCAGCCCAGAGGTTGTTTCAGGGTTCAAGTCTGTGAGTTAGCCATGCCCTCACTTAGATCAGCCCAGAGGTTGTTTTGGGGTTTGATTTGTGAGTTAGTCATGCCCTCACTTAGATCAGTCCAGAAGTTGTTTTAGGGTTGAATCTGTGAGTTAGTCATGCCCTTACTTAGATCAGTCCAGAAGTTGTTTTAGGGTTTGATCTGAGAGTTAGTCATGCCCTCACTTAGATCAGTCCAGAAGTTGTTTCAGGGTTTTATCTGTGAGTTAGTCATGCCCTGACTTAGATCAGCCCAGAGGTTGTTTTGGGGTTTGATTTGTGAGTTAGCCATGCCCTTACTTAGATCAGTCCAGAAGTTGTTTTAGGGTTTGATCTGTGAGTTAGTCATGCCCTCACTTAGATCAGTCCAGAAGTTGTTTCAGGGTTTTATCTGTGAGTTAGTCATGCCCTGACTTAGATCAGCCCAGAGGTCGTTTTGGGGATACATAGAAAGTGAATTGTGAAAAGTTCCCCCCAATCCAATATCAAACAACATCAATAGTGACTTGACATTACAGTACCTGTACGTTTACTTTTTCCGCTTTCCTCGCAGTAATACACAAAAAGATTCATTTCTTAATCTTCCAAACCTGACTTTTTTTTAAAAACCTCAAATTCCTAATGGTCAGTGCTGTCTTTTCAGGAAAAACGTCTTGCCAGTCTTGTCCATCAGATCAGTATTCCATGTTGGGGTCAGCTTATTGCATTCCTCTCTTAAACTGCACCAAAGATGATTTGATCATGGCTCCAGAGAAACTGAAAACTTGTGTGTTGAAAAATGGCAAAACGTTTTACAGGAAAATGACTCCCAGTTACTCGAGTGTTATGGGTAAGTTAAAGTATAGATTAACGTTTCTTACCAGCCACGAGATTCGAAGTGTTGAGGGGCTTTTAAGACTAAGTTCTTAAAGATATGGATGCATTCTTAACCAGACGATTTTAAGAGTTCTATAGCAACACGGGGGTATTTTCCAATAACTTACAAATTTATCGTGCGCTGATTGTTTATTTTTCATCATCAATAAGAGGACAGACAGATAAAGCTGAGGTGAAAGAGCGCGTGTTCTTTCCGTTGGTTGTTTTGATGGTTAAGATTGAGAAGTTTTTGTCGTTTTTGTTATTGTAAAAAGCAAATAGATATCAGTCTGTCCTCTTATTGGCTACGCCTCGTGGATCCACACTACTTTGACAGTGTGATGAAGCAATTTGTCGTCAATAACAAGACAGACACGTAAAAAACGTTTTTAAGAATGTCTTAATAAGGGTTTTTTACTCAAGATTACTATTGTTATTATTATTATTATTATTATTATCATTATTATTATTATTATTACTAGCTTATACACGCTCTTGTCACTTGAATGATTGATGTTCATATTTTTAACAGTCAACGGCAGCACCCATAAGCTCTGTCTACCAACAGCACATCTAGAGAAGACCAAGGATGTCCTATGCCGATGTCAACCTGGTTATCAGTTAATCAAGGACGATAAAAGCATAGCAGTGTGTGAACAGTGTCGAGAAAACCAACACTCTGCGGACGGTATAAAGTGCAAGGATTGTCCTAGTGGATATGTTACCTTGAGGGGTAAACATTACAACATATGGATCAATGATACTTTACCAGATGGGATCACTGCACAATGTACTGGTGACTGTAGTGTGAAGGTAATCGGGACCTTAAGGTGGCTGCCTACTTTTGAAAATTGATTTAAACTTTTTTTAAAACATCGATTTTCCGAATTGAAATTTAATGCTGATTCCAAATCTGGAAAGAAAAATTGGGTGTCCCGAGCTTGTTTTCGAGATAATCAGCATTTAATGGAAGCCTACGCACGAGCTTTTGGAGTAAAATCTGCGCCATCGGAAGTGATTAGGAAAAAATTAAGATCCAAAAGATCTAAGGGTTTATGGGAAGCATGGTTGGCATGCAGTTTTCACGGGTTCGTGTCATATGAGTAGAGTGTGTTGGTTCTCTTCTGTGCTTTGACAGTTTTTCTCGGGGTTTCCTCCCTCCATTAAAAATTAACTTGTAAATTCTAACTTGATCTTTGGGCTTTCACCTAAATTGGAGCCTACATGTATCTCCGTTGTAATTTTCGTACGCTGTGATACAACAGTCAAAGCCTAAAATGTTTCTTAATTGAGACTAACAGGGAATGACATTCCCCACTGCAATTCCCAGAAACGCCTTTTTAAATCTCCTCCACTGCATTTAGCTTTAAAACTGACCATCATCTTCTCTACTGATGTTCTAGAATGGATGGATACCAAGTGGAGACCACGTACGGACCAGTCGAGTCGTAGGTGATGTCTTGTCCTACATAAAGACACCTGTATACAATGTCGTCTCGAACATTGCTCGCATCAACTTCACTTGTGCTGTAGTTTGTAACATCTCCCAACCAAACATCTGGGTTTCTGGGAATCACCTGGCAGACATAGGCCAGTGTAACTTGGTGTTTCGAATCTGGGCGTCTAATGGGACATTGATAGATCAGATGAACTGTACTAATCCAAAGGGTAGATACGTCTATAGGCATGAAAGGAACAGAGATGGCAAGCTAGTGAAGCATAGCTATCCTCTCAAGAAAGGAAGTTATCAATTCAGGTGTGCATTTCATTTTTACACCTTTTTATAGAGGTTTTGCACCTTCATGTGACGGCAGCCATTTGAGATTAATGGTTTTCACGCCGGCCATGTTGGAGGAACTTAACAAAAGAATTGTCAATTAATTTTTCGTTATATCCTTCAACATGGCCGCCGTGTCTTTTGTTATTTAATTCTCTTGGGAATGGTTAAAAACCATTAATAGCAAGGACAAGACAATCGTTTTACATGAGAAAGAATTCAATTCCAAAGAGCCAAAGGATTTTATCGTTCAATCATTTAACTACAGGTAGCCGAAGCCGTATTATGGGCGTGGAGACGTGATAGTCCAAAACCTGTTTCATAGTCCTTTTTGGACTTAAAAGGCGACCAACGATTGGCCTATCCGTCTATCAGTCGCGTGGTTGCTTGGTCGATAGACTTAAATCTACGCCATCGATTTTGTTTCAATATCCATCAGTCAAATGGCCGCTCGGTCGGTGATCCGGTCGGTCGGTCTGCCGATCGATAGCGTGGCCTGTTCACAAACTCATTCCCTTGTCTGTGGTTCAGTTGGTCGGTCGATAGTTCTGTCCTACTCCTTGTTCATGTTTTACTACGCAATCAATTTTTTTTCTATGTGCATTTTTGTTTTTGATAGTTGGACATTCAACCAAGGGGACGAGCTCAGATCAACTTCAGCAGCTTTCGAGGGAAAATTGTACAACATAAGTATCGTTGGTATTGATAAAGGATCTGCCTTGGACTGTACTCCTTGTGGAGCTGGTTCTTACAGCATTAGCGGCAACACCGACTGTAGTCTCTGCCCTAAAGGCACCTATAGCAAGCAGGGCTCCAGTAAATGCAAACCTTGTCCGAATGGAACCTTTGCTGATGCTGTAAGTAAAGAAATACTCGACTTTCTATACATGTAGGAACAATGGAGAATAAACTAAGACTGCGTTCATAATGTATGGTTGAGTGAAAATTTAAACATTAAAATGTCCAGAATAATTCTTAATACCTCCCTTAAAGTCATACAAATAAATACGATACCCTCGAAGCAAGGCTTGTAGCTTCTTCCAACAATTTTGAATCCCCCCCCTTTTTCTGATACAAATTTGCCCATCCCCCCTTTTTTCTACAAACATTTTCTCGATCCCCCCCTCAATTTCACCTGCCATCCCCCCCCCCCCCCCCATCCTCTGCCATACATTATGAAATCATGAGCACTTTTTAATGCTGTTTTTGCATGACTAACTCACAGGTAGAACCCTGAAACAACCTCTGGACTGATCTAAGTCAGGGCACGGCTAGCTCACAGATTAAACCCTGAAACATCCTCTGGACTGATTTAAGTCAGGGCATGGCTAACTCACAGGTAGAACCCTGAAACAACCTCTGGGCTGATCTAAGTCAGGGCATGGCTAACTCACAGATAGAACCCTGAAACAACCTCTGGGCTGATCTAAGTCAGGGCATGGCTAACTCACAGATTGAACCCTGAAACAACCTCTGGGCTGATCTAAGTCAGGGCACGGCTAGCTCACAGATTAAACCCTGAAACAACCTCTGGGCTGATCTAAGTCAGGACATGGTTACCTCACAGATCTAATTGGATTTTAGGTTGTTAGGTATTACGAAGGGAAGAGAATTCAGATTGTTTTGATTATTTCTCTATTCAGCCGGGCAGCGGACAGTGTCTACCATGTGGCGCTAACACCATAAGTTTACCAACCCGGGATGGCTGTACCAACAACGATTGTCAGTTTTCACCAGACAAAGATGTAGACTACGATTTCACCGAGCTCTCACGAGAAAACGGGCCTATGTTTGAAGTGTTGGCTTACCAACAACGTCGTAATCCCGCAAGCAGTCGTATTTCTAGCTCGGGAAGAGGGACACCCGGCCGGACCAGTTTGCGTAGACTAAGCCCCTATACTATTTGGCCCCCTTATAGACAACGATATTACGTCAATTTGTGCACAGTGAAGCACGAGAATACTACATGTACGTTCCTTAACACCAAGACAGGCGTGAAGGAAAGCCTGCCCGTCATGGCCTGTCGAACAAGCTGGTGGAGCCGTCGGGATACTAGTATTGGACGAGTCATTGGATTCAAGCCTAAAGCCCAAGACGTGCGTTCAGGAGTGATGGTTGAACTGTTACATGGAGATAGATGTTACTCTGGTAAGTCTAAGAAGCTTTTCTTTTTACGAGTTTTTGAAGTACGAGTAGCGTGAGATGCTAATGCGATTCTGCACCCCTTAGTTACCGTTGCTATGTCCCACAGGCTTAACAAATTATCTAGAATATCTCAGAATAAGTTGATTGTATTTTTTTCGTATTGTTTACTGTCCTTTAGAATTAAAATTGTCTCGTTATCCTTGTAGCACTCTTTAAAACAGACTGATACTCTGTAGTTGTTTGTGGGACAAGATTTCAATAGACCATTTTCGGCTAAGCCAATGTATTATCCAATTCAAATCTACTGAAAATACTTTAATTCCTTGTCTAATATATTTACATTCATATCCATATTTCATTGTCATGTAAATATAATGGATAACGAAAAGTATTCCCAGTAGATATGAATAGTCCCCTTCACAGTTTGCTGCGCCATCTTGAAAGGTAGCCGTCACTTTGCATCGAAGCGAGACGAACGGTGAGCTCGCAATATGATAGAGACATGTGAATAATTGTCCAAGGTGTTAAAAAAGTTCTCTATCATTGCAAGCTCACCGTTCGTCTCGCTTCGATGTAAAGGCACAGCTACCTTTCAAGATGGCGCAGCAAACTGTGAAGGGGACTCAGTATAGATTTATCCCGAATTCGCATGATTGGCCACGAATTGAACTTGATGAATAAAAGAAACAAGTTCAACCTCGACTTCAAACCATTGTTTCGTGGTCAGTCAAGCGAATTCGGGATAGGTCTATTGGGTAAAACATTGCGTTAGCAGAATTGGTCTATTCCACTGGAAAACTGATGCTTTGGTAAATGGTTCGCTATCGTCAGAGGGGAACCATCAGCATTTATAGGAGCAGGCGTAGCTCAGTCTGAGGGGAACCATCAGCATTTATAGGAGCAGGCGTAGCTCAGTTGGTTAGTGCGCGACCTTCAGAGCTTGAGGTCCGCGGTTCGATCCTTAGGAACTCTACGTCTGTTTCGACTTCTCTCTATTCCGTGTAGCTTCAGCTTTAGATACTCTTAAAGTGCTAGTCCTACGAAAATGACATTATCCCTGGAAATTGTACCATATGAAACTAGATATGTAATATAGTTTACTGTCCAAATTCTTTTTCGATACGAGACTGGGAAGATGTTACATTTAGCCGGTAAAGTCTGGTCGTTTGAGTCCGCCATTAAGCGATTGAGTTCCTGGCAACGTTTAGTGATTCGAAGGAAGTGACGTCATACGCGCAATCCTTTAAAATTCGCGGCTTTTCAAAATGTGTAATTGCAACCAAATTTCGACTATTTTTGATTTAAAAACAAGCCTTAAACCAAGTCATGCCTTCTTACAGAGAATGCTGTAGAGTCAGTTGAATAAAAAGGATGCCAGTTGCGCATATGACGCACACATAAATTAAAAATCGCTGCTCATAGAAATGGCGGATGAGCTTTTAACAATTTTCGGAAGTAGAATTCAGACGGGAAAAGTTTCTTTTTCGAACCAATTATTTTTTATTGGTGAACATTATGACCTATTTAAGCATAAACAAAATCGGGGATTTTTTTGCGTCATTAATATTTTCGTAAGACTAGCACTTTAAAACAGAACACTGATGATGGAGAGAGAGGGTAAAGTGAGCACCGTCAGCTTCCATTGATAGCAGTTGAATTCCAACTGAAGGAAGTTCCGACGTTAAATACGTACTTTACTTTACTTTTTATCAATCGGTCTTGCTGTCCAGTGTGAGTACTGTACAGGTACTTGTTGGTTCTCTCCTGTTCTTTGTTTGTCCTTCTAGTTCGCCTGTTGTCACATGTTATCTTTTTGATTATTAACTCAAAAACTGTAAGTTAAAAAAATTTCACAATTTTAAAGATTTTTCGTCATCAAATGCTAAATGGATTGGCTAAAAAAGAACGAATTCGATGCTATAGAAAACAAGTTATCGTAGATTTATAAGTTTAACACCGTAGTGAAAATAGAAAACTGACGTTTCGGACGTTAGTCCTTCGTCGGAGTCAATGAGTCTTTGACTCCGACGAAGGACTAACGTCCGAAACGTCAGTCTCTATTTTCACTACGGTGTTAAACTTATAAATCTACGATATCTTGTTTCATTAGAAACACCGACGCAGTCTACGCTAGTGTTCACTAGCCATCATCTACATATTGCTATGGAAAACAATTTATTTACGGCAAAATCAAAATTTCGCATTATTTTATATTCTTAGTTCCAGTTATATAAACTAGATAACCCAATAAATTCAGATCATACGAAGTTTAAAGAAAATTTGCCGCGTAAAACAAGAATTTTAAAATTTTATTAAAACAATTATTGTTGCCATGGTTACGTTATACTTGATCAGTTTCATAAAAAGCCGGATTAATCTTCAACTCATGAGCTTTTATATAGTTGGCCTATTAGTTATCAACGTGTTTCCAATTGTTTGGTATTGCCTCAAACCCCATGAAGCCACCTTCAAGTTCTATATCAGGACTGCTTTAATTGGTCTATTAAGAGGCTTAGCACCATCACGTGATGGCAGCCATGACAGGAGGCAGGGACAATTGAACCTGGTTCAACCTAATTTACATGAGAAACAATTCAGTTTCCCAAGAGAGAACGACTCTATCGTTATCCCTCCTGCCATGGCTGCCATCACGAGATGTTGCAATGTCCCTGTCATCATCAATGTCATAATAAAGGTAATGAAAATTACAATTCCAACCTTTCCTTTCTAGGGAGAGGAAGCCAAACAAAATATAGCACAACGATAGATCTTCAGTGTGACGTCGAAGCTGGAGTTGGCAACCCAGGACCTGAGAATAACTATACCCAGGTCCTACGGCAACGGTGCAACTACTACTTTGTATGGAGATCACTCTACGCATGTCCAAAGTGCAGAAAACAAGACTTTGAGAAAGTCCAGCACCAGTGCGTGGATGGGGTTGCAAACGTGACGATCTCGAGGAAGGTGCCATGTTGGGGGATGGTGGATAATTTAGAAGCAGGCGTTACTAATGTATCCTGTTCGACTTCTATTACATCCAAGTTAGTCAAAGTGCAGTCTACTATCAATAAAGTCCTTATCGGGGTGGGAGTGGTCGTAATCATCGCTCTCATCGTCATTGCTGGTTACTTTTTCTACAAGCACAGAGACATAAGGTATAAATATTACAGCGCAATTGCAAGGAATAAACCAATGAGTAAGCTGGAGGAGGAAGAGGAAGATTATGGTCAAGTAGAAGGAGATATGTTCCATGAATCACGCAATATCGTACGTGGTTGATACCTTTTTTTACGTGACTGACAAAACCTACTGCGCACAAACCAAAATATCTCTTATTTAAAAACTAGTTTTTATTTTCAAAGTTAGGGCTATATTTTGTCTGTTTTACTTATTTTAACGTGCTTCTTCCAAGAAAATTATAGTCCCTAATATTGATTCCATCTCGGACGGAAAGGGTTTTAACCGATTTTTTCCCGATTCAAAATGTCGTTAGTGTCCGACGCCTGTCCGAGAATTTCCGAGTATGCGCAGTACTTTTTATATCTACGTCGTTAAGGTTTGATATTCGTAATAAGGTCATCGTCGCCATATTGGTCTGTTGTCATACATACCATCATGGCTGCCATTTCTTTTCTCGACAACTATACACGCATTATTTCTTATCAACTTTTTAAAAAGAAGTTATCTTGTAGTAAAAGCACTAGTTTTTCATTAAGTAGCAAATTATTTTGGTTTAGACGATCCGTTTCGCTTGACGCCATACCACTTGACTGAGGTATTTTGCGATATTGAATATGGATAAAGTTATTCTTTATGAACTGCTATATAAAGTCCATTTTTCTAACATCGGCCTCTCTAAGCATTCGGGCATTTTAGCTGTTTTTTAACCTTCGGGCAGACAGTCCACAAAGAGTCGTTCATTGATAGAACAGAAGCCACACTACCACACAAAATGACTTGGTCTTCCTAGTCGTAGTAGAGTCGCACCTTTCGTAGATGTAAAACTTTTAGTTATCAAATTTTCAATTTTCTTAGAAATCTTGTTTATTACTTGTTACTTTAAGGATTTTATTGTTTTTATTATGTAAGTTTAGTTTTATTAGTTCTGGAGTTGCATAACGTATAGTTGCATCATGGAGTTGTTTTAGACGACGCTTTAGCTTATATCTATGCCGTCTTTTTCGCTTGTTGATGGCGAAAAGTGAAGAAAAGGAAACCTTAATTATTATTTTAATTTTCGAAAATTTCTTTCAACTTTTGAAACAAAATGTCAAGTGACTGATAAATTATCCCTTAAAACACCCCTTAATGCAACGCATTTCTACAACTCCGAAAAGGGTAGGATTGAGGCATTGTATGGTGAAGTATTGGCATAAATTTTTAAAGAGTTTCTCATGCAAATTTAAACTTTTTAAGTTTTTTTTTTGCTCTTTTCGCCAATACTCTCTATCGCCTTGGGTAACGCTTGTTAAGGAGATCTGTGATTGACCTCCCTTCCCCTACCCCTCAAGAGCCTATTTCTAGGGTATTTCAAAAGACACTAAAACCAAGAGTTGCCCAAGACGTAGGGACATCCTATACCTACATATAGATTTCAAAGTCGTGATCTGATTGGCTCTTAAATAGCCAATCAGAACAGGACTAGTAAAAGTACAATTAATGTGTTTTAAATTATATTTAGTATTATCATTTTAGCTATTTTATAATTAAGTTAAAACCTATTTTATCTGGAAGTTCCTCGCATAAAGACCTAGAGGAAGACAGGTACAGGTCCTCGCATCCGCACAAAACAGGCGCTTAAAGTCAAGATTTTGGGTGATACCACAAAAGTGGAACAACTTCTATTCTCATTGGCGTGTTTTTCTAGAACCAGGTGATCTCAGGGAACGCGCGCAAGGGATTGTGGTAATTGATCAGGCGGTCCTAGTTTCAGTCGTTCATTGGCGAAAAAAGATCTATCATTTCACGATAATTTCATAAAAGAATTGAAACCACAACGCACCATTTGAAACATAAGAACAGGTAGAATTTTGAATGCATTGCTAGTCAATAACATAGCTAGGAAAGAAAAGTTTCAGTTATGTCCTCTGACTGCAGCAGCCATGTTCCCCCCCCCCCCCCCCCCCCCCCTTCCCGGTAGATTAGATGGACTGCCTGATCAGGTTTCTTTCTGCGAGCTGATTGGCTGTTTTTTGATGGGCTGTCAAAACGAGATCAGATCTGGGTCAGGCCCAGTTCAGTATCGCCAGTTCAACACGTACAAAGCTACGCTAGGATTCGAAACAAAACTGACGAAATTAGTTTTCCAGATGAATGTATTTATTAGTCTAATTTAATAGCAAAGCTAAAGAATGTAGAATTGTCTAGTAACTTTTTAATGTAATAAAGTTCTTATGTATTTAGCGTGTCATTCAAGTTAAGTGTTTAGTTGAAAAGAGATGCTACTGAGGTGGGAACCGAATGTTGTTGTAGAAGACTGTCATAAGCGCGCAGACGAGAAAAATATTGGTCGATTCAAATATAGATTCATGTTTGCCTTCTATCAGAGTGGATTATTATTTATGTTTGCATCCTTTCTATAGACCCATTGCAGCAATTTGAAATGCAACTCAATAGACATTATTCGTGGTGTGACAATGTTTTCCCAATTCAGCGTGACAAACCGCAAAGGCCTACTAAAAGTAAAACGAGACATAATCCAAAACATTTTATATTACACAAATTATTAAGACACTTAAAAACTAAATCATTGATTTGCCTACGGTAGTGAAGAGGCAAAAGATTAAGCTGAATTAATCGCTCATCTTGTGACAGATCTTTACCCAGGATAAGTCTGGTGGCTCACGTTGAATCAGTTCTAACTTATTGTAAATGTTTCTCTTAGTGTATGGAGACCAAGTCCTGCTCGCATACTAGTCTTGATCGTACAAATTTTGCGGGCTAAATTCAAAAAAATAACCACACAGAGGGAAAGAAGTGCTTTTTCTCAATGATCGGGTAAAATTTCGAGGCTTGTTTTAACGTTTCAATGATTTTATTGAAATTTTTGATGAATCCTCATACATTTCCTTATAACATGACACCACAGAAACCAAGCTTGGGCTACCTGCGGTTCGTTCTGCGTTCTAGCATATGTCCACTCAACAAACGACAGTAAGTATACTTTATTATAACTCAGCTCAATTTACTGAAACCGAAAATTTTCGATCTCGTTTCTAAAGTAAGATTATTGATCAAGGTTTCCGGTATCAAATGCTTTCTCATTTTCAGTAGTTAGAGGTCGAACACTGAGATGCAGAACATCGACGAAAGTAACGATGACTATGCAACGTACTTGAAGAAGGTGAAGGCTATTTATCGTGAACGAGTTGATCCAAAACATAGGCAGGAAAGACTCGTTAAGTTTGAAGATCGCCTCGACAAGTCAGACCTAACTGCTGGTTACACGCCCCTGGTAAGTTGTCTTGCGACAGTTTTGAGATTCAGTTCATGGCAGTGGATTTGGATCTAGTAGCGGTAGGAAAGACATGCAAGTAAACCCATGCATGACGCTGAAGTTAGCCGGACATTCAGCCGGACATTCGCAGAGGTCAAGTTAGATATTAATAAGTGCTACCAAAATTCTCCTGATTTATATACTGATTTTAAAATACTCCATTTCGGTGAGGAATCCAACATGCTTCCTTTCTAAAAAAATCTAATAGCATAATTTTTAATGGTTTTGGCTCCGCATAATAGCAGCCCGCGACACTTTGAAACATTTTAGCATATCACTGGAATAGCCGACTATTTAAATTTTAATAACTTCTGTACGATTCAACCGAATTCCTAGAAAATCATGCAACAGACTATCACTACACCACTTAGACCAGTGCAAAGGCTTTTGGAAATTTTCCGATATTTTTCTTATTTTTTCGACGCCCTCAATTCAAAAGATTTTTCACTTAACGCCGAATTCAAACTTGAATAACTCTTCGCCGGATGTTCCATTTTCACTTGTTTTTCCTTCACTACACGCTACAGCGAAAAAAGAATCCAGTGCAAGATATTTGAAGGCTATAAACATGTCGAAAATGCTCGAAAAAAGACTCCGAACTTGGTTCGTTCCGCAAATGACATCCGACACTTCAACTCACGCGAAGTCCACTTCAGACACGCTCGCCTAATTCCAAGTTTAATAACTTCTCTACGGTTCAACTTAAACACCCGAAAGTCAATAGCCAAACGCTCGCTACACCACTTAGCCCAGTGCAAAGGTCTTTAGAATTTTTCCGAGATTTTTTCTTATTTTTTCGACGCCCTCAATTCAAAAGATTTTTCACTTAACGCCGAATTCAAACTTGAATAACTCTTCGCCGGATGTTCCATTTTCACTTGTTTTTCCTTCACTACACGCTACAGCGAAAAAAGAACCCAGTGCAAGATATTTGCAGGCTATAAACATGTCGAAAATGCTCGAAAAAAGACTCCGAACTTGGTTCGTTCCGCAAATGACATCCGACACTTCAACTCACGCGAAGTCCACTTCAGACACGCTCGCCTAATTCCAAGTTTAATAACTTCTCTACGGTTCAACTTAAACACCCGAAAGTCAATAACCAAACGCTCGCTACACCACTTAGCCCAGTGCAAAGGACTTTAGAATTTTTCCGAGATTTTTTCTTATTTTTTCGACGCCCTCAATTCAAAAGGTTTTTCACTTAACGCCGTTAAGCTCGCGATCTGCAACGCGTTCTCATATGATTGTTGAACAAAGAAAGATAGAGTGCACACGAGTAGAAGCTATAATATGCCTTTTCGCATATAAAAGGCACACGCCGTAGACCTACAGAAAGGTGTTACGCATTTTCGAAACAGGTCGATCCGCGAACTCAAAAGGAATCTGAACTCAATTGATTTAATGTAACTCACCTGACGTCGCTGAAAAGTTTTAAGCTTCAGTAAGCACAGAAAAAGTACGAAAAGGCAAGTTTGCGTCAAGGAGAAGACAAATACGAGGTGAAAATGAAATTAAACTTCCTATTTAAGCTTATTTTTCTGAATGAATGAATGTTATTTATTTACACCACATCCAGATATGCTTATTGCATTTACAGATAATAATAGAAAAAAAGAAGGTGTTAGGTTACCTAAGTAATCAAACAACTAATCAAGTCAGGTAGCTTATTCACAAGTATTACATTAAAAAGATAAATAACTCGGGTCTATTTTTACACATGCTAATAATACATTTATAATGACCAAAAAAAGAAAAAAAGGCATAATAATTAGGTGAAAATAACAAAATAAATAATATCATCACTGGCTAATATTGGACTAGAAACGTTTTAGCAAGATTCTTTTTAAATATTTTTTTAGAGGAGCAGGATTTTATTTGTTGAATGTTATCTGAATGTTATCACTGTGATAAATATGTTGTTGAAAGCGGTATTTCCGTACATCAGAGATCGTACTATGTAGTATCACTATAATAGAACAAGAGCTTGTGTCGTTCACACTGATGATGTCTTTGTTTAATGACTTGATCTTGTCCAACGCCAATAACGTTGAAGTGAACATGATCTTGTGTGGTGAAATTTAATGTTTATCTACTCTCTGTTCAGTTGGTGGCGTTCGCCCTTTTGCTCGTGAAAGTGAACCGAGCTTCCATTACCATTTTCCAAACTGATTCACTGGTTTTACAGCTCTAGAGACTTTTGAAAAAATACAAGAAATACAAAGAAATTATGCAGACTGCGAATGTAAATTATTTCACCAAAGAATTCGCATGCTTAATCTTGCACGATCTCGAGAAGTATACGAGAAGAAGTAAAATATACCTTCACGCATGAAGGATGAAAAGGCAAGTTTGCGTCAAGGAGAAGACAGATACGAGGTGAAAATGAAATTAAAGAAGTAAAATATGCCTTCTCGCTTATAAAAGACACACACTGTTTTTCAGTGTTATATGCTTGTTTTTCTTGTAGGCTGTGCATGTTTTTGGTTCTGTTATTAATTATCTATTTGGATTCATCACATTGTCCCACTCCTCTCCGCATTCCGTCTCCATAGCTACAGTCTTTCCACGGCCCAAACCAGTGGCCTCTTCATAGCTGCAGTTTTTGCTATCCATGATCAGTTTGGTCATTGCTTCGTTCGGTAAGATCAAAGAGTAGTACACACCTCCTTTCAATCCAAGACCCTTCTTATTACTGAACATTCGCATTACCAATTTCATGATAATCTCTTTTGTATCGTCACCAAAAATTGCCGTTCCAAAAGTGGCCATTGACAATTGTATCCTTTGAACATATTTAGAGGGCCATTGAAGGAATGCTTGATGCCTTTGGTATTGCTTGGTGGGTTTTCCCCATTTGACTGGCGTTTGCGCTATTTCTCTCAGGTATGCTTCGTATGTTGGAATGAGCTTCTCCACCTCGTCCATTGTTATTTGCAACGGACATGAAATTGTCTCAGGTGCTTTACTAGGCCACATGTTGTGGACAAGATGTTTCAAATTGGACCGGAAGGCATGAGTTGAAGTGTCGGATGTCATTTGCGGAACGAACCAAGTTCGGAGTCTTTTTTCGAGCATTTTCGACATGTCTATAGCCTGCAAATATCTTGCACTGGGTTCTTTTTTCGCTGTAGCGTGTAGTGAAGGAAAAACAAGTGAAAATGGAACATCCGGCGAAGAGTTATTCAAGTTTGAATTCGGCGTTAAGTGAAAAATCTTTTGAATTGAGGGCGTCGAAAAAATAAGAAAAAATCTCGGAAAAATTCTAAAGTCCTTTGCACTGGGCTAAGTGGTGTAGCGAGCGTTTGGTTATTGACTTTTGGGTGTTTAAGTTGAACCGTAGAGAAGTTATTAAACTTGGAATTAGGCGAGCGTGTCTGAAGTGGACTTCGCGTGAGTTGAAGTGTCGGATGTCATTTGCGGAACGAACCAAGTTCGGAGTCTTTTTTCGAGCATTTTCGACATGTTTATAGCCTTCAAATATCTTGCACTGGATTCTTTTTTCGCTGTAGCGTGTAGTGAAGGAAAAACAAGTGAAAATGGAACATCCGGCGAAGAGTTATTCAAGTTTGAATTCGGCGTTAAGTGAAAAATCTTTTGAATTGAGGGCGTCGAAAAAATAAGAAAAATATCGGAAAATTTCCAAAAGCCTTTGCACTGGTCTAAGTGGTGTAGTGATAGTCCGTTGCATGATTTTCTAGGAATTCGGTTGAATCGTACAGAAGTTATTAAAATTTAAATAGTCGGCTATTCCAGTGATATGCTAAAATGTTTCAAAGTGTCGCGGGCTGCTATTATGCGGAGCCAAAACCATTAAAAATTATGCTATTAGATTTTTTTAGAAAGAAAGCATGTTGGATTCCTCACCGAAATGGAGTATTTTAAAATCAGTATATAAATCAGGAGAATTTTGGTAGCACTTATTAATATCTAACTTGACCTCTGCGAATGTCCGGCTGAATGTCCGGCTAACTTCAGCGTCATAACCCATGCCCCTTAATGGAATACAAAGATGGCTGACTACCCATGCATTTCAAATGCTGATTATAAGCACAATCAACGCTCGTATCTAAAAATGATTTAACTTTCTTTAATCTTTGGCTGAAAAATATGGTTATATATTTTTTCATTGAGCGCTAACTAACTATTTGTTAGATATTTGCGTAGCCGTGTCTTAGAAGAATAAACGCCAACATTATTGGCTTCATAGCTCAGTTGGCAGAGCATCGCACCGGCATCGCGGAGGTCATGGGTTCGATTCCCGTTGAAGCTTGAAATCACTTTTTCAATTCTTTCTTTACAGCGTTCGCTTAGATCGCTCATTCACTGTGATGATCAACACATCTATCATTATTCCACCACAGTTCTGCCCATTCAATTTCCAAGAATAAACTGCTAGATGCTCGCGGGTCAATCATATATAAAACAATGACTTCTTTATTTTGGTTTAATGATTTCAAGGTCTAGTTTCCACACTAGCATTTTCATAGCGTTTTCAAAACCACAGATACGATTGGAAATCAGTGATGAAGTATCATCGTGTGCCCATGCATAAAACAGACGTCATCGTGTGGATATAATGATGGCAGCGTTTCCAAAAGCCTCCGTTTTAGCTGACGATCAACGACACGAGTGAAAAACGTCTGCGCATGCTCTGAATCCTTATGCAAATTAGTCAAATTATATGTAAATTGAACTCTTAAATAGTGTCCATCCATGAAACTTAAGGATAATTCCTTCATATCGTGTTATTCAATACAGTATCGTGGTCCGTGAAAAAAGTATGCTTTCGAAATTTTTTGTAGACTTGGAGAAAACAAACATTTTTTTCTCACTCGAACTCGTCAAAATTCTTAGAAAACGTGCTGAAATGCACGAATGCGCAAAAGGCATAATCGCGCAAGGTATATTTTACACTGTAACGGTCATATTTCTTTCAAGAGCCCTATTAAATATTGTAGATACCACTGCATTCTACGATTACTAACGTGTTAATTAAATATTGCTGAATAGGCAAGTATATGATGCAATGGCGTGGACTCTGTCTTATCAAGTACCCAATTGACCTCGGCATTTACCAGTTGATGCTCCAAGAAATCAAACCTCCCACTATTATTGAGATTGGAACGTTCAATGGAGGCGGAGCTGTTTGGATGGCGGATATCATGAAGATCCATGGCCACAAAACGCATGTGTATTCTATGGATATTGACCTATCGTACTTGGAAGTGGGGCTCAACGACAGGGAGGATATTACCTTTATTCATGGCGATTCTTTCAAAATAAGTGAGGCGTTCCCAGAAGACATGTTAAAGGTAGATGCATATATGCTCATCATCTTATTCGCTGAGGAGCAAGTTCAAAACTATGTTCCAAAATATGGGCCCGATTTCATTGATGTACGCTGGCAGGTACCGGAAAATACCCCTCCCTGAAATGCTCTGGATAACTTGTTGAAATCCTTGATCTAGGGTATCCCGCGTAGCACTCGACTATAACAACGTTTTAAATTCAAGCAGAAAATACATTGAATTCTACTCTCTGACTTTTAATTTTGGAGATATCTGAGGACAAAAGCGAAAACAAAACAACTGAAGAAATAAGGAATTAGATTTCACTCGCAGAAGTGGTTGGTACACGATGACCCAACCACTCCCCTTTAAATCAGGTCCCTTAAAGATCATTCTAAATTTCTTCAAAAAATCAAGTCATATCCAGATTAAAAACATTTTTAGAACCTTAAGGTTTCTTGTACATGAGTTTCATTATTAGTGTTCTTTTAAGTCGACACAATGTTCAGAGCAGGGTTACTGAGTATCTTTTTTCTTCTTTACATCGTGTAGAATCTGCCACACCCCTGGCTTTTGATCGAGGATGCTCACGTGAATATAACAAACGTCTTGGAATATTTCGATAAATTTACCCAGGCTGGGGATTACATCGTAGTAGAGGACACACATCCTGATATCCAAACTCGTCTTGGGTTTGGTTTACTGAAAGACCGTGGTGAATATGAAGCAATAGGAACCTCTTGGAGCATGGATCCGTTCAAAGAGTTCGTAAAGAAACATGGAAATAAATATCGCGTGGATCCCGCCTTTTCCGATTTGAACGGGTAAGTAAAAATATGTACCGTTTTCATTGGTAGATATAAAACCTTCTCTCATTGGTTAAAATATATCTGCCACCCCGGGGGAGGGGGGGGGAGGAAGGGGGGGGGGGAATTCCCTTATAAAAGGGAGCGGGGTTCTCGTCGTCCCTTTAAGGGTTTGAAATCAGGGTTTTGGTCCCGCTTAGGGTGATAACGACGGGAATGCGCACCAATTGAATTTTGTGGTCCCTTTCAGCCTATAAACTGTAAAAAAGCAAGCAATTTGTTTATTTATTATTTTTATTTTATAAGCTTCGCCACAAGGGCAGAGAAACCCCACAGAGCAAAGCTCCACTACGGGGACGCAAATATCGCGGCGTCGTAAACTCGTTAGAGCAGACGGCGTTCGATACAACTAAAATCGAGAAACCAAACAAAAAAATGCGTTATTAATTGGTCGCTCTTGGTGTGAAATTTCATCACTGCCACGCCCATCATCCCAAAATACAGGTCCCTTTTAGGGGTCATTTTCGTAATTTCCGACTAGGACCCCCGCCCCCTTTTATAAAGGAGTCCCCCCACCGTGTCTGCCACTGAGGTCAAAACTACCATGATAAAAAATTGAAGATATCATCCCAATTCGATCTGCCCAGACTTAGTTCAGATCAAAGGCTGATGACCTGTTGGATCTGTGAGTTATCCATGCCCTGCAAGTAGACTTAGAACAGCCAAGAGGTTGTATCAGGGTTGGATCTGTGAGATATATTAGCCATGTCATGACTTATACTCATCCCAGAGATTGTTTCAAGGTTCGATCTGCGAGTTAGCCCTTGTGCCCTGACTTTGATCAGCTCTGAGGTTGAAAGCAACTTCGGCATCTTGTCAGTAGTTCCAATATAGGAAAAAATTGCACTGGGAATTGTGATCAATGTTCTAATTTAGTTCGTGTCTTTTCTAGGTATAATGCATCTGGGAACAGTATCATGTGCAGAATCTGAGAAAAGTGGTCAAGAAGTCTCTTCTATAGGGGGTTGACTTGCTGTTTTATTATTATACACCTGGATGAGGATCATGGAAAACGCAAATGAATAAATCTTTTTATTTTTATTTTAACCTTTTTTTTAATTTCTGGCACTCTTAAAAAGCTCTACTCTCCTTTTCTCCATTCATTAGCGGCGGAGCGATTGCATGAAAAGTGATGTACATGCCGGATCACGACAGTGAGGGGTGGTGGGGGACTCTGGGGTAATAGTATCGAGCATACTTTTCGTATCTCTTAGCTGTAAAAACCAGCAATAATTCGGTATCTTTTAGGGTGTTGAAATATAAAATTTAGAATCACCCCCCCCCCTTCCCCCAAACCCCTCCCCTACTAGTCTACTAGTTATAGTGTACTAAAAATAGACCCAAAATATATATATTAAAAAAAAAAAAATTGACCCTTCATGGATTACCCACTTCATATGAACTCTTTTGCGATGTTTTGTTGTCTTACGTTGGCCAATATTATGTTTATCGACTAATAAAATCTTCCGTACATCTGTAAAGTTGGTCCAGGTGCTAGCGCCGTATCCCTTCCCCGGCTCTGACGCCTGTTCTGCCTTTTGTGCGATTTGTGCTGACCTGCTGTGCTGATTGTGCTAAAGGATTTTATTCGCATGGGTTGCCTGTGGTACGCCTGGCACAAAATGTACTTTTAGTTTCAAGTTGAGAAATCGAAAAGTATGAAGGGAAAAGCTCTCCTTTTATGACGCTAAAAGCTCACTTACCATGGAAAAAAGATTAATTAACTTATTTCCTAATCTTTTTGAAGTCTTCTGAAGGAATTATGAATGAACTGCCATTCGAACTTGTAGACAAAATCTTTAGTTATTTGGATGGGTTGTCTCTTGCAAAGTCTAAAGGAGTTTGTAGAAAATGGCGAGATCTACACGATCACCACAACTATAATGTACTCTGGAGAAAGGTTTGTTTAACAGAGATTCCAATAGATGTGCTTGTTGAAATATTGGGGTATACAAAGAAGGACTTATTAGAACATTTAGAACAGAAAGAAACAGAAGTGAGCTGCTGGAAGGAATGTTATAAAGAATGGCACAGAAGTAGATTCATAGGAAAATGGCCTACTATGTGTCTAGAACTGAAAGGACATTCATCAGGTACAGGAGATATTTATAAAGCAATATCATTGGATGTTATCTTTGTGTTGTGTGGGAGGTCATAGGTTCATACACAATACCTTAGAGATCAGAAAATTTAACAGACCTTTGCCATGATTTGTATGATGCCCTATGAAGGGATGGGGTACCCAGTTCCACAACTGACTCTGTTGCAGTTTCAGAACAGGGGCCTTGTGGTCGGTAATTCATTAGAGCAGTCTGTCAAGGCCATGTCACTTGTCGCAATTTACCTGTAACAGGGTCTCTTGGATGATTACATAAAAATACTCAGTTTTCAGTTCTCTATTATTGCTCAAATTGTTATCCTCGATTGGGCATAAAATATTCTGCACTCAGAGCACATTATCCTTGGAATTCTAAAAAAAATGTGTTCATTTGTATTACATAATTTCTCACCTCATTGCCGCATGGTGTTTAATACTAAGAAAAAATGATATATAACATGCTATATATAATGAGCAATAGATAACTCATAGGAGCATTACAGTTCTATGTAATTTTGAGATATCAAACAGAGAATCGCAACTTTATCTTCAGCTTTATGTTATTATTATTTTGCTTATCAGACATATACATTGTCTATAAACAAATTGAATGATTATTTTAAATGTGTAAAGGACCAGTATATGATGCCAAGATTTCAGGAGATAGAGTAGTTACGTGTGGGGAGGACTGTACTGTAAGGATATGGGATGCATGGACTGGTTGCTGCTTAAAGACTTTTCAAGGCCATGAACATAGAGTTATTTGTCTGGCTTTACGCAGAAAACCAGGTAGGTAAGCTATGTCTCCATGGTATCCAGTTATATCAATCGGGAGAACCTACATAGTAGCATAGTACTCAGTTGATATAATGTATTCAGAAAATCCAATGTATTCTGTTGTCATTTTATCTATTGTATTAGGTGTGATTCATTGCATTTTTTATGAATACATTACATCAACTGTTGCTCAAGGCTCTCCCTATTTCGATCGTGACTCTGACAAATTGTGGCCAAATGGCATTAACATGCATAACAACATAACCGTCAATTATCTAACCTAAGTGTACTCATAACTTGACAACTCACATGCTTATCTACCACATCCAGCAACTAGCATTTTTATAAATAATTTAACCAACCTAGCGACAACCTCATTAACTATAGCCATGTACACAACCTACCAAACTACATAAACACACCCACCCTACTCTGCCCCCATCCAATTTTCACTTATAATATATACAAATATATATAGGAACTGTCGCTCTCTGTCCAAGCCGGCCCATCAGAGCCCAAAACATGGCTACTGCTAGTGTTCACCAAGGTGATTCAGACAGAGTACCTGGGTTTCACAGAAACCTGAACACTACTTGAAGTTATGTAATATATATATTATATATATGCATCTACAAAATTTTCAAATTTGTTCAAAATGTTCAACAATGTTCAAAATGTGCCAAAATGTTCAAAAGTGTTCAAAATTTCTTGAAGTAACAAATGCTATTACATTTCTTAAATAATGTTTAAAATTATGGTAATATTATGATAGCAGTAATTGAAAAAATATTAGAGTCTCTATATTTAGTTATTATATATCTTTGTAAGCTTTCCTAAATAGGAATGTTTTACGAATCATTTTTCTTAAAGTCACAAATGTACCAGCCTTGAAAAGAAATCCAGTCCACCTAAACACCCATGCAACATGTTAGTATTTGCATTATGATCAATCATGTATAATGTATCATTGTATTTCAATAGGAGTTTCTTTACACCATGATAAGCCTCATGACTTAATAGTGTCTGGTTCAGATGATTGTACTGTGTGTATTTGGCATATGGATGACCCGGGTGTCCGTGTCAAGCGTCTAGTTCACCATGCTTCTCCTATCAATTGTGTTGCCATTCAAAGAAGTATTGCAGTTGCTGCTTCAACAGAGGGCAGTGTTGCCATTTGGGATTTTGAATCGGTAATGTCATTATGTATTTTGTTTGAGAATGAACAAACTAGTGATCTACAGTGTATGTATATAATAAATTCTGCATTCTCGTTGGTCTTGCTATCTCAGATCTTTTAATATAATACCTGTTATCTCATCCCTAATTGGAATTAGCTTCTTAGGTTTTGCGGAGGGAGGAAAACCAGAGAATCAGGAGAAAAACCCTTGAAATCAAGGGAGACACTCACATGTTATGCCAATCAAACCTGAGAACTTGAGGTGAGAGGCAAGTGCATGTGAAGTTACCACAGTACTCTGCCCTGGATTCCCTCAACGTCAACCTCCACACAAGTCTTTTTTTTCTTTTCTTTTCTTTTCTTTTCTTTTTATCAATATTTTATCAAAATTTAAAAATATATTTATATTTATATTTAAAAAAGGCAGTAGTTTGAAGTAATGTCCTGTTATGCTTGCAGAATGATTCAGAGATCCTTTTTAGGATCAATTCCATTGACTGGGTCAGATATGTTGGTTTCTTGAATGACGCAGTCCTTACTGTAACAGAAAAAAATATTTTGGATTTATGGTAAGAATAACATTGTTTGTTATCATTATGGTTCTTTACTGAGGCTTTATGAGCAGGTATATCTCCGTTGGTGTATGGCCTTCATTTCATTAAAATATCCATAACTAGTAAAACCATGTATGAAGTATTTTTTCCACAGGGTCTTCAAAGCATAAAATGAGAAATGAAAAAATACTTTTACTTTTATACTGAAGAAAAAGGGATTTGATGCACTTGGAGTGGGATTCAGGTTACTGGGAATGGGAATGGGAAATGTTTGAAAAGATGGGATAGATGGGAATATGGAGATTGGGCCTTGAAAGTGGGATTGTATTTCTTTCAGAGTACCCTGAGTACCCAGAGGAGGGAAGAGGGACACCTAGAGAGGTTCTCATATGATGCATGGCAATAGTATTCCTATTATATAATTCCCCTATGGTGTTCTATGTCGGTCTATGTTGTTCTATGTAGGAATACCATTTATCTCACTTGGGCTTCCTTTGTTATCTCCCCAGGTCATTATCAACTGGGGAGTCATTAGTATCTGAAGTGGACTTCCATCATAAAGAAGGCATATGCCAAGCAGCTTCTAGAGGAGATACTACACTAGCTTTAAGTCGCTGTGGAAAGCTTGTAGCATGGTACAGTATGTCAATAGGAAATATTTGTAGAGAGGAGGGGGATAGCCTTCCACACCTATTTAGGACCAAATTATGTCGCAAGGAGAGGAAGAGTGAGAGACAAAATGTGTAGTACACCTATAGGACCAAATTGTGTCCCAAGGAGAGGAGGGGTAGAAGGAAAGAGTGTTTGCTACACGCATAGAAAATTGTGGCCCAAGAAGGAAGGGGGGCAAAAGGGCATGGCGGACCACTTCCATAGGAACAAATTGTTACCTTCTCTTTCTATTCCTTTTTAAGATGGAAAATGGGGATTAAATTAAATAAATTATTGACTAAGATAACCCCAAAAATGAGCTCTCTCATCGAGTTGTTTTTATTTGCATTTTTTAAAAAAAATTTTCCAGGCAACATGCATATGGTGTCAAGAGTGACCTCAGTACGAGTGTATTACGTAATTATAAAATCATTGGTCCAGGAGCTGCTGGTGTTCAGAGGGGAAAATGCCTTGCTTTTTCAGGATCTCTGGTTGCTATAGGAACAGAGATGGGACCTATCTATGTGTACCACTTGGAAAGGAATTGGGACAACCAGGTGTGTTTGGCAATAACTATGGATTATATTAGTCCAGATGTGGACCCATTCCTTATAAGAACCAACCACAGGTAACCCAATAAAAGGATTAATCCTATCTATTTGCATCACTTC
Source organism: Actinia equina (assembly GCA_011057435.1). NCBI lineage: Eukaryota > Metazoa > Cnidaria > Anthozoa > Actiniaria > Actiniidae > Actinia > Actinia equina. The sequence continues at coordinate 1,079,525 of WHPX01000489.1, read as the reverse complement.
TTAACCAATTGGGACAACCAGGTGTGTTTTGCAATAACTATGGATTATATTAGTCCAAAGGCGGGTCCTTTATGTGGCAAAACCACAGCTAACCCAATGAGCGGAGCGGTCGACTGAGGAGCAAGACTATGTACAAAACAGTGAGTAGCGGTAATACCTATTGGGTCTCGGATTTAGTCACATTTAATCAAGTTTTTTTTCCTCCGCAAAGTCACGCTAAATTACAATTCTCTCTGTGAGTTAACGGCATTCTGATTTAGATCAGCCAAGAGGTTCTTTCAGGGTTCGATCTCTGAGTTAACCGTGTCCTGACTTAGATTAGCCCAGAGGTTGTTCCAGGGATCGATCTGTAAGTTACGTCACAGGACGTTTCTAAAACATTGTCATTCGAAAACACAAAGCTATAAGGGCACGTGCCTATAGAATGTCATGGAAACGCCTTGATTGACGTCCACCAAAAGCTTCTTCGTCACTACAGAAACGATCGCAAAAGCGGCGTGTGTGATTGAGAATTGCTATAACCGCGCCCTGACTTAGATCGGCTCAGAGGTTGTCTCAGATTCGATCTGTGAGATAGCCGTGCCTTAACTTTGATCAAGGTTTTCCTTGCGTGCTGTGCGGTCTAATTATTACCAGTATTAGCGTTCTCAGTTATGTCTTATAAACGCTCTATCTTTAACATTTCCTTTGTTGAAAAGAAGTGAGTGTGAGTTTAACCCAAACAAAGTGTGTGTTATTCCTAAGAGTTTTGACTCAAACAAACGCCTGAAGAAAATTAGGAAGCAGAATTACCGTGTTGCTGTTTCTTGGACCAGACCGTTGTCGTTTACATCATAATCGTTTCTCGTCTTGCCTTAGGGTTTTGAAATGTTTGTAAATTCACTATCATTTCCATCTTTGGCGAATGAGACGTTTTTTTAATGCCTTCATATTTTTGAAATTGTGAACTGAATCATAACTACTTTGTTTTTCTTTCCCTAAACCCAAAGACATGCAATTGATAGTTGTTTCTCGACATTATTATCTTATTGCTAGTTATTTTTACCCATATTCCTTTCGGTCCAATCGCGTAGGCTTGAGCCGGTCGACGACAACGTTAATCGTTTTTTTTTAATTGACTGTATATAACTTTACGTTATCCAATGTGAAACACATCTAAAAACCAATTGAATTTGCCGCCGGTAGTTGGAGCGATTTGTAAAACACCAAAGTGTAAAATTATTTGAAAAAGTAACATCGCCTCTCTATGTTTTATTAATAGTTCTACGTTTGCTCCCTGGGCATCCATAATTTAAAGATAGTGCCGTTTCAGTAAAAAGGTCTGTTGGCCGTAAATTACCCGATGTGTGTGTATGAAGGAGGAGGCTGGGAGGGTAGGGTACTTTTGACTGCAAATGCTATTCAAATTCACTCCCTATTTATTTTCTCTTACTTTCTCTCTTTTTCAAGTTTCAAAAAGTCCACACCATTATTCACAGTGGTAGTACAGCTCCCAACTCCGTTGCTTTGGGTGACGACGGGACAGGACCAATGTTACTGACCGCAGGGAATGATGGGATAACTCGGGTACATAGATGGTTTCCATTCAGTGCTACTAATTTAGCAGACCACGTGACGTAAGTAAATCAAAGTCTTTAGAGGCCAATTTCACTTCAGCCACGCTGGTTCATTGGTTTCATTTCAGCCAATCATTGAAATGTGTTCCGATTCATCTAATAATCCTTAAAGCAATGTTTGAGTTTTAAGGCCTCTAAGAGGCTTATTCGTAGGAACTGTCGTCACCAACCAAAACCAACCTTTTTTTTTTAAAGAAAAGACAGTAAAATACTTTATTCATCAAGGGAATTTCTTTTTCAAGTCCTCTTCAAAGGGTTTTTGTTAATATTCCATTAACGACTTAGCTAGTAGTTCGTCCATTTCCGCCGTCTCTTTCCTTAAAATCGGCGCGAGGAAATGTCTTAATGATTTCGGTTAAAAGGAACTGTATAGCCAGAGTGCCGAGAAACAAACTAGAGTTTTCCGATTTACCGGTACAAACGTGGTTTTGGCACTAATAGTACCAGACGATAATACCAACTTTAAATGTTCCAAATTATAGCACTTTAAATTTTCTGTTTGTTGGTCGTTTTTAAAACCGAGATAAAAAGGGATAATCTAAAGGTCTGGGGAATAAAATTTTGCTTTTTGGACTAACTATTTCGGGATGGATCTGGAGAAAAAATATCTTCTCTCATGTGTTGGCATAAATAACATTTATTTTTCCTTTTAACAAATATTTTTTTTAGTCACAAGTATAAACATAACATATTTTATGAAGACAAGTACATTTGTTATCAGCACCAAGCACACTAGGTCTGCTCATTTTACTCAGTAGCCTATGCGTAGCTAGATATATATATATATATATAGCTCTTTCGCATATGATATGATAACGATAGCGGCGTCAATTTTATTTATCGTCCAGATTCATTGAAGAGCATAGAGTATTCAGTAAAAAGTTACTTTATATCATTTGAAGTGTAAGCATGGACGTAAAAGCTAACAAGAAAGCTATACTGGCAATGAAGATTTAAGAATGAACATTAACAATATTTTATATTTAATCCGCATGTGCGGGTAAACTCGCCAAGTTATAATGAACAAAATAAACTAAAACCCAGGACCTCGGTTAACTTACTGGTAGTTAAATACACTAACGTTCACTGAGCTGTCTGCATTTTTGTTATTTCATTCATTAGAGCTTGAGCTGGAGTCAGCAATGGAATCTGCCCATTTTTTAATGGCCTTGGAATGCTGTACGGCAGCCTCAGTTGCTGCAACAATCAATCCCGGCAGTGACTCCAAAACCCCTGAAAGCGTCTCCTTGTTGTTGCTCTTTCGAGTTCTAGAACAAAAATAGAAAATTATACCTTTGTCGACAGAACGTTTTGTTATATATTAATTTTAAAATTCAACTGATTAATTACATTATTACATTTTTTACTATACCTCTTCCGTTTTCTGGACCCAGTCTTTTCGTCTGGCTGCATTATTTTATCTAGGACATCAGTACGTGTTGCCAAGCCATCCGTACCACCTTGTGCATCAACAGAGAATCTCATATCGTTGCTGTCAATATCAAGACGAAGAGAAGCTGTGTTCTCGTTCTCTTCCGCGGAGGATTCAAGGTCGTCATCTGCTTGGCTTCTGTCAAATTCTTCCTCTATATTCGTGCTCATATTAGACTGATTCGGTTGACTAGATTAAAGGTGCGGATTGATTGAAACGAAGAAAAAGGAAGAAAAAATAATATATTATTTAACTACACAAACTATTAGCTAAACTTTATGTTTGATGATGTCGTAGGTATAGTAACAGTAAGAGTAGCAAAAATCTCAGCACAAAAATTCGAAACCTTTCTTCATTTGTATAAAGTATTATAGTCTTTATCTTGATGCTTACCTTTTCAACAGCAATTTTGTAGCTCTTTTTCGAACTCTTTCCGTGGCCTTTTTGAAACCAGAATCTCCTGCCTTGCCCGCTTCAGAGTAAAATTCCTTTAGATCCTTACCCATAACTTCTCTATTTCTTTGGAGGAACAACACAACAGCTTTGAAATCTCTTTTGTAAAGCTCCATTCCTTTTGTTATCAACATATCTTCTACGGGAGTGGCTCGTAGACGCGAACACTTTAGAAGTGGTTGAGACATCTCAATGCTAAATGCTTGTAAAAACAGTTGTACAAAACATGCACATGGACACCTGAGCATTATGTGTACACAAGGCACGTGAATATTGTATTTTTCACGACTCAGCGTTAATTAGCAGAATTAATTAAAGTTCATCATAATGAAACGAGTTTTATAACGTGTATTTGAAACCTGAAATTTGAAAATTATAAAGGTTACGAAAGAGAATTCGAAGCCTGCTATAATTCTTTCACGTCGATCAAATTTAGTTGTGCAAACTGCAGCTGTCATTACATTTGAGTTCCCCATGACTGCACTTTGAATTTTATTATTAGTTTAAATATTTAAATTCGTGCAAAATTTGACATGCATCCAACATTTCCTGACCGTGAAGACTAAGATCACCCTAAAGTAATTATGGTTCCTCCACCGTTTCCTTTATTTGCATATCTGACGATAACGGTTCTTGTTCACATCCTGCAATTCTTGCAATTGGTGTTTGATGATATCATATCACCTCCACCTTTTCCTACCTTTATTTGCAATCCTCTCGCGATAATAACAAGCCTGTTCAACATCTTGGAGCTATTAGAAGACCCTCTTATTGCACGACTTTTCCCGGGTTTGATATTTTCAAAGAATAACGGTCGAGACGTTTGGACACTTCTAGGAGCTGACCCTCCTTCATTTTGGTACATCACTGGAGAAACCCCTCAATCTTTGGACACTCTGGTTCATTTGATTGCTGAAGATGTTCAACAGCCTCGTCTCTTGCCCCGACCACCAACAACTAATCGAAAACGGCAGTGCCTCTTGGATATACAAGAAATCGAGTGCTACTTGTAGTTCTTTGGCTTCGTTCATATCCCAACTACGCGTTTTTGGCTCTACTGTTTGAGCTTAGCAAAAGTACCGTTGCCGAAGAAATTTATCACATTGTGCCAATCATTTTTGTTCGTTGCCGTAGATATATCCGATGGCATAGTCTAGTCAAGTGGTCAACATTCTTAGGTGATTGGCCGACCTTTGCAAATGCGGTTGGTTGCATTGATGCTACTATTCACCGAGTACGAAGACCAACGGGACAGCTTCAGGCCGAGTTTTATCGCGGAGACAAGAAGTGCCATTTCATGTCCACCCAACTAGTCGTTGACACTGACGGGTTAATTGTTATGCTTGTATCAGGGTAAGTTATTTCTTTCATAGTAAATATCGCAATTATTTATGATTATCTTAATATACTGTTAGAGTGAGCTTTTGTGTTCACAGACAATAGCATTCATAGTTAAATTCTCTTCCCACTCTCTTCCAATGTCTCTCAGTAATACGAAAGCCTTGTTTTTGTTGTCTTAGATACCCCGGTCATTTAAATGACGCAAGAAGTTATCATCTGCTTCCAAGGATCGGTTTTAACGGACCGCGACAGCTCCCTAGGGCAGCAAGACTGTTGGCAGATGGAGGTTATGCCGCAAGGGTCCCCTTGGTTACACCCTGCAGATTGGCGCGTCGTCGCAGGATACGCCAAGCCAATCGCGAGCTTCGACGATTAAGGGTTCGAATCGAGCACAGTATCGGTGCACTCAAGATTTATAAATCTATTTCAAGCGTTTTTAGACAAAAGAGAGCTTTCCTTCCAATCGTGGTAGCCACATGCGGTTTCTTAACGAATCGTAGACGCAGACTTATACAAAGTCTTTAAACCACAGTCTACTGCCTAACAAGTCCATTTGGCTAACTACGTTCTCTACTCCACTGTTCTGTTCTGTCCCCGAAGGCTTGCGGTTGTTGCTGCTATTTAAAACGCTATCTTGGAGGTTATGATATATTTGTGTTCCAGTTTATGTAATAGGGTGCATATCCCTGAAAATCTTTGTCAGTCATCATTGCACAGTCTCTTACAAATTATTAAGTTAATAACGCGAAATCTCGGAATTGTAACAAGACAGATGAGGGAACAAACTGCATCTAATAATTATATCGAAAAATTACCCTTAAAGAGCTAAACAAAACAAAACTAAAGACAAGATATGCGAGGAAACAAGTCGAATCGTAATTAATTAACTTAACGTAAGTAATAAAATGTCAAGTTTGCGCTTGAGAAAACATATTTAGTATGCGCAGTATCGTTGTACTTCGGGATGTGATGCTTCATAACAGTTCATTAACGTTGCATTATACAATTTGTACTTAACTTTTCCATGGATACATGGCATGCTTAATATTTTTTGAAAATAATGATAAACACGAGCTACAAATAAAGCCATTTGACACATGACATACAGTAACTAATATTTAATGTTTATGCCGACTAAAATTGGTGATGCATGATTTTAGAAAACAAGAATAAATCAGTAATTTTGAAACCATATCTCAAGGTTAAATAAAAATGGCATACTAAACTCTATTGTTTACTGGTATTCGCATTACAAAATAAGTTGTGGCTTTTAACTAAAACGCGTAACTTGAAGTTAAAGTTACTTTGGTATTAAGCCTATGGAACTAATAGTGCCAAGGCCGGTAAATCGGAAAACTCTACTACAAGCATTTTCGTTTATTTTATTAATTTTTTTTCCGGTAACCGTCGTTCGATTCTCTAAAGGCTTAACGAGGTAAACTGAATCCAATTCGATCTGTGAATTTGTCGTGCCCTGATTAAGATCAACTCAGAGGTTGTCACAGGGTAACGATAATATTTCAAGGTTTGGAAGGTCTCTAAGTATTAAGATAAATAAAAGCCGTTTGCTAGTCTTTGAAGCTAATCCACGAAAAGAAGATTGATTCTTGCATTAACTTAAATTTTTTTAGGATTATTTAATTTCTTAGTTTATATTTTTAGTTCATTACGTAATGTTTTAACGGTTTTTTCATGTTTGTTTTCCTTTTCAAATCCTTCTTTTTTCTATTTCCATTTTGTCCTACACTGCCATTCCTGATTACCATTTCCTTGCTTACTACTTCCGTGCCATTTTCATATGCCTCGTAGCTATATTTCCATTATTTTTGTTTTTCATTCCACTTTTAGTTTCGTTTTCCTTCTAATTTTCCATTTCCACATACATTTAGCTTTTAAATTTCTATTAATATATATTTTTCTCAATGCCATTTACATTTCCTTTTCTTGTTTTATTTTCTTCTTTGAATGACGTTTCCTCAATACTAGCTCTTTTCTCAATAAATTCAAAATTTATTTCTACTTTGAATCAAATTGAATAAAACCCCGATGATATCGAGACTGTAATGAAACAAAAAATGGAACAAAACAAACACCGCTTCCTTCTTCCTTACCGAGACAACCAAATGTTACTAACCCATTTCCTTCGTTAATTATAAAATATTTCTTTGTACAAGAGTATAATATTTACCACAGATTACCCCGGTAAAAAAGGAAATTCAATATATCACTCTTGATTCAGACGGCTTCTTATATTCATGAGAGATTTCCCAAAAACCTTAAAGCTAAAATGGGTTTAAGGTTCTCGTTTACGGCAAACGTGAAACGTCAGTTGACCATTTAAAAATTCTTTAAAATCAGTGAAAAGGATCGCAAAAATCTCCAAGTAGTAGATAAACAAGGAAAGTAGTAATAAATTATGCGTTCGGTGTGTATATAATGAAGTAGAGAGAGTAAGAGAAAAATATCATATGCCCTTGGCAGGATTTGAACCCACGTCTTCGGTATTCTAGTCCGATGTGTTAACCACTACACTACAAGGACCAACCACGCTGGTAACGCAGCCAGAATATGAAATGTAGGGTATTCGTGAGGATCCCAGAGCGATATTTTTTCTCTATAGGTAAGTTGAACACCGTAAATGTACGCAGATAATAGATATAGTAAAGTAGTAATAAATTATGCGTTCGGTGTGTATATAATGAAGTAGAGAGAGTAAGAGAAAAATATCATATGCCCTTGGCAGGATTTGAACCCACGTCTTCGGTATTCTAGTCCGATGTGTTAATACCCTACATTTCATATTCTGGCTGCGTTACCAGCGTGGTTGGTCCTTGTAGTGTAGTGGTTAACACATCGGACTAGAATACCGAAGACGTGGGTTCAAATCCTGCCAAGGGCATATGATATTTTTCTCTTACTCTCTCTACTTCATGATAAACAAGGAATACTTCTCTTTGTCGAGAAGGTTTGCAAAAGGTTAACTGAAATATAGGGAAACGATGAAAACGTGGTCACGTTTGACGTTTGCGGGAAGGAAAAACGGGAATCTTATAATTAATCTGCCTAACAACTGGAAATGCGCGCGCGATGGAAAGATATCAACGCTTTACTTTTTTAAAACAACTTTTTGTCATCTTAAGAATAACAAACTCAACGGCATAAATAATTGATATTTAGTTTTCTTCTTTGTTGCTATAGACGCCACGTTCAAGCGAAGAGAATTTTTTATAAATTCAATTGCAAACGATATTCAAAACTTTCTGGTGGTAGGGTTTTATTCTTGATGACGAAGCACAACATTTCACAGGAAGTGGTGGTGGGTTTTTTTACCTGATGAGAGGTTTACAAGGTCGACATATCAGTTTGTGAATGGTTCGATAGTGTAATTAAAAAGAGTTCTTTTGACAGTTTTCAGTCTCAAGTAGTTGACATTTAGCTTTACTTAGTCTGGCGAGGTCCTTTTATGAACAACGCATGACTGAATGGTAATGAGAATAATAAACAGATATGGAGATGAGATTCCGAGAGGTTTAATTGTACAGTAGTACAGACGCCGCGTACACTGCTTTCAAGCCTTTCTTTACGTACGAGTTCGCTAACTAAAATGAATTTAGAAATTCCCCCAGATGCGTTGGCGATCAATCAGTCACAAAAAGCGGGAAAGACGCCTGAAGAGAGTAAAATACTCAAAGCTCAAAACTTTAAACTGCCGGGATTGACACGGTATCGAGAAGGAGTCATGAAAGAATCTTTTTATTTCGTTCAAATAGTGGATCCAAGGTTTGGTTTTGCGGCAAGCCCAGAAGAAAGCTGTGAAGACGAAAAAAATAGAATGGAAAAACTGATGTCACTATTGAATGATTTGAACCCTAAACCACGGTTTGTAGTCGTCTGTGCTAACTTCACGAATTCTAAGCCTGATGAACAAGAATACTTCCCACAAGTAGAAACATTCAAGGGTTCTTTCCAGAAATTGGATTCTGAAATCCCAGTTATATGTGTTTGTGGGAAGAATGAATTTGTAAAAGAACCTCAAACTGCAAGTATTGAATCTTACAGGACAAATTTCGGTGAGGATTGGTTCGCGTTCTGGATCGAAGGAGTACAGTTTATCGTTTTGAACTCTCTTTACTATGGGGAATTTAAGGACTTGGATGGTTTTGCTGTAGAGCAAGATGAGTGGTTGGATTCAGTTCTACTCGAAGCGCAAGTTAATCCACCTCAGTATCTTGTTGTTATTCAAAATAAGCCGTGGTTTTTAACCGACTCAAACGAAGCGGAGAATGACAACAACATTCCCTTATCAACGCGCAATAAAATTATTCCAAAGATGAAAGAGGCCAACGTGAAAGCTTTAATTTCAGGAAACTCTAATAACAGCAGCAAAAACGAGGGGTTGGAAGCCATTCAAACTTCACCTTTCAGCGACAAAAATAGTCCAGGCTTTCGTATTTTTAAAGCCAAGACTGACTCCATTCAACATAAATATTTTACTCTAGACAACACCCCGAAAGATTTGAATAATGAATTCAATTGATATTTTCCATGTGTTAAGGCTGGATAACATTAAGATTTTTTTTTTCGTTGTTGTGAACTTTCCGAAAAATATAATTAAGCCAAGGTGTTTTGCCTTAGGACGAACCCATTACGATTTTGCCACATATAAGGGATTTTTTATTATTATTATTTTCTTCGTGGCAAGTCATTTCCACTTCTTTTCTAGTTGTGTATTTAAATTAAAGTGTCTGAAGACAAGGAAGAAAAAATATTAAAAGAAAGAGTTTCTAAGGTGATTTGCGAATTAAGTTGGAATTTTGGACACGAATGACATAAAAAGAAACGCAAAACAGATAAATTAAAAAATAAATTGAAAAAAAGAGATGAGCATAGCGCTTAAAATAAATTTTAAAATTTAGTCCGATATTTCCTCGTGACAGTAATATTATTTGTTTTTCCACAATTGACTTTAGGAAATGCTACAGTTCCTTAACATTTTCAGTTCGTATAACAATGTTTCCATGATAATATATGAAATTAAGTCTAAAAACCCTGACATATTGCAAAATCTTTACTCAATCAATATAAAGGTATCTTTTGCTTTACATTAAATAAATAGACACACAACTTTATTATTTTATGATCAAAGCCAAAAATAAAATTGTTTTTGACAGATCGTACATTTGTGTCCCAGTGTGATAAGAACGCATGTTCAAAAAAATTAATTTTATCTTCGTCGGAGATTATCAAATAAGTGCAAAATTTCACATTATTATACGTTGCTTCAATTTCAACAAAAATGTGACATTTAGGTAACAAACTGTAAAGTCGTAATGGAAATTCGTTTTACGAACTTCTCACTGATAAAGAATAAAGCAAAGTAAATCCAATTTGCGATGTTTCCCACCGGAAGAAAGGTTATCAATATGCGGGAAGTCGATATAAAATTTAATTGAATGGGTTTAAAACTTAATTTTGCTTCAATAGGACTTGCATTGATAGTGGCATTGCAGAACTTAATTTATTTTTACACCAAGATAATACTTAAAACCACGCATATAAATACAAATGCTCTTGCTATGTATTGATATGGAATTACGATGGTGATGAGAATATCTTATAAATGACTGATAAAATCTTATGAATTATTATGAAAATTTGAAAAAACTGTAAAAAAAAAAACTATTTTAGTTTTATCATATAATTTAGTTAAGTGAAATTCTAAAAACTTATTGACATATTTTTTTCCTAAATAGAAAAGAATAAAACTTAGACTAGTTTTAAAATGAAAAATAATTATATCATGCCAACTTTGGCAGGAGACATACAGAAAGATAACTGAAGATAACAACACAAATAACTAGATGATAAATGTTGAAGTTTATGAATTTTTATTTTTTTCTTTACAGCATTTTTTACAATTAGTATTGAAAAAATACATAATACAAAATAAATACCTTCAAAAAAAATTTCATTACTTTCCTATTAACTAAAAAAACAGAAGGCTTTTTCCTACATCAACCAGTATTTAATCTGATTCCCAAACAAATTGAGAGTTTTTGCGGAGAGAATGTGATTTTTCGTCATATTTAGTTAGAAAAATCTAGTCTGGATGGCCAGTGACAAAGCTTTGTGTTCGTTGAAAGATAAATCTTTATCTAGTTCGCAGAATTTAAAAACCACAACATCAACTTTTTTGTACAGCCAAAAATAATTGAGGAAATATACTTTTGTCTCCTGAAAGAATAAATATTGGTGATTGCCTACTTTAAGACCATGCACGTGTGGATTGACACTCATTGGTCATTGGTCGTCCACTAACCAATCATCAGAGGATAGATGTTTCAATATAACAATTATAGATTGAAACAATAGGTGGTTGACTAATCCTTCTTTGGTCAAGATTCTCAAAGGACAGTTTTTTCATTTTTAACTATTATAGAATAAAACAAATCACTAGAAGGTCACTTGAAAATCCAAATTTTATCCTACAAGTAAAAGTATTATCGCCTCTAAACGATAGGTTTCGTATCTTCAAGTGACCAAGTCAACAGCAATGCGTTAAATTCTTTTCATAAGAATACTATATGTTATCTAAGATTGTTGTGCATTTCCTGTGATTACATTAATCTTTGTAATTCATTTTAAGGTCTGGTGATTCTACCAAGATTCCTCTGTGCGACCAAACTTGAAAACAAAGGCACTTGAGAACAAAATTAAAATATTGCTCTGTTAGAGGATGGCTACTTCACTAAATAGAAAAGAATCTTAAGCCATGGAGTAATAATTAGTTAGACTTTCTTAAAATGTCACATCCTACAGACACCCTACCAACACCTTATAAAAACACTACAACACCAACACCCTACTGACACCCTTCCAATGGCACCCTACCAACACAATACTGACACCCTACCAACACACTGCTGACAACCTACCAACACACTGCTGACAACCTACCAACACCCTAGTGATACCTAACAACACCCTACTGACACCCTTCCAATGGCACCCTACCAACACAACACTGACACCCTATTGACACTCTACTGACACCCTACCAACACTGACACCCTACCAACACCTTACTGATACCTAACAACACCCTATTGACACTCTACTGACACCCTACCAACACCCTAGTGACATCCTACTGACACCCTAACAACACCCTACTGACACCCTACCAACACCCTAGTGACATCTGACCAACACCCTACTAATGCCCTATCAACACCCTATTGATACTCTACTGAAACCTACCAACAAACACTTTAACTGATAATCCACTGGCTACCTTTCAACACTCTACCAACAAGCTACGGATAATCAACTGAAATTAGTGATTGTAATATTTATCAATTGACAGGGGGGGAGATTAGAAATTTACTATCATCGAGAACATCAGAGTATTACCTGAAAAAAATAAGAGCATTTTGTAGGAATATTGCAACACCAGGCCATGGATCAGCTATATCTGTAATGATCAAAAGGAAATTGAATAAAGAATATTTAATTTTTACTTGCAATGAATGTGTAGTGATAAAAAAAATAAATAATAATTTGCAGAACATGAGAAACATGATGTTAAGAGAAGCTTTCCAATAACTAGCAGAGTGCTTTTCAACACTTCTCATGCACTATTCTGCCAATACTTAATGTAGATATTTTTCAAAATGTGCTTCAAAACAAGGCGTTTTCGGGCAAGACTATTATGGGCGCTATGGAAAACACATACACAAAACAATGAAAATTCGGTTAATTAGTGTAGGAAATCGCACGATCTCGAGTACAATTTGGAATAAATAGACTCATAATGTTTTAAAAGTTCTTTAATTGTACGAGCCTTTTTTTTGGTAAATAATTCACTCATCAAAATTTCAGTAAAAAAAGCGAAGCGACGCCATTCATCTTTGTCTATTTGGCGGCCAATTTTTAGTCCATCGCGCAACTGAAATGCAAAATTAAGATTTCAAATTTTATTTATATTTTTTAAGTACAAAATGATAGAAAATAATTGTTTTGACATTGTTTTGGCTGTGTTTCCATAGCGACCTAATTCGGTACTCCTACGGAGTACAATTAACGCTATAATTGTACTCCTCTCCACCAATCAGAGTCGAGTAATTTTGTTGAGTGTACTATAAAAGAAGAAATACTAAAGTTTCTTTTAGTTGGGGAAGAAGATAATGCTTTTGTAAAAATATAGCTCACTTCACACAAAATATTTTCTTTAACGGTTTTAGAAATCACTTAACACTGACGCTATGGTTTCCAATGGTTTTGTTAACACACTGCCCAAAAATGCCTTGTTTTAATGTCTAATATTTATGAAAGTGCTTGTGCATCTTGGAAATCATCTATTACTATATGATTGTCTGCCTTATTCTATATGACAGAGTTAGCCCTGTGAGAGTGTTCATTGTTAGAATGTTGGCACAGCAATACAGGTGAGTATTGTCTGTATAATTTATCAATATGATAGCAACTTTCAATGACTTTATCTGTACATTAGCTGTAAAAACAAAGCTTTTGAATTTGCACATACCTGGGACAACATAAGCACCAAACAGAATCCAGCATGCTCCAATCAAACCCCCAAAAGCCACGAGAAAACCCATTATCAGCCACACCCTTGCACCTAGACAATAAGTAGAGTTAACATGCTGATCTATAATCTAAAAGAACATTCCTTTCAGGCTTGGACACATGATAAAACCATTTTCGGCTCTAAAAATAACAACCATTCCTTTGACAATAATGTGCAGCCACATTTGGCACATGTCTGTCCATGCTGAAACTCCTCTTAGCCTAGTGCTTTTGACTGGTCATGTTCATGAGTCTGGTGTGGCTGGTCATCATGTCTGGCCAATGATTAGCAGGTATTATCTTTAATCCCTGCTTTAAGGTGTCATGTTTGATGAATGAAAAACTATTAGGATATCTAATCACTCTTTTGTGACAGGTTTAAAGTATTTATTAATTGAATCATTTAGGGTATGGTATGCTATTTGATAATTATCTTGCTATACTGACCTGTTTGACCCAGACATCCTCCAGTAGAAAAAGACTCACCACGCACTTGAGCATTAGACACTGCATTTATCCTGAAGACAAATCCAGATTATATACAATATCATAGAATGCTCACTCTTTTTTTAGGATGTTCTAGGCATTGTGTGTGTGCACTCATCATGATGAGCTCATTCCAAAGTTTTTATGGAAAAAAACACTTTTTGTACAAATTGTACTAAATAGTGAGAAATATTATATTCTATTATATCATTGATGCTATTGAGTTTGGTTTTGACAAATAGAAGCTTTGTGTTTGCCAAGGCCAAAAGTATGCACTTTTGTTGATCAGGCATTTACACAAAAATGGTAATCTTTGGTTGTCCATAACCTTCCATTTTGAGAACTAGAACCTTTAGGAAACAAGGGTAATGTAGAAGTTATGCAATTGCCTCTTACTCCTAGGGTAACAGGCTTGATTCCTGGACTCGGCACCACATGTGAGCAGAGTTTGGTTGGGTCAATCCCTAGATCAGAAATTATCCATACCTCACTCACGGAGGATTTTTTTAAGACCCCCCATTACCTCCGGAAATTTGAATTTTCTTTAGAATAAACTCTGTAATTTTTGTTCTTTCTCTGAGCCCCCTACCCTTCGGAAATACCAAATTCCTCTGTGGTGTGGATATGATTAATTGTCTTGAACTACACATTATAGACATGCTAAGTTCCAACTTGATCTGAGAGTCGTAGCCATGCCATGACTTTGAGCAGCCCAGAGAGAATTTGTTTAATTTAGGGCCCAATTAAATTCAAAGGTTCTTTTGAAACTCACATAAATACAGCTACCGTAGAGAAAACCCCAGGGGAATGGTAAGCAGGATCAAATACTGTAGTAGCAGCAGCATCGATCAAGATCCACCATCCTATGAAAAACTGAAAAACATTTTCGAAATAAAATGTACATCAAATAAAACAAGATATATCAGAGACCATGGAGCACCCTACAATGTGGTGAGGCTAGTATATGAGACTAGTATGGTAGGGCTATTATTTGAAAAAGTTAAGAGACTAGTAGGGGTAAAGGAAGAAAATGGTAATACTACAACAAGATCAGCCCCTCCCTCTCCACTAGTAAACAAAGAAATGATACTCTAGGGAAAGACACATGGCCTGAAATTGGGAAAATATTACACCCAAGGTTAAGAGGTCACATAATTCTTTAACGTATTTATACTGCCTATATGAAATATATGTATAAAATACAATTCTTTGCTTCAAAACTTGAGATTTAATAATGTCAAACAATGTAAATATTAACAAACTATCACCCTTCAGCATTTATAAAACAGCTGTTTTTGAATGCGAATGACTTCAATCAACAAACCTTAATTTGCTCTCAAATTAACTTAGTTTAGGGTCATGAGAGTGTATTTCAAATAGCACATTTTAGATTAAATTTTATATTAAAAGCTTACGGTAAACTTGAAAGAAGCTAAACCTTCAGCACTGGGGGAAATATCTACTAACGGATTGTAGATGCTTACGTTCAAAATAAACTATAATTTTTATCATCAGAATAAAATTTCGAGCTCCTAGATCATGGAATTGTCCTATAGCACTGTTGTAGTTCATTATTTATGTACAATGTATGTAGAATTCAATGTACAAAAACCAGCCAAAAATCTAAACAGTTCGATCGACTTACCAACCCTCCACTGACAACAGAAGCAATCATATTCCTTCTTTCAGCTATGGCATCAGTCCATCCTGGACAGGAGATATTATCTAGACAGCCGCTCATCTTAACATGCAGCTAGAAAATACTTTATATTTTTTATTACAGAATGTTCGTCATTCTTCTCTATTATTGACCGAATGGTCGACCGAATGATTATGAATATTTATCACACTACCCACAATGCCTTGGGATTCAGTTTTTAAAAACTGTAACAAAAAAACATTTTAGGTTTTAAATCGACGAATCAGATTTAAAAACTTTTACTTTATTCATTTTTGGAACATTTTGTGCGTCTAAACTTAAAGAATTTATTTATTTTTAAGATATCTAGAAAACATTGGGTTAGTTCTTAGTCTCCTTTCTCTACACGCGGTTTTGAATGCGCAAAACATAACCATGATGCAGTGCGTTGTATAAAAGTTTTTAAAACGAATTATTAGGCAAACAGAAAATCTTAAGAAAGCTTCCACAAACAATGTGTAGCACTTCATTAACGATTTCTTTTACAAGTTAATGGTTTTCTCTTAAAACCTTCGTAGGAAATTGAATGAAAGTAGTGGTGTCCAGTCCCCTCATGCGTAAGCCATTTTACCCACAATGCATAACGATTAGTGCTTTGTAACCAGGCTAGGTTAGTCAGCAAGAAATCCGCCATCTTTGTTCTGTGAAAGACTCCGCGTGTTGTAGTTTTTCTTCATATTTGTTCAACATGTCTATAATGGAATATAATGGAGCTGCTATTATAGCGATGACTGGTAAAAATTGCGTCGCAATAGCAGCTGACCGGCGTCTCGGGATGCAAGCGCAAACCGTTTCATGTGACTTCCAAAAGATCTTTCAAATGGGGGACAAACTGTTTTGTGGTCTACCAGGCTTAGCTACAGATGTTCAAACCGTGGCGAATCGGCTAAAGTTTAGATTGAACCTCTATGAGCTGAGAGAGAACCGTAAAATCAAGCCCAAAACCTTTTAAGTATGGTGTCTAATCTTCTTTATGAAAGGAGGTTTGGTCCTTACTTTGTTGAACCGGTTGTTGCTGGATTGGATCCCAAGACGAACGAGCCTTATATAGCTGCTCTGGATCTTATAGGCTGTCCTATGGAAACCAAGGACTTCGTAGTCAGTGGAACCTGTTCTGAACAGATGTATGGCATGTGTGAGTCTATTTGGGAACCCGACCTCGAACCAGAGGATCTTTTTGAGAAGATATCTCAAGCTCTGTTAAATGCAGTAGATCGTGATGCAGTCAGTGGTTGGGGTGCTGTTGTTCATGTTATTGAACCAGATAAGATTACTACAAGGACTCTAAAAGCAAGAATGGACTAGAAGCTATTCATAGAAAAAGTCATGTACAAATGATTAATAAAAAAATAGAAGGACAAGTTAACAACTTATGTCTTTTAGTGACAGTTCTCATCATCTTCGTTATCAAAGTTTCTTTTTGTTACACAGAACTCATAGGACATATTTCATCAAATCTCAGACCGGTGAATTGGTAGGCTCACTTTTCTTTTACTCCAGGGTGGGTAAGACAAAGGGTCTATTCTCAGTGGAGCAGATTAAGAAAGGCCCTACCCTACGAGCAGTCTACTTTCAATCTCCTTTCCTTCTCTCATCCATGAAGAAGGCAAAAGGAGATTCTGCTTGCAGGGTAGAAGTACTTATATAAAATGATATTCTTTCCAAAACTGTCAATTACCAGTATTTGATATGAAGTGTGTAAAGATATGGTAAAGTGCTTTTGTAATTATTATGAAAGTGTATTATTTGAAAATGAAACTTCGCTTGTTATTAAATGTACAAACATCGAGCTTTTGCTGTTCACTTTCATTCGAGAAAATAATTTTCCCCATCAAATTAGATCTTGTTTACGCAGTGACAAACATCAAGCTTTGGCTGTTCGCTTTTATTCAAGA
This sequence comes from Actinia equina, assembly GCA_011057435.1. Lineage (NCBI taxonomy): Eukaryota > Metazoa > Cnidaria > Anthozoa > Actiniaria > Actiniidae > Actinia > Actinia equina. The sequence goes on along the minus strand of WHPX01000489.1, from coordinate 1,062,017 downwards.
AACTAATTTTCCCCATAATGCATTTACACAGTGACATAAGCAAAAAAAAACTTTTCCATTCTTATGCTCATGTGGTTATGTTGCGTGAGTGTACCAGAAAAACAAAGCGGTTTTTGTATGAGTGGGAAATGATACAGCAAAAATCATTGCTGTGCTGTAGCTGTACTGTATTTTTATTTTTTATTTTTTATTTACTGTAACTATGATTTGTGATTGAAATGAATTCTGGTAGAAAATAAATATTAGGTTGGGTTTCCTGTGTCATTTTACTGAAGAATTGAGCCCACGATCATAACCAAGTAAAGGACTAAACTTCATGCGGTATCGAATTTGTGATCCTAATGAAATGCTTTCTGTATGAGGCATTAACAAACGTCTTTACGAAGTATATACCTATTATCGCCTGCAGCTTTAGAAACTGGTTGTTTACTCCGATTTCTTCTTTGCTTTTCTTCCGATTTCTTGACGTTTTTACCGACAAGTTATCATATATGGATGACTTTCCCGTTAAGAGGGTATGTATTCCGAATTTCTAAGTTAGTATTTATGCTATTGAGTCGAGCTTAGTCTATTTTTTGGCGGTATTTCTGCTGCGTAGCAACGAAACTCCTCGCTGAAAGCAGCGAAAATAACCCCCAAATAATCAAGAAAAGACTAGATAAAATAATTTAAAACACACTATTTTCTTCCTTTGATATGCAGATCGCATAATATTACGCTTAAATCTCGATTTCAGATGGTATAAATTACATTTAGTAAGACCAAGTGGATGAGAATCATATTTGAGGCTTTTTATATGAATCTAGACTGAGTGGTTGGAACTCATTCATAACAGCTGAAAGTAACTATTAGGAATATAAAACAGTCAAACTAGGCAGTAAAACAATAAATTTGTTCTGTATTGTTTGACACTCAAAGGTCCTGTAACTAGACTGATTGTACTGCGCCACAGGCATTCTTTATGCAGGCTTTATACTACCAGGCTAAATTGATCTAAATTTTCATTTTGTGTTTTAAAATGATACCAAATGTTTTATATAATCAATGGTTAACAATAAGAATATGAATAAAATATATTCCAAGAACTAACTGCATTCAAACTTGTAGTATGTTTGGTTTTCTTATGTCATCTCGTTGCTAAGGATACAAACGGCATCCCTCCCCTGAGGGGAAGTAGAGGTTCAAAATCTCTAAATGCATTTTTAACAAACCTACGAGTGTCTTGAACGACTTAAATATATTTTTTGAATGTAATGCAAGCCATAAGATTGTGTTTAGAATAATTTATCATTATAGTCCCTAGCTGAAAGAATAACTCTGAAAAAAATCTGAGTCCCTGATAGCCAGGAATCTACCCATGACCTTCTGAATGCCGGTTAGGTTCTCTAGTATCCAACCAGCATCCGGAAATTAACAGGTTTGATTCCTATCAAGGACTTACATTCCTTGTCAGAGTTACCCTGTCAGGTTATAAATATATAATATATATTAATATATATTAATAAAACTAACATAATCATTTGATCTCAACAATTATGGATATAACAGGAAAATAACTGGTGATCAACAATTGGTTGAGTGGACAAAAATTCTGAGTAAGATTAAACTAGGATCAGATAACCAGAATAAAGTTAAAAAACCAGAGATAACACAACAAGAAACAACTAAAGAAAAGAAAATGTCAAAGGTATTTAAAATCAAATTATTGTTAAAATATTTTTCAAAATTTAAAAACTTCATTCTATTTAACAAATAAAATAGCTTTTTCTGTGCTCTGTTCAGTAATAGAGTATGCAGGAAGTGGCATATTAGCATGAAAGAAGTGTAAGGACTCATTTCTTTTGTGCTTAGGGCGCTTCCTAAGTGCTTTATTACTTAATGAAGCACTGGAAAAGCTCTTTTATTCATCTTATTATATAGCTAGTAAGTTTTTTCTGTATTGAATTAATTTTTGAAAAAAAAAACAGTTGCAGGATCTAGCAGCACCTTAGGCGCACAGACTGTGTCAGCACTGTACTCTGTTACGCTAATAAAGCACAGTTTTCAACCAATCAGAGCAAACATACCATCTTAACTATATAATAAATACAAACTAGTTGACTGTTACAAATTAAAATAAAATAATCTGTGAGTTTATTGAACTATAAAAAAATTCATGAACAATAATAGGAGCAAGCGTAGCTCAGTTGATTAGTGCGCGACCTTCAGAGCTTGAGGTCCACAGTTCGATCCTTAGGATCTCCACGTCTGTTTCAACTTCTCTCTAATCCGTGTAGCTTCAGCTTTAAATACTCGTAAAACAGAGCACTAATGGCGAGAGGGGGTAAAGTGCGCACCGTCGGCTTCCATTGATAGCAGTTGAATTTCAACTGAAGGAACTACTGACGTTAAATATAGGTGCTTTACCTTTATTCCTACTTTAAAGTGCTACTACGACGAAAATCGCTCAAACTTGGATTCAGCTGAAACTTCCTAAGAATACTCTTTAAAGGTCCAATAATCACTGTATGAAATGTTTTCTCGATATTCAGGACGAAAGTATGATATTTTTGCGATTATTTTTTGGAGTCTGTGACGTCATACACTCAACATCGAACATTGCTACATATATTTCTTTGTATATAAATCCTTAATTTATTTTATTCCTATGAAGCCCAAAGGGTAGCTAATGTGCTTATTTCACATTACTTGTGACTATAATTTATATTTTGGGGTGTTTGGGTATTTCTTTCTCCCTTTACTACTGATATTTTGATCATAAACTACAAAGAAATGTATGGAGCGATGTTCAATGTTGAGTGTATGACGTCACAGACTCCAAAAAATAATCTTAAAAATATCATATTTTCGTACTGAATATCGAGAAAACACTTCATACAGTGATTATTGGACCTTTAAAGAGTATTTTTAGTAAGTTTCAGCTGAATCCAAGTTTGAGCGATTTTCGTCGTAGTAGCACTTTAAATGTATCCTTTCTAATATGAATGTCTATTTTCCATCTACAGTAATAACCAATAAAAAATTACCTGTCTTTCTCTCTTACTTTCTTCTTATTCTATCTTAGCAACAACCAATAGATATGGACTTGCCCCCTGACTTTGAAGAGCAATTGGAGATCAATGCACAAAACGTCTCGTCTGGGGTACAATATTATGCTATGATTTACTCTGACATTTGAAGGTCATTTCCTAACATGATTTCCCCTGAACTCTCTTTGTTCAGCATACACTCTTGACTGAAAGTTACATCACTCTCTTGGGACTGAAAGTTCAAAGACCATTGTTATATCCAGAAGATATCGGTAGAGTGACGGCAGGTTGTGGATAGGTTAAAGGTGTGCTGTTGGTCAATATCCTACCAACAACATATTCTTTACTAGAAGTACACTTATTACCCAGTGGATATTTATGGAACACAAAAAGCAACATTCTCTTCTGTCTCATGGTTTTATTATATTAAAACATTCTCTTCTGTCTCATGGCTTTATTATATTAAAACATTCTCTTCTTTCTCATGGTTTTATTATATTAAACTTTTTCATTTTCCATTCAAGGCTTCCAAAATCTCTTTTTTTCTTTAAGAATCTCACTCTCTCTCTCATTCTTTCTTTTCCCCTCTTTTTACCTCTTTCCACTGCTCTGGTTGGTCTGCAATGTCTGTTTGTCTGTCTCTGGAAGAACAACCTTTCCTATTCACCCTCTATCTAACTGCTAGAATAAAGAAACTATGAGCTGTTGTTATATAAAGCTTTCTCCTCACTCATTTTAGGAACAGCACTCTTTCTACTGAAGTCTGTCAACACCTTAGGAAGTTCTGTCCACAAGGGGACTAAAAAGGAACTTTTTAGATAAGCAGACGTTTTTCTAGATTTGTTGTTGTTTTTCTGATCTGGGTTACCTAACAGTGTGTACCCAGGCCTCAAGCAAAAATGCCCCCTGCCTCATAATGCCTCATGGCAGATTAAAATTGTCTACAAGTTTAATGTTGGCAATCTTTGTTATTTCACCTTGGGTTTAAGCCGTCCTACCAGAATCTATCTCTGTTGTGGTTCTCGTGCAGAAGTTCCCTAGATTTACATACATGTACCTTAGATTGACTGGTCTTGTTTCTGTATAATAGGAGATACGCCAGGGAAGAAGAGCAGGAACCAATACAGCTAATCTTGATGATGATGACTTATTGGACAGCCTTGTGTCTGGGAGTGGCTCAGGTCCCACTCCACCAGATGACGTGAGTAATTTCTTAATGTGAAACCGGGAGGTTTGGGTCTCGGGGGGGGGGGGGGTGGGTAACACAAGAACATAGCTACAACTGTAGCATTTATCATGAGTCTTTTCTTAGCATTTCTTGGGAAGTAGGAATTCCACAATCATTTAAAGTGGCATCCAGCATTTTCACTAGGGGGTTTAAATGGCAAACCAAACCAAAAAATGGGGGAAGCTTGATCTGCATTCTAATTACCAGGTTCATGCTTGCCATTATCATTATGATCATTTCAACCCCTGATTAATACTCACTCCTAGGAGAGTCTTGATTTTAATTGAAAGAACCTAAAGATCTGTCTGACTAGATCTGTGTGAGTCTTTGCATTACCTAAAAAAGACTGATTGACTGACATTTTCCTATTTTTCCAGATGCCTCCCAGGCCATCAAGAATACAAGGAGGATGGGCAAGTGAGACGACTAAAGAGAAGAAGAAAATGTAAAACAATCAATAATGGAAGTAACAAAGTGTATTTTTTCTTACCATTGTTTTCCTTGCTACTCACTGGTCGAGACAAAAGTTGAGACATTGGAAAAAACTTTTGCACCATACATTGGTATTTCTTCTTTCTAGCAATGAAAACAGTGGTGACAAAAAGAGTACATTTTATTTTCCTGATTTATAACAAAATGACAACATCTTACACACACACAAACAAGGTTTGCCATGAAAACAGTTGCCATTATGTCGGTTAATTCTGTTTTTATTTCTTGCAGTACTGGGCAAGATGTAGAAGCATTCGAAGATGAGTAAGTTTGTTAATGCTTACTGTTTCTAGCCTGTGTACAGCCGCTTCCCACCCCTCACCCCTACAGAAATAATGGGAGGAGGACTTTCACTAGGGGGGATGGGAGGGGAGGGTCTGTACACAGATTTACATGTTTCTTATCTTTGTTTAGTGAAAGGTTTCGAATGGATAACACAGTTTCCAAAGACGATGATAATGGTAAATATATATCTCAGTTATAGATCTTGCATTCTGGTTGGTTGGAAGTGCGTGCTTTATGAGAGCTCATAGCATGCACAACCCCTTTATATTTTATAAAAGAAATAAAAAATTTGCTTGCTGTGCTGTGTGGAGTTATAAAGCAGAAGTGTCGAGAAGCACTCAGATATGCATCTTGCTTCTCCTAACACTTCTCCCATGTTCTGCCAAAGCCTTCTCATAGTTTAAGAATCGATTCCACTGCGCATGTGATTTTATCCTGAATTTCTCACCTCCTTTTTTCTAAACCTTCTTTTGTCCTTAATTAAACAAAAGAAGGTTAGAAATTCGGAATAAAAAATCGAATGTGCAGTGGAATCGATTCTTAAACTATGAAAAGGCTTATCCCCGCATGCTTTACAACTGCACAGTACAGCACACACACACGTTTTCTATTTCCTCATGTACTTTTATGTGTTTCACAGATATCCTTGTCATCCCTGATCTTGAAGAAGTGCAAGAAGAAGACATGGCTACTCAAATCGCTGCTCCTCCAAGGTTTAGTTAAAAAAGATTAGCATTATATAGTGCTGTAGATTCGATTATAACGTCATTGACTAGAGAACCGACTAAAGTCTAGTGTTTTAAATTTGGTTTTTATTGTTGAAAGGTAGAAACGTTATAATATAAAATAAATAGTATATATTATATTATTTATTTAATTATTATACCAATAAATGTGATACACTACTTCGCCAATATAAATTTTCTCTCGTCCCAGTTTACTCAAGGGCAAAATATCAGAAATTTGTTGAAATACAAAATGTGTCCATGCCACACAATTTTGTTCCCGGAGTATTACTGGAACAAGAGAAAAATTGTGTTAAGCAAAGAAGTGTATTGGTGATATGTCGAAAGCCTCGCAAGTCTGAATTATTAGATATCGAACATGACCTATTCTTGATTATTAATAATCATTTATTATTATAATTTAATAGTAATAAACCTAATTATTTTGCTTATGAATTATAGAGGTTTTGCAACATCACGTGACGGCAGCCATGTTACATGGCATGAATGATATGATCGTTTTGCATGATAAAGAATTCAACTCCTAAGAGCAAAGGGATTCACTGGCAGCACAAACAAGGTTCCTGTGTATGGTTCATAAGGTAATGTATGGGAGTTATGATAAAGTTACGAAAATAAAATGTTTCACTCAACAATTTGCTTCAAAACATGTTGCAGTTGTTGCTTTTACTTTGTTCAGTTCTTCTCTTCTAGGTAGAGAAGAGCGGACTTTGAAAAAAAAACACTAAACGGCCTCAAATCGCGGTAAACTTCGCCAGAAGACTGAACAAAGTAACAGCAACAACTGCAGCAAGTTTTGAAGCAAATTGTTGAGTGAAACATTTTATTTTCGTAACTTTATCATAACTCCCATACATTACCTTATAAGCCATTCACAGGAACCTTGTTTGGGCTGCCTGTGAGGGATTGTACTGTTCTGTCATCTAACCACAGGCAGTCCAAGCTGTATTATGGCGCCGGCACGTGATGATTTAAAACCTCTTTTGTTGTTGTTGTTTTTTTTGCTGTCTGGAGAACAATCGTGATTTTCCACGATCAATCACAATGTCCGACTCTAATGTCCGACTCGACCCGTCATTTCTAAGACAATGAGCTACCATAATATTGACCTAATACATCACCTACTGCAAGAGGAACATCTATATCGACCTTAAGTCTGATCAACATAGACAACAGTACTTCATTTATCTTACTTGAATATATTATCTTATTCTATTCAGCGTGCAGGTTAACAGAGTCGCTACATACAAAGAGCTCGACAACTACCTACAAAAACATACAGCTCTTTTTACACTGGTAAGAGACTCGTTATATCTATGAGTGTAATACTTTAGAATGAAGGGAAGGCAAGAGTTGTTCTCTCTGACTTATCTTCTTACCGCTCTTTTTATTTTAAGAGTCCCGACTGGGAAATTGAGCAATACATTGACGTCAATCAAAGAGCAGTTTTTGGGTGATTGTTAAAAGCTCAGTTGAGCAAGCGTAATGTTTTCTAGAATTTTAATTGTTTGTTTTTTTCTCCGTACAATGTGATTGGCCCGACAGTGCCGTGACCTTTGCGTGACCTTTGCGTGACCGTGTCCGCTCCGTCTTTATACTGTGTTTCGAGTATTTGATTGAATGGAGAGTAAATTCTCGTGTATTGGTTGGCGTTAGCGTGTTATGATCGTCTTCGTGCCTTGAGATTTTTATAGTCTAGTATTTTTTTAAATTTTATTTTAAGAACGCCAATGGTGATTTTATTTAAACCGTGCGAGAAAAATGCCATTATTTAGTTAGTAATAGTTTATAGAATACAAAAGTCATAGTCTCTAGTATGTAAAGATCTCGGGGGGAAGGGGAGAGGGGGGTACTCTTGCCCCTTTAGGGTAGGGATGTGCCGCTGAGCCCTCTGAACCCTGAACCTGTTCTAAAGTAAAAATCGCTGAAATTCATACCCTGTTCCAGAGCAAGATCGCTGAAAACCCTGTTCCAGAGAGGAGAGAGCGTGATTTCATATACCCTGTTCCAGAGTAGAATCGCTGAAAACCATACCTTGTTTGGCGGCACGTACCTGTATAGGTACCCCCGGGGTAAAGATACCGCACAGCAAACATTATTTGGTTGACAGTAGTCTATTCAGCCCCTGATTTCCTATTGGTGCTTTTTACTCTATGAGCACGTAGCAATTTTCAAATAAAATGTTTTTATATCACAGGACGGAGAAATTGACTTGAAGCTGCTTAACAACGTTCTCTCACCAGAATCTGAAGTCTTCGAGGTAAACAAAACGAATAGATGCACCAATGATGCATTGACATTACAAACACTGTAATATAATATTGAAGGAAAAGACGCATGTTTTGGAATTAAAAAAAAACAGTGATTAAGTTCACTGAAGATGCCACTCCAAGCAAACATTTTTTACAAAAGCTTTTGACATTGTAAACTATGGCTAAATTCCAAAACAATCTGTGAGTTAACCATACCCTGATTTTTTAGCTAGTTATATCTTCTTATACCCAGATTTAGATCAGCCCAGAGGATTTTTCAGGGTTTATCTGTAAGTTAGCCATGCCCTGACTTAGATCAGCCCAGAGGTTGTTTCAGGGTTCAATCTGTGAGTTAGCCATGCCCTGACTTAGATCAGCCCCGAGGTTGTTTCAGGGTTCTATCTGTGAGTCGTTAGCTGTGCCCTGAGTTAGATGAGCCCAGAGATCGTTTCAGGGTTCTATCTGTGAGTCGTTAGCCTTATCTTGAGTTAAATCAGCCTAGAGGTTGTCTCATGGTTCAATTTATATCTGTGAGTTAGCCGCGCCCTTTTCACAAGCCCTACAATCCCTAGAATTTGTTCCTAAAATGGTGATGATATGACGTTTCTATAAAAATGTTTCAGTCTTCTCACACTAGCTGGGCATAATTTTTAATGCATTTTATTGGGGCTGGTTTAGGAGGACAAAGCCTGGGACTGGAACCGCTTGTTCACAGAAGTTGCATCAGAACTTCAAACTGAATGGGACAAGGCAGACGAAGCAAAACCGGAATCGGCTGCGAAAACCTAACCCGACCATAAAACCAGGAACGATGTTATTTATTGAATCCTATGCATGTATATATGTATGTCACTAAAGCAGTTTTAAGATAATTTAACGCCTAAAGACTGGTTTATTGAATCTGTTATTTGATTGGTTAAAAATATAATGACGTTATACCGTCACGTTGTACGTCATATGACATGGTCAATCCATCGCACTAGTTTACTATACTAATGCAAATTTTCTCTCTTACAAGTTTATAGTCAGGGGGCAAAATATCAGAAATTTGCTGAATTGATGCAGACAAAATGCCATGATTTTGTCCCTGATTAAGTTGCATTAGCAAAGTAGTTATGGAAATTGAATGGGCAGAACTGTGGTTGAATAATGATAGATGTGTTGATCATCACAGTGAATGAGCGATCTAAGCGAACGCTGTAAAGAAAGACTTGAAAAAGTGATTTCAAGCTTCAACGGGAATCGAACCCATGACCTCAAAATGACCGCTGGCCAACATGATTGGCTTCATAGCTCAGTTGGCAGAGTATCGCACCGGCATCGCGGAGGTCATGGGTTCGATTCCCGTTGAAGCTTTGAAATCACTTTTTCAAGTCTTTCTTTACAGCGTTCGCTTAAAGTAGTTATCTTTAATGGCGATCCTAGAAACCACAACCAACATCAACTAATTGCTTTGGATTGTTGTATTTTCGCTGTCAAAATTTTCCGATTGGATTTATTTTATTTCTTTATTATTTTATTTTATAAGCTTCGCCACAAGGGTAGGGAAAACCCACCAAGCAATGCTCCACTACAGGCACCCAAACATAAAGATGATGATGATAATGACAATGACAATGACAATGACAATGACAATGACAATGACAATGACAATGACAATGACAATGACAATGACAATGACAATGAGTAAGTTACTGGTAACAGCCCGACCTTAAGAAGGCGATCTTTGTAGGTGATCTCTGTTCTGAATGGAAGAGTTAGTACGATTTTGGTTGGTCGACGTTGCACTCTTTCCAATGTGAGGATCAGAGAAACTGTTTGCGGGGCCCAGACTTGGGAGTAATAAGATTTATTGCCAAACTATACCTAATTTGTCACAACTTCGTTATTTTGTAGACGATCATTTGAACTTTAAGAACTCTTAAACAAACGTCTGATTTCACCGAAGAAATAGGATGGGAGAAACATCATGGTAACACTGAATTGCTATTAGTAACTCAATCGTGATGAAGTGTATATCATGTGGACCTTGAATCTATTATTAGACTTGAAGTTTAATAGAGTTTCTTGTTAAATTTTTCAGCTTATTTCTAGATAACTAGATTATCGACTCCTGAGGACCCTTTGCTTGTGGGTTATAGGTAACAGTGATATGTAGTTCTGGATAGGAAATAATTTTTTCAAGATTTACTCTTAGAGATTGTAAACAAAAGACCATGATCCAATTTGTACAATACTACGTTTTTCTTTCATTACAGACTTGTTTACTGAGAATTTAATTTGACACAAAAACGGGTATTTATACACAGGACACCATAGGGTAATAAAATCGGTAAACAAAGTTACGGGTGAAGACTCGTGCCTGGGAAAGAAATATACATAGGTTAGAACATAATGTTTCAAGATTTTGTCTTTTTAATCGATAAGGGAGGCAAAATAGGTAAGTTTGGCCCATTGTCAGGCAAAAGCATGGACTATAGCCCATGGTTTTGATCGATTTTGGCCTATTTTCACACCTTTTGAAGAAATATGCATTATTCATAGGAAATGCAAAATTGGTATTTTTTGACCATTTTCAGGCAAAAAGCATGGACTATAGCCCATGGTTTTGATTGATTTTGGCCTATTTTCACACCTTTTGAAAAAATATGCATTATTCATAAGAGATGTAATATTGGTCACTTTTGTCCATTTTCAGCCAAAAAGCATGGACTATAGCCCATGGTTTTGATTGATTTTGGCCTATTTTCACACCTTTTGAAAAAATATGCATTATTCATAAGAGATGTAATATTGGTCACTTTTGTCCATTTTCAGCCAAAACGCATGGACTATAGCCCATGGTTTTGATCGATTTTAGACTATTTTCACACCTTTTGAAAAAATATGCATTATTCTTAAGAGATGTAATATTGGTCATTTTTGTCCATTTTCAGCCAAAAAGCATGGACTATAGCCCATGGTTTTGATCGATTTTGGCCTATTTTCACACCTTTTGAAAAAATATGCATTATTTATGAAGGATGGATATTAGGTCATTTTTGTCCATTTTCAGCCAAAAAGCATGGACTACAGCCCATGGTTTTGATCGATTTTGTGCTATTTTCACACCTTTTGAAAAAATATGCATTATTCATAAGAGATGTAATATTGGTCATTTTTGTCCATTTTCAGCCAAAAAGCATGAACTATAGCCCATGGTTTTGATCGATTTTGGCCTATTTTCACAGCTTTTGATAAAATATGCATTATTCATAAGAGATTTAATATTGGTCATTTTTGACCATTTTTAGGAAAAAGCATGGACTATAGCCCATGGTTTTGATCGATTTTGGCCTATTTTCACACCTTTTGAAGAAATATGCATTATTTATGAAGGATGGATATTAGGTCATTTTTGTCCATTTTTGGGCAAAAAGCATGGACTATAGCCCATGGTTTTGATCGATTTTGTGCTATTTTCACACCTTTTGAAAAAATATGCATTATTCATAAGAGATGTAATATTGGTCATTTTGACCATTTTCAGCCAAAAAGCATGGACTATAGCCCATGGTTTTGATCGATTTTGGCCTATTTTCACACCTTTTGAAAAAATATGCATTATTCATAAGACATGTAATATTGGTCATTTTTGTCCATTTTCAGCCAAAAAGCATGGACTATAGCCCATGGTTTTGATCGATTTTGGCCTATTTTCACACCTTTTGAAAAAATATGCATTATTCATAAGAGATGTAATATTGGTCATTTTTGTCCATTTTCAGCCAAAAAGCATGGACTATTGCCCATGGTTTTGATCGATTTTGGCCTATTTTCACACCTTTTGAAAAATTATGCATTATTCATAAGAGATGTAATATTGGTCATTTTTATCCATTTCAGCCAAAAAGCATGGACTATAGCCCATGGTTTTGATCGATTTTGGCCTATTTTCACACCTTTTGAAAAAATATGCATTATTTATGAAGAATGGATATTAGGTCATTTTTGACCATTCTCGGGCAAAAAGCATGGACTATAGCCCATGGTTTTGATCAATTTTGGGTCATTTCACACCTTTTGAAGAAATATGCATTATTCATACGATATGCATTATTGGTATTTTTTGACCATTTTCAAGTAAAAAGCATGGACTATAGCCCATGGTTTTCATCGAATTTGGCCTATTTTGACACCTTTGAAAATTATGCATTATTCATAAGAGATGTAATATTGGTCATTTTTGTCCATTTTCAGCCAAAAAGCATGGACTATAGCCCATGGTTTTGATCGATTTTGGCCTATTTTCACAACTTTTGAAAAAATATGCATTATTCATAAGAGATGTAATATTGGTCATTTTTGTCCATTTTCAGCCAAAAAGCATGGACTATAGCCCATGGTTTTGATCGATTTTGGCCTATTTTCACAACTTTTGAAGAAATATGCATTATTCATAAGAGATGTAACATTGGTCATTTTTGACCATTTTCAGCCAAAAAGCATGGACTATAGTCCATGGTTTTGATCAATTTTGGGCTATTTTCACACCTTTTGAAAAAATATGCATTATTCATAAGACATGTAATATTGGTCATTTTTGTCCATTTTCAGCCAAAACGCATGGACTATAGCCCATGGTTTTGATCGATTTTGGCCTATTTTCACACCTTTTGAAAAAATATGCATTATTTATGAAGGATGGATATTAGGTCATTTTTGTCCATTTTTGGGCAAAAAGCATGGACTATAGCCCATGGTTTTGATCGATTTTGTGCTATTTTCACACCTTTTGAAAAAATATGCATTATTCATAAGAGATGTAATATTGGTCATTTTTGACCATTTTCAGCCAAAAAGCATGGACTATAGCCCATGGTTTTGATCGATTTTGGCCTATTTTCACACCTTTTGAAAAAATATGCATTATTCATAAGAGATGTAATATTGGTCATTTTTGTCCATTTTCAGCCAAAAAGCATGGACTATAGCCCATGGTTTTGATCGATTTTGGCCTATTTTCACACCTTTTGAAAAAATATGCATTATTCATAAGAGATTTAATATTGGTCATTTTTGTCCATTTTCAGCCAAAAAGCATGGACTATTGCCCATGGTTTTGATCGATTTTGGCCTATTTTCACACCTTTTGAAAAATTATGCATTATTCATTAGAGATGTAATATTGGTCATTTTTATCCATTTTCAGCAAAAAAGCATGGACTATAGCCCATGGTTTTGATCGATTTTGGCCTATTTTCACACCTTTTGAAAAAATATGCATTATTTATGAAGGATGGATATTAGGTCATTTTTGACCATTCTCGGGCAAAAAGCATGGACTATAGCCCATGGTTTTGATCAATTTTGGGTCATTTTCACACCTTTTGAAGAAATATGCATTATTCATACGATATGCATTATTGGTATTTTTTGACCATTTTCAAGTAAAAAGCATGGACTATAGCCCATGGTTTTCATCGAATTTGGCCTATTTTGACACCTTTTGAAAAATTATGCATTATTCATAAGAGATGTAATATTGGTCATTTTTGTCCATTTTCAGCCAAAAAGCATGGACTATAGCCCATGGTTTTGATCGATTTTGGCCTATTTTCACAACTTTTGAAAAAATATGCATTATTCATAAGAGATGTAATATTGGTCATTTTTGTCCATTTTCAGCCAAAAAGCATGGACTATAGCCCATGGTTTTGATCGATTTTGGCCTATTTTCACAACTTTTGAAAAAATATACATTATTCATAAGAGATGTAACATTGGTCATTTTTGACCATTTTCAGCCAAAAAGCATGGACTATAGCCCATGGTTTTGATCAATTTTGGGCTATTTTCACACCTTTTGAAAAAATATGCATTATTCATAAGACATGTAATATTGGTCATTTTTGTCCATTTTCAGCCAAAACGCATGGACTATAGCCCATGGTTTTGATCAATTTTGGGCTATTTTCACACCTTTTGAAAAAATATGCATTATTTATGAAGGATGGATATTAGGTCATTTTTGTCCATTTTCAGCCAAAAAGCATGGACTACAGCCCATGGTTTTGATCGATTTTGTGCTATTTTCACACCTTTTGAAAAAATATGCATTATTCATAAGAGATGTAATATTGGTCATTTTTGTCCATTTTCAGCCAAAAAGCATGAACTATAGCCCATGGTTTTGATCGATTTTGGCCTATTTTCACAGCTTTTGATAAAATATGCATTATTCATAAGAGATTTAATATTGGTCATTTTTGACCATTTTTAGGAAAAAGCATGGACTATAGCTCATGGTTTTGATCGATTTTGGCCTATTTTCACACCTTTTGAAAAAATATGCATTATTTATGAAGGATGGATATTAGGTCATTTTTGTCCATTTTTGGGCAAAAAGCATGGACTATAGCCCATGGTTTTGATCGATTTTGTGCTATTTTCACACCTTTTGAAAAAATATGCATTATTCATAAGAGATGTAATATTGGTCATTTTTGACCATTTTCAGCCAAAAAGCATGGACTATAGCCCATGGTTTTGATCGATTTTGGCCTATTTTCACACCTTTTGAAAAAATATGCATTATTCATAAGACATGTAATATTGGTCATTTTTGTCCATTTTCAGCCAAAAAGCATGGACTATAGCCCATGGTTTTGATCGATTTTCACACCTTTTGAAAAAATATGCATTATTCATAAGAGATGTAATATTGGTCATTTTTGTCCATTTTCAGCCAAAAGGCATGGACTATTGCCCATGGTTTTGATCGATTTTGGCCTATTTTCACACCTTTTGAAAAATTATGCATTATTCATAAGAGATGTAATATTGGTCATTTTTATCCATTTTCAGCCAAAAAGCATGGACTATAGCCCATGGTTTTGATCGATTTTGGCCTATTTTCACACCTTTTGAAAAAATATGCATTATTTATGAAGGATGGATATTAGGTCATTTTTGACCATTCTCGGGCAAAAAGCATGGACTATAGCCCATGGTTTTGATCAATTTTGGGTCATTTTCACACCTTTTGAAGAAATATGCATTATTCATAAGATATGCATTATTGGTATTTTTTGACCATTTTCAAGTAAAAAGCATGGACTATAGCCCATGGTTTTCATCGAATTTGGCCTATTTTGACACCTTTTGAAAAATTATGCATTATTCATAAGAGATGTAATATTGGTCATTTTTGTCCATTTTCAGCCAAAAAGCATGGACTATAGCCCATGGTTTTGATCGATTTTTGCCTATTTTCACACTTTTTGAAAAAATATGGATAAACAATAAGGGATGCAAAATAGGCCATTCTGGGTCTTTTCAGACTAAACCGCCCATGGATTTTATCGTAAAATAATTCATAATTAATGGAAGGGGATGTAAATTTGGTACGAAAAAAAAAAGTTTGAATTCATAGTTTTATTTGAATGGAGTGTATTAAAAACATTCCAATTATTATGTATTTCATTAGTTATAGCTAGTATTCTTATATTACACGTTTTTGTAGCATGCTGTTAAGGTACACGAAAGGTTTGTTCCTTTTATATTGAATCCTGTTCAGGTCTATCGCAGAAGATGACCATAAATTGCAGTCCTTATGCCTTTTATGTGATTAATTATTCGATAATATTTCGCAATTTAAACATTAAATTAGCTGTTCTCAAGCTGTAGCAGCCGTCCGATTTAACTATCATTCTCGTCATGATGGCATAAAAGATTCTCAGTAAGGAAGAGCGCAAAAAACGTGGCCGCCATGTTCAGCGCCATCGCATGTCGTGGGCATATCTAATGATTTAATTCGTCTGGGTGCAATTTTCATGTCAGACCAGGTGACATTCCCTTAAGAATAAGATTCTTTGTTTAAGTTGTATCCATATTCATGTCGTCTCATGCGCATCCGTTAAACAAAGACACGATACTCTAGGGAATGAGTTGTGCTCCAGGGAAAGACATATGGTCTGTAGTGGGAAAATATTGTGAGACAAATCAAGTCTATTCTCGATAGTGAAGACTAAGGTCTAAAATAAATTGTCCACCTCAATTTTTCTGGGTGTAGCCTTTGTTTATGATCTAATTACAAAGAGGAATCGATTAGTTTAAAAATCTCGAACCGCTTTTAATTCAACCGTTGCTGGTAAGTGTATGCGCGTTGGCAATTTACATCAAAAATGGAAAGGTGACTCCTATTGGTATTATATAGAATAGAATGTCTCTCTCTCTTGTTTCTCATATATATCAATCAATGCTGGTATGGTCTAAAGTGTCGAATATCTTTCGAACAGCTCTGGCGTTATCCATACAGTAGAGTAACTTAATGCAAGCATTGACGACAAATCCAGGAGCGATAACTTCTACACCACTATAGTCCCGCTTATTAATCCTAACCCCATATGATGGATCATGAATGAAGTCGAAGTTCCCCGATTTAGAAGAACAAGCAAAGTGATCAATACCCAAATAGGTTTGCACTACACCTGTTTTGACTTTCAGTAACTTAGCCGTGGCAAGTTTCGGAATGTAACGAGCTACACCTTGTAGAATTCTTTCTCCCAAGGATTGTTTCTCATCACTTGTCAATCTGTGAAGATGTTCGTTCACTTCTGGTGACATATCATCTGAGGTACACATTGCCAAGTTGGTTTCTTGTGCAAACGTTACCATGCCAATGCCGTTGCCTTTGTTACATAACACACCATATGATCCCGTACAAAAAAACATGGAATGACAATTCTTCATTCCTGGCGGCAACTGAATGGTTGCGATGGCTTTGACTCGGTTCAGGCGGGGATTTGCCTTCAACCCACACGTCTGGTTCAATTTACCAATATTATACCAAGCCGAATTAACCACTCGTGTTGTGAATAGTTTCAATCTGGAGTCAGGGTTTCTTCCGTTCCGAATGCAACAAGATACGTCGTACACGTTTTCATCCATCCTCTGTATTTCTTCAACCTCAGTACACAGGTGAACCTTGATCTTGTTCGTGCGCTGTCGCTTTTCAATCTCTTGTAGTAAGTACTCTCTAAATCGCTTCCAGTCAAGGAGTTCTTCTGCTGTCTCTAAGCCATACGCAACGATTCCTGGATCGACGTCGTCAGCGTACTCTGTCTCGTTCAGCACACGGTACAGATCTTCTGGGGAACCAAAAACCTCATTACTATTGTCCTTCTCCACCAAATTGGCATATTCGTTTTTTATTCCTTCGTATATTTTCAGAATTGCCCGAGGATCGATTTGTGACGTCTTGAGAATAAAGTACCTTCCTCGTCTGAGCGGATGTCGTAATGGCTTATCCACAGCACCTCTGAACTTACCAAATTGTTTAACAAAACGAACCGATGTATGTAGGTAGTAACATGCAGTTGCAAGATCTGCGTTATGGAATCCTAGGTGTATTCTGCCAGGGGTAACGTCGCTGCTACATATCATCAACTCTGGCTCTCTTTCGATGATTACTACATCATAGCCAGCATCAGCCATCTCAAGTGCTGTACAGCACCCACCTACGCCCCCTCCAATGATAATACATTGGTAAGGGATTACCATCTGGGACGACTGAAGAGATATCTGCAGGGAATTAAAAGAATATCGGGGGAAATGAGGTTTATGTTTAAAAAAAAAAAGAGGTCAAGATAATGTCGTCTGTAATACGAACAAGTAAAATAACGAAAAATGCATAAGAAGGAGGAAATTCTTCCCTGGGCACGAGACTTGTCTTCAACCGCAAGTTTGTTTACCGATTTTATTACCCTATGGTGTCCTGTGTATAAATACCCGTTTTTGTGTCAAATTAAATTCTCAGTAAACAAGTCTGTAATGAAAGAAAAACGTAGTATTGTACAAATTGGATCATGGTCTTTTGTTTACAATGTCTAAGAGAGAATCTTGAAAAAATTATTTCCTATCCAGAACTACATATCACTGTTACCTATAACCCACAAGCAAAGGGTCCTCAGGAATTGAGTCGATAATCTGAGAAATTTAACAAGAAACTCTATTAAACTTCAAGTCTAATAATAGATTCAAGCTCCACATGATATACACTTCATCACGATTGAGTTACTAATAGCAATTTTCAGTGATATCATGATGTCCCATCCTATGGACATCCTATTTTCGGCGAAATCCCGAGAATGGCAATTTGTGGATGCAATTTCAATGATCTAATAAATAACAAAAGTCTAAGAGAAATTTTTTGTCTCAAGAATCTCGTTTTTTACTGCGTTATTTTTTGACCTTCGGTTGGCAACGATAACTGCAGTTTTCCAATTTTTTGTCTCAAGAATCTCGTTTTTTTTTACTGCGTTATTTTTTGACCTTCGGTTGGCAACGATAACCGCAGTTTTCCACTTGTCATATGTTCAATCTTGAAAAACGCGAGCCACGCAATTTGCTTGAATACTACCCTAAAGGCTAAAGTAAACATGGAAAAAAACAACGCAGAAAGTATTGACTGTCTACCTCGGGACGTTCAGAAGCCGCTTCGCCTCGTTTAACAGCATCCATGTCTACAACAGCTTTAAACAGTCGGGACAGGAGCTGGTAATTATCGAAGAGCGTGTTGTGACAGAAGATAAATCACGAAGTTAACTCTTCCACTACAAGAGAGAAACTTAACAAATGTCTGAGAGCGGTTTAATTTATACTGCACCATGCATAGTAAGATCTCATATTTGCCAAGAGGGTCTATTGGTCATCTTTATTTCTGGTACGTAAAATAGGCATGGCAGATACCTGTATCTTCGTTTATCGGTCAATAGACACATAATAGACACCAGACGACCAATCGACGTTTATTGTGTATATACCCCCTGCAGCACTTCGGAATACTGCTCAATTTGGAGAGCAAAACAATAGGCCTAAAATTCTTTTGTTTTGACCACCAAATTGAACTCCTTTGACGTCGCGTGTAAATGATTATATATAGAAATGATAGACACAATAGAAACATACAAAGGGTTTATATTGTGAATCATATACACACTTTATACTTACCTGAGGGTTTCCTTACACCATCAGCACCTTTAAGGTCTCCTTTGCTTGACACCAAGAAGCATACTCGTGCAATATTCTTATGCACCAAAAGGGTTTCCTTACTTCATAAGCACGAAACATACTCGTGCCATATTCTTATGCACCAAAAGGGTTTCCTTACGTCATCAACACCTTTAGGTGTTCTTGATACCACGAAGCATGCTCGTGCTATATTCTTATGCACCAAAAGGGTTTCCTTACGTCATCAACACCTTTAAGGTCTCCTTTGCTTGACACCAAGAAGCATACTCGTGCCATATTCTTATGCACCAAAAAGCGATTCCTTACATCATAAGCACGAAGCATACTCGTGCCATATTCTTATGCACCAAAAGGGTTTCCTAACGTCATCAACACCTTTAGGTGTCCTTGATACCACGAAGCATACTCGTGCCATATTCTTATGCACCAAAAGCGATTCCTTACATCATAAGAACGAAGCATACTCGTGCCATATTCTTGTGCACCAAAAGGGTTTCCTAACGTCATCAACAACTTTAGGTGTCCTTGATACCACGAAGCATACTCTTGCCATATTCTTATGCACCAAAAGCGATTCCTTACATCATAAGCACGAAGCATACTCGTGCCATATTCTTGTGCACCAAAAGGGTTTCCTAACGTCATCAACACCTTTAGGTGTCCTTGATACCACGAAGCATACTCTTGCCGTATTCTCATGCACCTGTGTGTAGTCCAAGCTCATAGACCACTTTCACGTCAAAAGAGCTCAACTTGTATGACCAAAACAAAATCATTTTGATCTCCTGAGAATCAGAAACCTGTTTTTCTTTTCAAATTTGCTTGAGTTATAAAAAATTCATGTATAATCTTAAAAAAGGTGGGGAAAATTGATCGAAGCAATAGGTTTTAATGCAGTTATCCGAAAGAAGTCAAAAACATTGTGAGATGGTGAAAGTCGTTTGGAAAGAATTGACTGCTAGTTATACATATTTTCCTTTAATATGAATGGAATAGAACACATAATCTTTTTCTAATTTCATGTACCTATGAATATAAAATCGGTGACCATTCTCGTTTGAGGGAAAAAAGGCAAGGTCAAGGTGCTAAATCTTTCACAATTTTTTTCTTAAAAAAACTAATACTTGAAAGGCAGCAAGGTCATGAGAGTCTGTCAGAACTTTAGCAATCCTCTGCAAGAAGGGACGTAACTAGTAGCAATAAAAATAGCTTTCCAAAGTTTCTGTTCTAATATGCAATTTGAATGCAGTACTTGTTTTTTTGATGAAGAACGAACAACATGTATGTTTTCCCCCGCAGGGCTAGTAAAAGGCTATCTCAGGAAAAAAAAAGTGTCTCTATTGTAAATCAAAGTGAGCTTATCAAGCTATGAATTTAAACGGGCTCAATATATGGAGGAGACTAATGAACTTAATGAACTTGATATGAAAGTCGAAAAAATATTGTTTAGAATAAACCAATGACTTCTTCTGTGTCAAGGTCAAGGTCAATGTCATAGAAGCAAGGTCTTGTGGGTAGTCCAGGCATGGTACTCATCTGGAATAACACAAAAGTTAATGTGAGATTCTTAAGCTAATTGGCCTAAAACAATCATGTGATCAATTATGCGTTGTGAATGAATTTAAAATAATCAAGGTATCAGACCATGCAGTCCATATAACACTACAATTGAGTAGAGCCAAGTCTAGGTACCTAGATAGTCCAGCCACCAAGTACCCAGTCAAGTAGTCCAGGTACCCAGACAAACCGCCTACATACCCATTCAAACGGTCCTGGTACTCAGTCATACAGTCTAGATACCCAGTCAAGCAGTCCAGGTACTCAGCAGTCCAGGTACCCAGTCAAGCAGTCCAGCTACCCAGTCAAACATTCAAGTTTATCCAATCAACCAATGTAGATACTCAGTCAAGCAGTCTAGGTACCCAGGCAAGTAGTTTCCCAGTCAAGCAGTCTAGGTACCCAGGCAAGTAGTCTAGGTACCCAGTCAAGCAGTCTAGGTACCCAGTCAAGCAGTCTAGTTACCCAGTCAAAGCAGTCTAGTTACCCAGTCACGCAGTCTAGTTACCCAGTCACGCAGTTTAGTTACCAAGTCACGCAGTCTAGGTACCCACGTCGTACAGTCTAGATACCCACGTCGTACAGTCTAGATACCCAGTCAAAGCAGTCTAGTTACCCAGTCACGCAGTCTAGTTACCCAGTCACGCAGTCTAGTTACCCAGTCAAAGCAGTCTAGTTACCCAGTTAAGCAGTCTAGTTACCCAGTCAAAGCAGTGTAGGTACCCAGTCACGCAGTCTAGTTACCCAGTCACGCAGTCTAGTTACCCAGTCAAACAGTCTAGGTACCCAGTCAAGCAGTCTAATATTCTAGTACTAACATTCCCAAATATTATAGTCTTCAAATTAGTGTAAGGTATCTTTAGTACTATTATGCTTAATGTACACATAGACTTACTGTTCCTACTAGTGGGTACAGGAATCCAGCCCCAACACTGGCACGAACATCTCTAATTGGAAGAATGATTCCTACACATTGAAAGATGACATGTTAATCTTGGTATCCACTAAACACTTGTACTTTGGTCTACACTTTGCTCACAACAGGACATGGAGAACCGTTCCGGCACATTGTTGGGAAATAATAAATCCAAGGGCATGTGCCTATGGACTGTCATTGTAATGTTGGTTGACGTCCACCAAGCCTTACCTTCAGGAACTCCTTTTAGTTCAGGTTTATGGGACAAGGAGAGATGAGTCTTGGCCACACAGATAGGAAGATCGTTGAATCCCTGTCAAATATACGACACAAGCAATTTGTAAGTCCAATAGTAAGGAATTTTCTGGGAAGAACTAGTCTAGGAAGTGGAACCATATATCGTTCAATCCTAAGCCAATAAACTGGAAGATATTTCCAACTGCTAATACTACTACCATATTTTTTAGCTAAGAAAAAGTCCACGAAATTAACAATACGTACGCTCTCTCCTCTCAAAAGTAACTCTAGTAAATACACGTTATCTACAACAACCAACTTCAAAAAACACATTTGCCTTGCCTTGGGAACATACCTGCTTTTTATAACGTTCAATTCTTTCCTGTGCTTCATCGGAGAGTTCGATATCATCAGACCCATACACTTTCTGGGCAATAATACGTATCTTCTCTTCAACTGGCAACTATAAAAAATAATGAAGGAAACCTTTTACCGCCATCTCATTATTCCCTGAGAATGGAGTAATTAGTCCTAAAGCTTGGATCTCTATTTACAATGTCATGGTCGAGGAAGCTTTCTTGTAAATAAAAAGTTGTGGAGTTTAACTAGCGTCCGTTCAGAACGGGAGCACGCGGCTTACTAAACAAGTTTCAAAACTTGTTTAACCTCAGGGAGGTTGTTTTAATTCCGTCTAAAGTGTATGTTAAGGGGAAAAATATTTTCATTTTCTTTTTGATATGTGAACAGTGTAGTAGTATGGTTGCAGTATTGTTGTATGTGGTCTTCTCTTGTCGGAGATATAAACATTTGAAATATTAATATGCAAATGAGATAACGTAAATTCAATGTGATACATTTTGCAGTGTGATTTACGACAAATGTTCTGAATTGAAATAACCTAAGAGTGTACAAAGCCATATACTTCAGTTATAAGGATGATTTGAAAATGAACAAAAACAGCAGTAATTTCCACAACCAAATTTTTGTACAATAAATTAGTCTTGAATGTACGTCATCTCATTTCCATTTTCCAAGTGTTTTATCTCCGAAAAAGAAAATTCCACATACAAAACTGCTTTAATCATAATATTAAGTTTTCTGAGTCTGGGGGCTTGGCCATGATGTCATCAGGGTCCGGGATCGATCATGGGAGGTGGGGGCGGTTTGTACGACTCCACCCCACGGCCGGAGCCCCGGGGACCCCTTTTCTTGAAGTGCACTTTAAAGATGGCAGCCAAACAAGGAAGGACACGGGATAGAGAAAACAACGAGTACACAAGGTTAGTTAGTGTGAACGTCAAGCAAACACGTTGTTGTAGTACCTGTAGGTCATACAGGAAATTAAACTGTATAGGCTGTTCCACAGCTTTGATAACGACTTCAGCTAGCTCTACCGCACCAGAACCTACACGATAAGACACAAGCACACATTATACAGGTGTATGCGATCGTCGTAAATCTTCAAAAATGACCCTAAAAGATGCCAAAAGTCTTGTAAAAACTGCATGGTTGGATGAATTCTAACCCCTAAGAAATACCCTAAAAGGTATAATATTTAAATGCAGGATTACTTATGTTACCTCCGTTAGCCCAGTGAGTGCACTCCTTGGCATCAAATGCTCCTGCTGCTTTAGACAGTTCAATCACTAAAGCCACCTCGTTATCTGTATCCGTACTGAAATACAATGTCCCAACATTAATCCTTTGCTAAGAACATCAATGAGTAACTGATAGAATGAGTACTTTTCGTCTTTCTGTGATGTATATGGATTCCAATCAACTGACTTTTGTCTTACAAATAAACACCAGAAGACGTTACGTCTGTAGTCTGGGACATAGACACACGTGATAAGAGGTTGTTACGAGGTAACTCGTTTGATTTTTGTTTGAGTTAGCCATGCCCTGAGTTTGATCAGCCCAGAGGCCGTTTCAGGATTTCGATAACATTTTTAACAGTTACAGGTTTGCAATGAATCAACAAGAAGAACCATACGTACTGGAATCGGTTAACAGCAACAATAGCCTGAACACCAAACAGTCTTGCATTCTCGATTTGCTTGGACAGGTTGCACATTCCTTTTCGTATTAAATCTAGATTCTGATAAAATACAAGGGACAGATCATATAATACATGGCCACCCACTCGAGTAAATGTTTTTTGAATTTTGCGAATTGATACATCGACACACCGCGAATTGAAGTAAAATAATATAAGCTTGTTTATTCTAAGAGTACCTCTGTTGTGTATTCTTCTGCCAAAGGTTGTCCAGCCACGACCTGAACGGAAAAGGACAATGAACATGATTACTTGTCATGGGTGTCAAATGTTTGTTATCATCAATAAACGCTGAAGGTCCCCCAAACAACTGGGTACAAGTAACCCAGATGAAAAAGGCATCCCAGGGAACCCACTCCACGTGTTATGCATGGGTGTAAAAGTTCTGGTACCATGAATAAATGCTTGGGTCCACCAAACATCTGGGTACAATAACCCTGATGAAAAAGGCATCCCGGGGACCCACTCTACTTGTAATGGGTGTAAAAGTTCTGGTGCTGTTAACAAATTCTTGGGTCTGCCAAACATCTGGGTACAAGTAACCCAGAGGAAAAAGGCATCCCGGGAACCCACTCCACGTGTTATGGGCGTAAAAGTTCTGGTACCATTAATAAATGCTTGGGTCCCCAAAACATCTGGGTACGAATAACCCAGATGAAAAAGGCATCCCTAAAACCCACTTCACTTGCTATGAGTGTCAAAGCGCTGGTACCATGAATATATCCTTGGGTTACCGAAACAACTAGGTTGGTAACCCCTCAAAAATAGGTAAAAGAAACCCAGACTTAAAACTATTTATAAAAATGTTCTCTACTTTCTGCCCAAATATCACAGAAACTACCACAAACAATCGGAGTATTATTTGTACACTGACCTTTGGGCCTCCACCATGCATTTTGAGTGCCCTTACAGTTGCTACAATGATGGCCGCATGAGGCTTGAGTCCTGCAGGAAAATGCAAATAATGACTACTGTAATAACATTTTAAAGTATAACAGCAGATTCAATGGATATCAATACACAGCTCACTGCACCTCAGTCAAAGTAAAGATACGAAACTCGGTGTTCAAATCATGGCAATACAAGATTACTGTTAATCTAATCAGTTGTTGAAGACAACCATGGTCATGACAAACATTACTCACAAGCTTGCAAAACTCAATAAAAATCCAATCAAAATGCTAAAGAAATAAGATTTTTAATCCAATAATTGGATAGCTGCTAAAGCTAGTATAGAGCGGTTTCATGTAAAACCTGTTGTAAGGAAAGACAAATGTAATGAAATCGTGTCAAAGATGTTGTAATGTTCCTAATCTACTGAAGCAAGCCTGTTGCTATCCATACATACCACTGTATCGGCACTTGATATCAAAGAACTTCTCCATCCCAATATCTGCACCAAAACCACACTCTGTAACTGATTCAGAAGTAATTTGGAATATTAGTTACTGGAGTGCTAATTATATTACATTCTGAGGAAAATCTCTCTCATTGGCATCAGATAATTAGATGACAACAAAAGACAAGTGCAGTAAGGCACATCTAGTCGTCCTACTGTAATATACCCCCCCCCCCCCAATATGTTAAAGGAATTTACAAACCCCCCCTCCCCCCCCCCCCAATATGTTAAAGGAATTTACTCCTATTAATGAAACAATGGATAGCTGCAATATACTACAACAAACTACTAATCCTTTCTAATACTTACAGACAAATCCTTCAGGACCCACAAGCTTCAAAGCTATCTTGTCTGCTAATATGGAAGAGTTTCCATGAGCGATGTTAGCAAATGGTCCAGCATGTACAAACACTGGGGTACCCTGCATACAACCAGACACGATTTATGTTAAGCTTGCACCGAAAAAATCAATGACGAAAAATTGCATCAAAACGGGTAACAAAGATTAAGGTCCATCCCAGTATGTTGGTTCCCAAATACATGTATGCAATGTAAATTATAAATATCATTGATGGAACTGATAACTTGAAGACTTGAAATATGGAATAACTTCCGTTATTCAAGGAGCGACTCTATGAGGATATATTTAATGACAAATATGTAAATTATACACCGTGAAAAGATGAAAAAAACTGACGTTTCGGATGCTTGTACTTCGTCAGAGTAAAACAGGAAGATATTTAATGACTTAGTATGGAAACGCATACGGTGAAATACGGTATTGCTAAAGTTTTGCAGTATCCAACTCATACGAAAACAGCTGCTCTTATTCAGTGTGCAAGGTGATATTAGGCAATTAAATACCATGATATACAGCTGTCATGGCACTGCAAAGAATTTTGCAAAATTGCATGAATTGTTGATTTCAGCATTAAAATTCCTATATTCTAATTCTGTCTTAATGGGATTCCTGTGTTTTACTAATGACGTACCTCAAGGGTCTGCATCAGGTTGGGTTTAATAGTGTCTTTCATGAGGACAGTCAAGGCTCCTCCAATACCCTGTAGATAATATTCGACAATTGAACAATACTTTAGTACTTGTCTTGGAACAGGGAGCCCAATTCAGGTAGAAGTGAAAAATGATAATAAAATCTTAAAATAGGTAAAATTGAATCGCTATCGGAGCCCCAAATACGAATACATCTTTTTTACTTTTATCAAACATTGGGTTCCCTGTGGCCTTGGTTGATATTCAGATTGGATGTAGACAAGAGCTTGACGCTAATAATTACCAAATCATCAGCAGTAACGGGATCTCCTTCCTTGTTGCTTGCGACTACAATATCACCCAACCTGAATAGATGATAAGATTGGTCTGTTAGCAGCATTGGTGGCCTAAAAACTTCATGTTCACCCTAGTCAGCATTTTTATAGCGTCCACACTAAAACAATTTAGTAAAAATACACAGGTGATTATTGAAAATCTATCATACGATAATCACCTCCAACGATAATCCAAAATGGCGGCCAGCCGCTTTGTTGCTGTTACTGGAAAAAATCTCTCTTATCTTCTTATTTTTCTTTTTTTTTTGTTGAAAGAATCAAATGTGTATTTATACTAAAACAAGTAATCGCCTCAGCCTCAGAGAATATTGGAGAATATTTACCCCACCACTCGAAGACTCGCGTCTCAGTAAATATTCCCAGATATTCACTTCGCCTTCAACAAATAATTGTTAAATAAAGCACGACAGAATGATGCAACACTGTCATCGGTGCATTTGAAAAACAGACATGCCAGTGTGAATGAAATCAGCATTTTCAAAAGCCTTTGTTTTAATGCTAACACTTGTAAGGTAGGCCTCCACTGTAACTGCCCTGTGTAGGCAGAGAGCATGGTGTATCATTGACACATGTTTACTAACCTTTTTCTCATGTCTTTGATATCAGTTGTGAGAGCAAGAATAGCCATGATCTCACTGGCAACTGTTATATCAAATTGGGTCTAAAAACAAACAGAATGTTAAAGAGCCAATAAAGAGACTGAGGAAAAAACGGGGTTGAGTATTAGTATTAGTAAGTGAATCCAGTAAATGACCACTCATCAAAAGGAATGTGTTGTTTACCTCTCTAGTCATGTCCTTCTCTGTTGGTGACTGTCCAATAGTGATCTTCCTCAAGAATCGGTCGTTGGTGTCCATAACTGAAATTGTAAAAACAATATTGACTAACTGTTGAAGATGCACTCTCTTATTAATACACTCCAGCAAGTCACTTTCTCATTCATTCATTCCTTCATTCATCTATCCATCCATCCATCCATTCATTCTTTCACTCATTTCTTCAATTGATCTTTATTCAGTTATTATTTTCTCTCTCCTATTCTTTCTTTTCTTCTCTTCTCTCTCTCATTCATACTTCATTCATTAACTCCAAAAACTCTATACTTGATCATATCCCTGTCTGCTTTGCTCTCCCTCCTCGCCCTCCCAATAAATAATTTCTTTGCTTCATTATATGTTAATTCATTCCTTTGTTCTGCTCCTTATAATATGCTCAACAAAATTAACTCAATTCTGATTGGACAAGAGGAGTACTATTAAATTCCAAATTGGACTCTGTAGAGTCCCAATAAAATTCCTCAATTTTGTTGAGTGTATTAAAAAAAAATCAAAAATTACAAAAAAATCACACAATGGTCTCGTACAATTTGAAATTTATAGATACTCTCCATGTTTTGAAAGTGAAAGTTTCACCCTAAAAACTCGTCCAATTTTGAAAACTTTCAAAAACATCACTCATACCTATAAATTCTGAATTGTACTCAAGGTCGTGCTATTTCCTAAACTAACATACCTCTTTGAAATGAAATAGTGTTGACATCGATATCAAGTCTGGCAAACTGGCTGATCTCTTCTGGTGTCAGTTCTGATGGGTCCGTTTTGTCAATTCCCAGTTTCTAGTAAAAAAGGTCAAAATTTAATGATTTACATTTCACATACACCGTTTAGAAAAATAAAAATAGTAATTAATATCAAAACGTTAGTAGAACAGATGTTTACTCTGTTAGTTTTTTTCTGTTTTACTTCTGAATGTCATGCAGCTATCACCAATATTTTTTCCCTTTTTCATATTCCTTTTCTAAATACAGCGATATCTTTGTTAAGTGGAGACCTTTAGGCCATTGCCTGGTGCAACTTATATCAGATAGTTAAGATAGTACATGAGCGCTGAATGGTTGACAACTGTGCTTTATTAGTGAACAGAGCACGGTAATGACATCATTCGTGTGCACGAGGTGCTGTTAAATCCTGAGACAGTCTTTCTTTTTGCGTAAATAAATTCATTACCGACAAAAATAGGTAACTATACAATAAAACGAATAAAACAGCTTAGTGTGCTCCATCCAGTAATAAATCACTTAGGAAACGTCGTAAGCACTCAAGAAGTACACTTCTTTCGTGCTTACATGTGCAACTGTCCTTCTGTTGAATAAAGGTTTTTCAACTTAATAAGAGTGATCACTGCACAACACTGTCAGTACTTGTGTCATTGTCCTGACTACCCCCACAGGTTACCTTTAGTCTTTTAAGCATCACGTTAGAGAACGTTCTCTTGCCTTTCTTCTCAGGAACAAGACGGTTGAACAGAGCCTGGACAAAACACAACATTTTAACAAATAAGCGAGTTTCCTGTTGCATGAGAAAAATAATTGGGTCAGTAGGTCGGATTTTTTTTACTGGAACAACAGTAGAAATGAACTTAGTGGGAACCCTGTGGTGCATTAGGGAATGAAAAAAATATAAGGGTCTGCAAAAATCAGCAAGAAAATTAGGGTCTGTTGCGCAACAGGAAACACACTTATTCTTTTGTTTGGCCTTAAATCTTACAGTATCTCAAAAAACGATGTTTCATTGCCTTTTTTGCTTGTAGTTTTATCAAATTAGACCATTGTTGACATACCTCATCCTTCTGAGTGGCTTCATGGAAGATTCTTGTATCGATGGCAGCAGCTATAAGAATAAACCATACTTTGCTTTTAATACATTGCACATGGGTCATAAAACTTATTTCAAACTGTAATATTATGATAAAAGTAAAGAGAATTGTATCGCCACATAAAAAAATAGCTTACCAAGCAAGTTGTTTGCAGCAGTAATGGCGTGAATGTCACCTGTCAGATGAAGGTTGAACTATACAAAACAAGAATTAATAATGATTCAACTTAAAAATCCCATTTTCTTACAATTTGATGTTTTTCACATTTACCTCTTCCATTGGAATGACTTGAGAGTACCCTCCACCAGCAGCACCACCTGAACAATCACGATTAGCATTAGATCAGTGACGCAGATCAATATACCCTCCTCAGACCCTCCCCACCCCTTGGAAACTCCAATCCCCCTTCATGGGGGATGTATGGATATTTTCTGGTACTACACAATATACCCTCCTCAGACCCTCCCCACCCCTTGGACATTGCAATCCACCTCTGTGTGGGGAGGTATGGATATTTTCTGGTACTACACAATATACCCTCCTCAGACCCTCCCCACCCTTGGACATTGCAATTCCCCTCTCTGGGGGAGGTATGGATATTTTCTGGAACTACACAATATATCCTCCACAAAGTCTCCCCACTACTTGGGTAATTCCAATGCCTCATTTTGGTTATGAAGGTGGATGCTATACATCCATGTTAATGGCACCCACCTTTTATTCCAAATGTAGGTCCCTGAGATGGTTGTCTGATGCAGGTAAAGCAGTTCTTCTTCAGGTGCGCTCCCATGGCTTGCGATAGTCCTACTGTAGTGGTACTCTTTCCTTCTCCAAATGGTGTGGGTGTGATACTGGAATAAAGACAAGATTGCTACATCATGACTGAATCTTTATTTGACCTTCAAACCTTCTAATTTCATTGATGCCCTGTAACAACCTCTGGGCTGATCTAAGTCAGGGCACAGCTAACACACAGATAGAACCCTGGAACAACCTCTGTGCTGATCAAAGTTTTAGGGTATAGCTACAGTAGCTCACAGATCAAATCAACAACCTATGGTCTGATCAAAGTCAGGGCACGGATAACACACAGATCAAACCCTGAAATAGCCTCTGAGCTGATCAAATTTTTAGGGTATAGCTACAGTAGCTCACAGATCAAACCAACAACCTATGGTCTGATCAAAGTCAGGGCACGGCTAAGACGCATATCTGAAACAACCTCTGGGCTGATCAAAGTCAGGGCACGACTAACATGCAGATCAAACCCTGAAATAGCCTCTGAGCTGATCAAAGTCTCCGGGTATTACTAACTCACAGATCAAACCAACAACTTATGGGCTGATCAAAGTCAGGGCATGACTAACTCGTAGATCTAATTGGAATTTAGTGGTTTTGTGGAGGGAGGAAAGCCAGAGAACCCAGAGAAAGACTTTGAATCAAGTGAGAGACAAAACGCACATGTGGTGCTAAGTCTAGGAATAAAACCCAAGTCCAAGTCTAGAGGATAGATACAGATGTACACTGCCACGCTGCCTTGATTCTCATTTTCAGCCGATGGACATTGCACATACATGTAATCAAGTGTATTTTTATAGATGTTATTGAGCAGACCTTTATTTTATGTTATTCCATATCATTTCTTTTCATTTCTTCATTTAAGAGTTAGTAGTGCACTAGAAGACACATGCCCAAACAAAAGCAGACTTCCTTGAATTAGTTGTATCACTATATAACTCATTCAAGGCTATATTCTTTTACAAGTATTCACAAGTGTACATGTACACTGCAATGAATAGTATCAACTCACCCAGCCACCACAATGTATTTTCCATTTTCAACATCTTTGAGTCTTTCCAGAACATTCAGGGATACTTTAGCTTTCTTGTTCCCATACAATTCCAACTAAACATATGATGGAAAAGTTTTTCAATACTTTGACTCACTGCTAACCACCAACTGGTATATGTTAAGATATTCATATACCACTCTATGTGCATATACACCTAATTGAAAAAAACGTTGTGGGGTTCAAAAAAGGTTATATCATCAAAGCTAAGACCGAAGGGGAGCATGGGAAGACAAACGATTATACTAATTTCGTGCATTCGTTTTCCCTTCCTGTGCACATTTTATGCATCATGGCTTTGGCATGTTAACCTAGGTCGAACAACTTTACTCTACTGTGCATTTTTACATGTTTATATGAAAATATAATATACATTTTGGAATACCCAAAATCCTTTTGGGTCTTAGCTTCAATGAAATGACCTTCTTGAACCTTGATTCTTGACTATTGACTATTTTATGTACATTATGTGTGCGAGGTAGGTAGAACATCCTGTTTATTGTAGATACTGAAGGTGGTCACTGCCAAGGTTTAGAACTTTATGCACTTGGTGGCTCATTTAGAAGACTTGGGAAAGGACTGCCAATGAAAGTGGTCATCAAACTGACTTCCAAATTTATCCATTTATAGAAGATTTACAGTATTTACAAAAGCAGCAGTTTCTTCTCATATGGTTATTCTAAGACAACCTTTAGTGTTGGTCTGGCCAGAGATTGATCCCATGATATCCCACAACTCCCGACAACTGAGCCAACTGGGTGTCTGGCCATTAATATCTGCTAAATCTAGTACTACTGCTAAACATACCTCAGTTTTCTTGACTCCAATTTCACTGGCCAGCTGTGCTATATCCTTTGGATACTGAGCCTTTGATATTTCTATGTCACTATAAATAATTAATAATTAAAAAACAATTAGTGATATTGTTACTTTCAACAACCTGTCACAAACAATTTCTGGGTTTGATAACTGGTTGTCATACTTCTGTTAATGATTAGTTGCAGTGAGCATGGGTCAATATATATAAAAAGAGCATGATTGATGCGAGTACAGCAACAGACATTGTTCAGTACAATCCACTCTTTCATTGTTTTTGTCATTTTCCCAATCATGAGCATCATTGTCAGGGTAGCGATCGAATAAACCCGCTAGAATTGGGGTCAAATTTCAGCCTTAAAACAGTTTCTTACCTTGGAACTGGACTCTTCATGTCAAGTGTGAGGTATGTTATGTCCCACAGTCCACCCTGGCATGGCAAGATAGACACAATATGTTAAGGATGGAAAGTTATCTAGTATGTACACATGCACACAACTTCTACGATTGTCCCATAGACATCTCAACATCTCATTGCTCAACTCAGTTATCCAAAATTCAAAACCAGTTTCAGTCACTTCAAACTCTCAATGTCCTTTGCCAAGACACAACAAAGACCCTTCCCATACATTCCATTATACCTCCCTATCCTCCCCATTTGGGCGACTATGCAGGCTAAACCTCCCCTCATGGCACTACATACAATTACCCAATATCTCTCCTATTCCCTCCTATGACCTCTTCCCTAACCCAACAAGCTCCTGACATGCTCACCCTGACATGTTACGGCAGATCTAGGGTAGGATCAATGGGTGTCTATGTACTCCTAGATTATAATCAATCCATTAAAACAAGCCCTCTCCTCTACCCTTTTAAAACTGCTGTCCTAAGGCTTCAAATTCTCTGTTTATATGATCAGGTGGTTCTGGACAAGGGGACAATCTTTCCATACTGCCTAGGATCCATTCCAGATGTAAAATCCAATAGACACCCCTGTCAAGTTCTTCTCTGTCAAATACTTTTGTTTAGTGTCATTCTATACCAGATTTATAAGCAGTCTCTAAGAAGCATAGACACATACAGTGGATTCCATAGAGTGGGAAACAACATTATAGTAAATTGTGGTCAACCTACACTGTATGGTAAAATGTTAAGTGGTTGCTAACATGCTGGTAAATGGTAGATAAATTGTTGTTAAGTAGTTGGTCAGGTGTTGGTAAGTAGTTGATACAATAATGGTAAGGTGCGGGTAAGTGTTAAGTAAGGTGCAGCTTGTGTTGGTAAGTGGTTGGTAAGGTGTCAGTAAGTGTTAAGTAAGGTGCAGCTTGTGTTGGTAAGTGGTTGGTAAGATGTCAGTAAATGGTTGGTAAGTGGTAAGTAAGGTGTAGTTTGTGTCATAAGTAGTCGGTAAGATGTAAGTAAATGGTTGGTAAGTGGTTAGTAAGTGGTTGGTAAGGTGTCAGTAAATGGTCAGTAAGTGATTAGTAAGTGGTTGGTAAGATGTCAGTAAATGGTTGGTAAGTGGTTAGTAAGGTGTAGTTTGTGTCATAAGTAGTCGGTAAGATGTCAGTAAATGGTTGGTAAGTGGTTAGTAAGTGGTTGGTAAGGAGTCAGTAAATGGCCGGTAAGTTGTTAGTAAGTGGTTCATAAGGTGTAGTTTATGTTGGTAGTATTTGGTAAAATTGTGAATGCTCGGTAAGTGATGGGTAAGTGGTTGACCAACCACTTACAGACAGTTTACCATACTGTGCCAGTTGACCACCATAGCCAACATGCTACAGCTGTACCATATCTTAAAAATTTAAACCATAATTAGATGTGATTGGATGAATTACTGGACGAGAATATGAAGGCATTTCAATCCTATGAAATCAGTACCAAATATTTCCCACTCATATGAAAATCACTAAGATATAGATACTGTAAGCATTCACATAGGATATATATAGGCAAATACAAGATCAATTACTGAGCATATTTGGAATGTTAACAGCAAAATATTTTATTTCAATCAAGCAAATCACAACAAAATCACTTATACTACGTAAATATGGATGGATTGAGAAATAAGCTTTCAGTTCTAAGTCATTGTCAGCATTTTGTTCAACAATTATTAATTACAGAAAGAAAATTTACTAAAGTGTGATATTGGAGTCTGATAAGTATAATCTTTGAAACTGTTCTTATAGAAACAGTAATGATGAAAAGGTAAATTATACACCGTGTATAATTTACCTTTTCATCATTACTGTTTCATTAGAAACGCCGACGCAGCTCACACTAGTTTTTAGCTAGTTTATATCTTGTTCTTATAGAAATGAATGAAGTAAAAAGGACAGGCCAAACTGATCCAGAAAAATGTCAGACTATGCAAAAATATTTTCTCTATCGTGTTGCTTCACAATTAATAATTCAGAATTAAATATAATTTAATTCTCTAAAAGGCATACATGTAGCCGCCAATAACTGAGAAGTTTATAAGCTTATAACAAGATCTCACTATTATAGTTATGTTAATATATAATAACAATTACAGTGCAACAAGCAAAAGTATGACCACATTTAAATTATTCACATTCCTCTTTGCACAGGCATAGATGGATGTTAATCAATGTACATGTACATTTCAATGAGAAGCTGGCTTGTTTTACCAAATAAGGTGCATAAAAGCACTTTTGGTAGCCAAAAGCCAGTGCATGGAAGAATAATACATTAAATGTGGCTACAGTTGATTAGAAAAGACAAAAAAATGTATATAATTGTTTCTAGAACATTCTGAGTCCAATATTGCAAAGAGAATGAAACCAGAACATTCTCCTTAATTAGTCCAGCGATAGGATCGGAGGCAACTCAATTTCATTTTTAAAAACACCATGAATAATTAATGAGCATTTAGAACTATCAGGTTCTTCAATTGCATCACCTATAAATGGATCTTTATACCTGATAATAATTTAACATGGATATCGTTATATAAAGATTTTGAAATATTCATGAAGGGCCGAAAGAGTACAAGAGCATGTCACGAATAAGGACCCTAAATGCTCATTAATTATTCATGTATTTTTGGAGCCATTCAATAAACTTGCAGATCGTGTTTTATCAGGTTTAAAACCTGATAAAACACTAGTCCTGCTCATATATTAAACTATAAATAATATATAGCCTTAGGAATATAAAGTATATCTCATCAATATGGAAATATAAATTATATTTTAGTGAAAAGTAAATAAAATCTCTAATAAACAAATACCACTCAATTGCAAATAATATATTGATAATATGTCTATCATACTGCAGTAAATATGCCCAATAATAAAGACTTGGTGATAATATTTTCAAATTTTGCTTAAACCGCAAGTCAGTTAAGAAATAAAAGTAAGTTAAGGACGCTCATGGGTATAAGATCATCAGATTGTTTAAAACTTTGCACGATGGAAGAGCATCATTACTAGAAGTAAATTTTTAAATCTACAGTTAGGCACCA
Organism: Actinia equina; assembly: GCA_011057435.1. NCBI lineage: Eukaryota > Metazoa > Cnidaria > Anthozoa > Actiniaria > Actiniidae > Actinia > Actinia equina. The sequence continues at coordinate 1,026,654 of WHPX01000489.1, read as the reverse complement.
AAAACTTTCAAAAAACAATACAAAAAAGGGGGTGCCCGACTTCTTTAAGAGATGAAAGATGTTTTCATAATATTTGATTTCTCAAAACACTGGAATGACGTCATCCTGATGAGCATCCTCTCAGTAAATTCATGTGTAGAAAGGATGCGTGTGAACAATATCCACGAACCTCCTTAAGAAATAAAATAAATACTGGAACATAACAAATACCTGTGAATGTATTTTTTAGCTGTTAACATGAGAGTCAATGTCAATCTCATAGTTTTTCCATCCAGGGGAAGAAAGTGGACACCCCCTTGACCTCTTGTCCCCTGGGGGGTGGGGGTGAATGGAAGGGAGAGATACAGTATAGATGTTTGTTTAAAAGTCTACACTACTAAACACTCAATAAATTTGTGTAATAAATAATTAGTAAATGCCTCATACATGCTGTTCTGAGTTTTAAATAACACAGTTAGTTTAAGAAATCTTTGAATGCCATCGTCAATGTCTGCCAAATTGTTAAAGCAAAACAAAGCAATTGATGTCTAATACACAGAGGATATTACATGGGCGCCCGGAGATACGAATTTTATCTTCAAGTGTTCAATTTAGATATCTCACGATTGAGCACAGTGAAACGAGAAGATAAAATTGGTATCTCCAAGTGGCCATGTAATGTTCTTTTTAATATCATATATTAGACATCGATGAAACTTAAAGAAAACAAAAGCTCAAAATTTCTTTCTTAAAAAAGCAAGCTGATTCAACAGCGATATCTTTACGTGTTAAAGATATGGTATCTTCCACTGGTGAAAGATATCAAGTTTTCAACACTAGAGAAAACCTGGTATTTCATCGATATCTATATAATAAAGGTAAATATTCAACTTATATTTATTTCACAGGTTTATTGAGACCAACAACAATATTGACATTGTAATACCCCAACGAAATATTTCAATTTCAACATTTGAATCCACAATTTTCATACAACATCTTGAACAGTACCTTTTTTAAAAGTTGAGAACAATACTATCTAATGGTTTGAAGGATCACAGGAGAAAGAATGTCAGAGGCTCAAAGAGTTTGGTATAAAATATCCATATGGTGTATATATACATATATATATACCTTGCTTGTATAAAATGAATAATCATTGTGAAATACACGAGTAGAACATTAATGATGGCTGTTCATTAATGAATAAGGATAATAGATTGTTTACCTTCTGAAGACCCGTCTAAGGTAGGGGTAGAGGGGAGCAAGAGATAAACCCATTTTAATGAATGAAGTAGACACCTTTTGTTGATGAAGAACTTTCTTTGCGCCGTCCACTGTGTTCATCATAAGCATGGCTACTGTCATCGGGCCGACACCTGCAAACATAAAACATTGTTATTACTACTTGTATGACAATAGTCATATGGCCAAACTAGTAAACAAACATGGCATAGATTGTACTATCACCATGACAACAGTCACATGATTATCCCCTGTAAAATGCACTACTGTTTATCATTACCACAGTAATGATGAAAAGGTAAATTATACACCGTGAAAAAGATGAAAAAACTAGGACTAGCGTCCGAAACGTCATCTTTTTCACGGTGTATAATTTACCTTTTCATCATTACTGTTTCATTAGAAACGCCGACGCAGCTCACACTAGTTTTAGCTAGTTATACCTTTTTATCATTACCAGTGACTTATTACCATGACAACTATCATGTGACTATAACCTGTAAACAGCAGATCTGTTTAATTTATCATTACCATTAATAATAGCAGCCAATACCAACATACTACAACAGCCATGTGATCCTTTAAGAAAATTATACTATCACCATGATAACAGTTGTGAATCAACTTTGCAACAGAAAGCACAGGCATCTAATGATTTCGCTTCACCACTGGATACTCCAAGACTCAAATTTGTTTCATAAAATGGCACCAAGATTTTCCAAGACTCTACTGGGGGGTTAAAAATGCAATATATTTGAGACCTTTAGCTTGACAAGCAGGCAAGTTTATGGTCCTGATCACTAGCAGTTAGCTGCAAACCTCATGCTCTCTCTTGGCACAATACATGTAGTTATATACCTCCAGGTACAGGAGTTATCCAGCTGGCTTTCATTTGAGCTCCATGAAAATCAACATCACCAACCAAACGAGTACCCCTTTTCTTGGTTGCATCTGAAAATACGAGAAAATATGCATGACATATCAAAACAAAGAACAATCTTATTAATCAATATTCTTAAATTTCCTTTTCGGAAATAGAGCCAGGAAAGAAAAGCTGCCTTATTCAACAAACATTAACCCTGTGATCTTACAGATACAGGTCAGTTGGATGCACTGCTGCTGAGCTACTGGAAGACTGAGGGAGGGAGAGAGGGGGTAAATATGCATTCAATACACACCTGGTATAACATTAATGCCACAATCAATCACAACTGCACCTGGCTTGATCCAGTTAGCCTGTATGTTACAAAGTACATGTAAAATGTATATTTTATTCAAACATATCATGACAAATACCATGATTACAAGTTATGTATGTTCATACTTCAAAATATTGCTTGGACCTAGTTTTTGGTTAGCCTGAATAATCAGCATTATTTACATGATTCTCAAGGGAATGATGTGTGGAATTACTGTACCTGAACAAAGTTTGCTTTTCCAATTCCAGCGACAACAATGTCTCCTCTCCTAACCTAAAATCAATTAGGACTAGGGCTTTACTAAGAGCATTGAATGTTTGAAATGATGAGGGATTATAAGCCAGATGATGTTAGGTGCAAATGTTGACACCTTTGACTAGCAATAAAAGACGGACTGCAATATACCCAACCTGGAGGACTTAACAATACATGTAGATTCCCAATTCTCAGGAGATTCAAATTCTTTTGTTTTGTCCTCCAATTTGAGGTTCTTTGAAATCACATGCAATTGGTCTAGTAAAAAAATATGTCTACAATACTATCTTATTAAACCCTTTCTGGCATAAACTAAGTATAATCTGAATAATTTCTGTTGAAATGACAACCTCATAAGTACATGTAAAAGCAGAATAATCAGATATCAGAGTCATATAACTTTAAAGCGTGTTGTCAAGTTAGAGGATCAACCCCACAAATTGTATAAACTATTAGCAAAATGAAGAATATTTTTGATGTATACCACATTGGGAAGATCTCGAGTCCTAGAATGGCAAGTAGTGACTGTAGCATGATGCCATTTGAGAAGATCAGCCATAGGAGAACCCTACAGAAGAAAACAACCAATATTTCACATTATTGTACTTTTACTGGGAACATGCCATATTTCTTTTACCAATGCCGTTAAATCCTTTCTTGCCAAGTGTTTCCATCAATTAAAAGACTTCTTACGAAAGTGTGCAATGTTAGCCAGCAAAAGGACCAAAATAGGTCTAACTTCTGGCTTTTTATTCACCTCCGTTAATGTTATTGTTTCTATGGTAGAACATTGCAGTTTCACAAACTTTAATCAGCTTTAATAAACTGTTTTTTTCTCAGTTTATAAAGTTCACTACCGCTTTGTCAGCCAAGATCCCCAACTGCCCCCAACGCATGCATGGCTCTGTTCTTAAGTATGCCGCACCCTTTCCTTTGGGACCTACACAGGCTTTACCCTTCAGGGTAGACCTGTTACATAGGTATCACCTTGGCAAATTCCTAGCCATTTATTTAAGTATTTGTTGCAAAGAGTATGAAATAATTTTAAATGTTTGCATTCACACTAAGTGAGTTCACATGCACAAACTCTCGCTGTTGGACTGGCCAACTAGTAAAAACATAAGTTGGATGGCCACCGTTAAGCTCCTCACACTGTAACTGCTTGGATTCTTTTTACATTGTCCTGTTACTACTTACCACAATCTTACTCCTTCCAACAACAATGGCCTCTTTGCCTTTCACCTCAATACCTACAGAAGTGAAATAAAGTGATGTATGATAACCATGTTCATAAACTGTAATAGTAAGAGAGTTCTGTCATTAAGTACTTGTCTACAGAGAACAGTTCCATATATGATTTATCACATTAGCTGCCTTTGGTTCTAGGAACCAATGAAGGAGAAGCAAACATACACAATATTATTTACTCCTGTCTATGACTCCACCTTTAATAATAATTGTGACCTTTTGTCTCTAAATTTTTTTTTTGACTGATCATACTCTGAGATTCAAATGATGTGGCCTGAAATGTGCAGAAAGTTTCTATTGTCTGGTACACCGATATGACTGTCTTGTCACGTGAGTGACAACGCTTTAAAGAAGCTTTAAGTTTTATTTGCCCTGTAAGAGGGATGTACTAACCTGTCCTCTTTATCAGTTCCAGGCAACCCCTGGGGGTACATGGAACAATGCAACTATCAAGCTCCCCCCTGGCCAGACGTCCAGCATTGATGTCATTTAACCTGTCAATCAAAAGCCATCCTTTTTAAGATTCTTAATTATTAAGCTATACACAATATGGGGGAGGGAAGGTATCTTGATATAGACAGTGTTTCTTTGCCTAATAAAAAAACTAAATCATGATTTTGGTTCATGATTGCATTAAACAAATAACTTAATAGCTTGCCCATAAAGAATTTCCATTTCAGACCATTCCCTTGAGTATCATTTCTTTGTTTAATGGTAATGGACGAGAAAACACATGAATATGGATACAACTCAACAAAGAATCTCATTCTCAAGGGAATGACCTGTGGTCTGAAATAGGCAGACATTACGCCCAAGATAAAAAGTTCAAAACCGGTACATGTATTTACCCGTCAACATCTTTCTCAGGGATGACGGCATTAGTAACAATGGCTGGATCCACTGGGTTATCAGAGTCTGGTGGAAGCTGGACAATAATACCATGAATTGTGCTATCTTTATTGAGCTCATCTACTGCTTTTAGAACCTGTATCACAGATTAAGTAAACTTTCAGTTTACATGACCATCTGTTAAATCATACTACTCATCTTAAATTTCTACATTGTATATCAGTAATGAATTGACCAACATCAAGAACTCCAAATTATCTCACTGTAGTGCTTGTATGTATGGATATTAGTGGAGGTGGAAACATTGTGTAGTCTAGTAATGTAAGCTAATTTCAAGACTATGTACTGTAGCTTGATCAAACGGTTCCATGTGGTTGCAATGAGAATAAAAACATGTACATTTGATTATATCACAATTATTGTGCATGATAATAAATTATATAATCATATGTATATGGACATGAATCATTTATTATAACCTTATCCTTTAGGGCGTTTGTGGCTAAGCTGCAAAATGCCTAAAGCATTGTTTTAGGCAACATGGCTACTGCGATAGAAAGGTCCAATGGTCATAAATCATAAACTACATCATTTTAAAATACCTTTTCATATGGAGTTTAAAGAACTTATAAGCCTTCACATAATATTTTCAGTTTGGATTCTTTAGGTAGTGGATAGTTGATTGTGAAAATATTTGGTCATTTGAATGTCGGGTCTTTGAGATACGAAGGTTTATATTCCCAATATATTAATGACTATGACCTAAAACAAGGGATCATTTAATATACAAAACTGCACTCGTTCTGGATTACAGTACATGTACTTTAAAAGCATCACCCTTTTTTTGTGACTCACGTAAAGGCTCTTACAAATTTGTTTTCAAAAAATGTCCAGCGTTCAATATTAAAAGTTGCCACAAAATAACTTGAATCCCTTTAAAAACGTTCTTTAAGAAAAAACATTTTTGCATTAAAATCATATAATGTGAAAGACTAATATGCAAGAATAAGGATACTACCTACAGGAAAAGGAAGTCATTTGTTTTTCCAGATCAACTATGTACACTGCATACATTCAGACAGTATTAATTTGTAATCACTTTTTATGATTGTACACGTATGTTCAAAGTGCTCAAATATCAGAGATTTATCAAATATGATATGTTCTTTCTTATAAAAAGGTTTGCTTCAGAGTTAGAAACAGTTTCAAAAAAACTTAACATTAGTATTTAGCATGGTCATTTTGAAGTGTCAAGTAGTAGAAAGTGATAGAAATGCAATTCTTTATTCAGCATTTCCGTTTCCATTCAGCACTCTCTTACAGCCCAGTATCAAGTTATGTTGCGTTATCTTTAGAAATACGACCTTTCCTTCTCCTTTTTTCAGAATACTTACATCTTGTTGTGTACAGGTTCTTGGAAGGTTCACATGTCTGGCCATCATTCCTATCTACGACGAGTAAAATATACAATTTATAACCAATGTGTTGTGGTTCTAAAGTGTACCCATAATAAAAGAAGTAATACTCAAGGGAATGATATGCAATATAAAATACTAAAAACATTATGGCTAAAGAAAATTTGTCATGTTGCATATATAGATCTTTTTCTCAGTTGGTAAACAAAGTGTACTGTGGTCAAGCTTGGGTACAATGACACCTTATAAGACAAAAAAGACAAAAGATGTTTGCAATGAAGCAGAACAAGAAAGATAATGTACAATGTATATGAAAGAGGAAATATGAGAGTGGTCTTAAGACCGGCTGTGGGTAAAATACTCACCTCCTCTGCAGCTTTAATTTTGGCATTGATATAAACAGTAGAATCACTACGTTCACCAATCTGAAGAATAAAACCAATAATATATTAATCATCATCATCACCACCATCATCATTATAATCAATTACACAGGATAAACACTTGAACAATAGTTGCCAGTATCATATATTCAACAATTTCAGATATGAAACATGTCAAGAGCCCATCGGCCAAAAGATAGTAATGACAATGATAATAACAAAAATAAGAATTAATAATATATATATTTATATACCTGAACAATTGCCAATCCTGGTTTGAAATATGGATGTTCGGCTTGAATGTTGGACACATCTTCTTGCAACTGTTTTCGGATTTCTCTGCAAAAAAAAGATTATGGCTCAGACTTTAATTATACTGGATAAGAAAAGTATCTATGCACTGGAGCTATAAACATAGTCCTTGAAGAACACAATTTTCATTTTTCAAGCTTAAAAATAACATCCCCAAAGCAGAATAGGATCTCTTCAGAGAAGTTAAGGTCACTTAATTAACCAGTATGGCACCTTTTTATCATATTATTATCAGAATAATTCTAAGCATATATTGCATATGAAGTTAAATCTAACTCATAATACCATTATTAGCTATATAGAGCTGTTATCAAATAAGTGCTTTTACTTTTAGTGGCCGTTATTAGAGATTATAACCATCTTGAGCCTCCTTATTGTTTTCTCTACATAATCATCGCTGGCTGGCATGATACCACATTACAGTAAAACAATAAAACCTGTAAACCCAGTAATGTCGGGTACCTATGACTAGTGCCTTGTGTTATCTCATAAAATTATCCGCAAATAAGTCTAAAAGCAAGCTCTCTTCGTATTTCAAAGAATAGCAAAAACAAATCAAATATTTCAAAACCTCAACTTAGAAACGACCACGTGTTGAAAGAATTTTATTCTCTCTCCCTCAGCCGAACTGCAATACGTAACACATCTCGAAACTTATTAACAAATTTTGCTTGAATTAAACTCTTAGATCATTCAATATGTTGTAATCTTATTTGAAATGCCTGTTAGATAGCTTGAAGAATATTAGTAAAATTAATGAGCTCATGGGACCTTTTCTCGATTTTCTAGAAATATGCTAGTCCAACTTGTTTAAAATGTTCAGCTAATTTTCTTTATAAACTAAATAACAACAACCCTGATCTTGAAGACACAGATTCCTCGAGTATTTAGGAATAAGTAGAGCAAGGAAAGGGACGAATAAGAGTGCAATATTGTTGGCTTACCCCGATATTTGTTTACCAGACAGTCTTTTGCCTTCCGTCGCCATGTTGGAACGCTCCACACAGGGTTCCCAAAGATATATATATATCGTATTTACTCGAATAGACACAACCCCCGAATTCCGGTGGGGGTGGGGGGTACTCCACCTATATTCGCTAAACAGGTACGTGCCGCCAAACAGGGTATGGATTTCAGCGATTCTACTCTGGGACAGGGTATATAAAATCGTGCTCGATCTGGAACAGGGTATATGAAATCACGCTCTCTTTTCTATTTTCGCACTTCGGAACAGGGTATGGTTTTCAGCGATCTTGCTCTGGAACAGGGTATGAATTTTAGCGATCCTACTCTGGAAGAACAGGGTCAGGGTTTAGAAGGCTTAGCGGCACATCCCTACCCTAAACGGGCAAGACTACACCCTCCCCCCCTCCGGGGTTCCGAATAGACACCGCCCTCAAATAAACGCCGCAACTGGAACTAAAATAATAGACTCCGTCCCCACAATGTACTTGTGGCGTTGAACAAGTATATTTTGAATTTAAACCACAACATTTTTGTACAAAGAACAGACAAAGTAATACTATGAAGGACGTTTTACTGTATTAGATTCGTTACTGTTTATATCTGTTAAAAAGATTCGTCCTTAACTTTGCTATTACAAAATCTTGTTGAATAAAGTGATTTTCGAATAAACACCGCCACCGAATAAACGCCGCAGCTGGATCACGAGAAATTAAATAAACTATTCGCGTCTATTCGAGTAAATACAGTAACATACATTCAGGAACCGGATGGTTTCGAGTGGGCGCGGGATTCAAATCAGCCACATCCCGATCCCGAGCAACGAAATAATCCCGTATTTAAGAAGAGATTAAGAATAGAATTTTAGTAAAATTGCGCTTCTGAAGACTAAGTCCTTTGTAGGAATAACAGAATTTCTGACATGGAAAATAGCTGTATCCGACTATTTGAGCCCACTACCAATTGCTCCAAAAGATCTGTTTAATATTAAAGTTGAGTTTCGATCCAGTACCGTGTAAAAGGGGGGATTGCATTTCAATGATGTCTACAACTATTAACTAACAAGCCTCACAATAATAAATAAATAAATAAATAAATAAATAAATAAATAATAAATAAATGAATGAATGAATGAATGAATGAATGAATGAATGAATGAATGAATGAATAAATAAATAAATAAATAAATAAATAAATAAATAAATAAATAAGATAAAACAAACGAATATTGGAATAACTGGATATTTAAATCGGTTATTTTATTTACGCAATTACAGGTAAGGGGTCAAGTAAAGATCATTAGTCTATAAAATTTGAACACCTTTTGCATGATTTTCGTTGTGGTGTAATTCTTTATTTATGAACTTGTAGAAAAAACAGTAATGATGAAAGGGTAAATTATACACCGTGAAAAGATGTTTCTGACGCTAGTCCTCCGTCTCGCTCTCGGCACATCACGCACGATCACGTGGGATAACGAAGGCGTGACGTCACTAATCTATATTCTCGTCTTTTACTCCGACGAAGGACTAGCATCCGAAACATCAGGAAGTTTTTCATTATTTCACAGTGTATAATTTACCTTTTTATCATTACTGTTTCATTAGAAACACCGACGCAGCTCCCACTAGTTTTTAGCTATTTATCTTTTTTGTAGAAAAAAAAACAGAAAAGTCAGTGAAGAGAAAGCAGAAGTATTTTTTTCAATTCATTCAAATAAATGTATCAGTTCGCTTTTCAATTCCAGTGCGACATGTTCTGCAACACTCAAAGCGGTCGCCACGCTCGAAAACTGGAGCAATAATTGCACCGTCCCCTTGTTCTGTTCCCTAGTTCTGGTGAAAGTTGGAGCTGATTCGGAGGCTCGTCGTTAAGCTTACGTCGGCGATGCTTCGTTCATTGAAAATACTGATGATAGCTACCGTCCACAGACGAGAAGATTAATTCCGTTTTGATAATTCTCGATAATTGACATCTCTGTCGGGGCTGGGATAATGAGGGCGTTTCCGTCTCCCAGTTAAAAACTCGGAAGCAATCGGCTCGAACCGACGAACGTTCGTGTTCATTCTGCTAGACTTTGTATCACCGTCGTTCACGATGTACATCCATCATTCTTGCTACGAGTTGTGGTACAGCTAAATGAAGTAATGATTGTACAAAGAGGCAGTCAGCAGCCATCTTGGATGCCACGTCACGAAGAGTTGGCAGTTTTAAAAGAATATGTGCAAAGCGACTTGGTTTCTCGGGATATGATGACTTGATGTAGTCTCGAAGTGCGTCAAGTGTTCGATTGAGGACGAACTCTACTAATTCTCTGTTTCTTAGACCACAACTCAATTCTGTTCAATGAAAATAAACACCCGAACATTAACGAAAAGGTGAAACAATAGTCTCCCTCGAAAACTGCAGCATGACCTTAATTTGACTAGTCAACGCTTATGAAGCGCAAATTGACAATGTTTAGTTTTGTCTTTGGAAATAAAGCAAGTGGTATGGCGACTGTATTGAAGAAGAAGCAGGGGGAAAAAACTTAAATCAAAGGCGCGCAATGAAATGCAGTAAAGGTTTAAAGAGTCTACATTGCTCTTAATCAGCGTCTCTCATAAATTATTCACCAAGAAAACGCATGCGCAGGCTACCATGCGCAAAAACCATCTCGTCTCCAGGCCCCTGTGTTCATTCTACAATTGCGCATCCAAATTTATCCCAGTAAAACCTACAAGAAGCTGAATCGAAAGTGAAATAACAAGAATTGAGTGAACCTTTACCTTGTTCGAAAAGCATGATTGCATTAACACAGGCAAACTCTGCCATGTCGAGCTGTAAACTCTGGAGCTTGTACCCAAAGCAAGACAACTGTGCAGCCCATTGTTCAAGTACTATATTATATGTGGTCTCTGGGCTGAGGAGGACATCTTTTGCAACCATGATTGAGCCCTGGTGAGGAGTGGACCTTTGACAAACACGAAGAATAAGCAGCTCAAGGATTCCTAGAAAAAATGGAGTTTTACAAAGCTTAGAATTTCATATGCCAGTCATTTTATGCCAAATTCCCGACGTTTCTCGAAATTCATTGAAAATAGTCCTGCGCATGCTCGCAAAACACGAACAAGCTCCGAATATTGATGCTTCTTCGGAGAAAACAATTTTTTAAAGAATGTGCAGTTCGTTCTTCACCATTTTCGCGATTCAACAATCATCGTATAATTCTCTAAATGGAAAAACTGATATTTAAGGACTAGTGATTAATAATTGGGACAATATTTGGTGTGTTGAATAAATAAGCGATTAAGAAGGAAACTTGAAAAAACACCTTATAAATGACGTTTCAAACTAGTCCCCCCTTGGTGTAAAAGGAGGAAACATGCTCCTATTAATTGGGTTCCATCTGGAAAATTACCTCAAAGAGTAGAGACTAAATAAAAATATATAAAAACGATTCAACGGTACCATTAGAAAGAAGGTTGATTTGGTCCTCATGGTCAACGTCACAGAATCCAGGTACTCGCATGGCCCATTTTATGATGAGGTCGACTTCTTGCAGAGCTAGTTCCATGATTGCTTCAACTGGGTTCAGTGGACAAAAGTCGTTAAGACCAACTTCAAGGTATTCGGGTCTGAATGACAACAACAACAAAAAAAAGAAATAAGATAAAATAAATCTATTGCCTCTGAGTGGATGTTGACGTTTTTAAAAGATTAAAAAAGAACGGAATTGTTGAACTATACTAATTCCTTTCTTTCCTTTCCGTAATTCTTATTCCTTTGTCTCTTTCTTGTTCCTCAGTATTCTTTCTTTTCTCTTTTTCCCCTATTTCTTTCTATTTAATTCTATTCCTTTCTTCCATCTTGTCTCCTTCTTCTTCTTTCTCAATAATGATCAAACCTACTCAGAATTTCGTTCTGAATTTTATTCCCTTTTCACTAGCAGGCTAAGTTTTTTTTCTCATGAGAAGTCTCTTCATTCGTGACTTCTATAAACCGTTACTAGTCTTTACTCAACCACAGAAAGGCTTACACATTCCCCTGCTTTCGTCTTTCATTGTAGTGGTTCTAGTTTAGTTTAGTACTATTATATTGTGACTGCCTGCATCAATGCGGTTCTATAGATCATTTTTACCTTCTCTTTGGAACTGCGTCAGGTCTTGCTTGAATCAGTTGAAGAATTAGCTCCGATGACACAAACGTGTCAGCATTTTCTTTCAAACCAATCAAGGACTTGATCCTTGGTCGACCTCCAGGGGCTCGATCTTCTCGAACGGCTGATGGACATAAATAAAAAAAAACCCTTTATCACTAACGCCTTCCATTTTAAGAATACATTTGGAATAGTTATTTCAGAGAACGTATCATTCCCTTGGGGGATAATACTCTTTGTACGAGTCTATACACATATAACAGCGAGGACACTCGAATATTGTCAACACTTCTAGTTCTTTGTCACTTTTTAAAGCTAGACCATAATGCACCCCAATTAATGCCTCAAGATGTCAAGACTTTCCACGCATGGTCCTAACCAGCCCCGATACTTTCTTTATTTCTTAAAATTTCCCTCCTAACTGACTGAGATGATTTTGAACCACTTTCAGCGCAACTTCAATTCAATTTCAGTGCAAATGATTTGCGAACCAATCTTTCATTTTAATCTTTCATGCCATCCTCCAAAATCTATAACATCCTCTAAAAATAATCGCATCATGTAAAAGATGTTATTCTAAATAAAGCTTAGAAACGAATCAATGAGAGTGAGATTTTCGTTCCGTTTGCGATTGAAATATAGATGAATTTGAAATCGTCAAAACACACTTCTTTAAGAGGAAAAAAAAACTTATTTAACGCATACAGTAAAAGATTTCCAGAGACATTTCTTGCGTGCCTTCATTTCAACTCCCTAAAAAAGCGTTTATTGAATTCCTTTGATCTGATATTAAATTTAACATCGTCGAACGTAATTAACAGATTTGTATTGAATAAAATCTAGATTTTTCCACAAACTGAAAATTTAAAAGGGTAGGTTTTCGTAAACGCGTTGACCATAGTAGCGATTCCAATATCGATCAAATGTCACTGAAGTTTAAGACAACATTTTACAGATATTCAAGGTATTTTTCCAGTATCTTCTTCAGTAACATTCCCAGAGACATCGAACTATTAGATCTTTGGTGGTTACAAAGTGTTCCAAGTTAGAATCATAGAAATTGGATTGTACGATCTTTTAATGTTGTAAGATACTCCGATTAGCGACCACAGTCAGTCATTCGCTTCCCAAAGGTCTAATATCCAAGATATGACATAAAAAGAGTGTTTCCTGTGATAAAATTTCAAACAAAATTCAAAAATGTACCTTCTTTTAACATCCCCAATGATAGACATTTTTGAAATCTGCAATACTGACATCTTATCCTGTTATTTTTGTCAATCTGACATGACTTGTTTTCCACGCAAGCATACTGAAGCTGCTTCTGAACAGTTCTTTTGAAGAAACTTTTACAGCCCTCGCAGCTTTGTACGCCATAGTGAAAACCAGAAGAACGGTCTCCACAGACTGAACAGACACGGTTTGGTTGGGAGTACATGGCCTTGTCCATGTTGGTTCACAGAGGAATCAAATCATAAGCTTCCAGTACAACGCTAGTTTCTTAATGCAATGTCTAGGTGTGGTACAAAATTGACGATAAATTAGACTTCCATGGAAAGGAATATATATTTCTCTAGTGATTTATCGCAGGTGTGGGAAGAGAAATATCCTGTAAAAACTCATGAATATTTTCTGGAGGGCTTAACTTATCCTCTGTGTGGTTCTAAAACACATTAAAAAAATCATTTGCACGCCAACACTTGAAACTTAAATACTGTGTTTTTATTTAGGCTTAAGAGCGTTATCCTCGCCCCGGGTTTACAAAACGCCTCCAAACCTTTGAGGTTTTTACTTCGCTTGTTTATCGTTTTCCCCCGTTTTCTTTTTTCTCCGTTCAATCTTGAATGAGCCTGACCATATGGTTGTATAGAGAGACCCTAAGAGGTCGTCACATACTGTACGAGTTTAAAAGCACAAGCCAATCAACTCGGGACATTTTTTCTTCTATTTGTACCCCTTGTTGTGAATGTGTTATTCGTTTTTATAGTAATTACAGACATTCGCGCTGTGAAAAACACCTTTCTTGAATCAACTTTATCTTGATCCTACAATTTATATTTTGAAAATTTCAAATCCAATTCCAACTGAAATATTTCGACGAAAGGACATCTAAAAACTAAATGATTCAAAACAAAATAAAATCAATGTCTTCCACAGATAAGCAAGAAAACGCGTAGAAATTAATGGAATTATTTGGTCAAGTTAAATTATTTAAGAGATAAGAAAATTCAGTGAGCAATATGATTTGAAGCGATCAATATCAATTTTGCTATTATTTCAAATCGTTTCGGACATTTAATGTTACATCAAGCTATTTATTCCAAAAAAATTCTTTAAATTGTAGGAAAGAGAGAGCATTTCAATTTTTTTTATAGATGAAAAAAATAAGTAATCTTTGTACTGAGAAAGTTTGAAAATTTGGTACTTTATGATAAAAAGATTCATAACTGATGAAATTTAGGTTAAACAATTGCAAACAGTGGACAACACAGATTTTGATTCAATTTAATGGAGAACGGAAAATTTAATGTGCCTTCAAAATGATTAAAAAAATACGATTTGAACGAGTTATTTAGCTCTTATGAATTCTAAAAGTTTCTAACAATTGTTATCTCATCTGGCGTAAAATACTTCGTCTTGTGTAGGTAAATTTTGTGTACGAAATTTTATGTGAAGAAACCTAGTTTTTCCCACAAAGGTGAGACTTTTCACAAGAAAGTTTAGTCTTGAAGCTATTTTTTAGTCACCTTTAGGTATGTCTGTGTACATAACGTACTCTTAAAGGTGTTAAACAACATCTAAGCTCGCTTACCTCATGAAAATACCAAGAGAGAAGTGTCGTCTTTCCCGCCCTGTTGAATTGGCCGGTTGCCGTTTTTCAGTGTCGCTTGGAATTGTAAAGGAAAGGCTAAACGCCTAAACGTTTTTCTTTCACTCCTTAAGCTCCGAATGTAATGAAAGCTCGACAGATGTTTGTAGGACAAAAGAGAGTTTAATGAGCTTTGAACAAAAGGGAAACAAGTGAGGCGACCATTTAACAATTTCCTCCAAGGTTTTTACTTTTTAACTTAGTACACTCGACACTCTAATCCTAGTGTATTGTTAATAATGGCTTTCAAGAAAATGGGTGGCTAAGAAAAAAACTTAACTTTAAACGTAGCTCAGAGCGCGACAAATAACTTCCTAGCTTAGTCCTCGATAAATTGTTTTCACTATATGATTCCAAAATACGAGTCTTCCCAGCTGGCGAAGTTCCCATTATTTGGCTCGTTCTCGTCCATATTCATATTGCAACGAGCGATAAAACCAAATGTAAGGAATTAATTGATTAACTCATTGGAATAAATGAAAATCAAAAGGAAAGCGGTTCTCTAATGAAGATTTTCGCCGCAAATATTAACATAGTCTTGACTCGAATATTATCTTGGCAAACACATTATTTTTTTAGCGTTAAGGTCAAACTGTCGCTAGCAGGTATTTAAGCCGTTAGGATCTATAGAGTATACGATTTAGAAATCGGAAATGAATCGTTCATTAAGTTAGTATCGGTTTGTGGAGATGGATTCACATTAGCTTCATCACTAATGTGTCAACGATTTGTTCTTTTTCTTAATGGTGAGGAAAAAAGCTCTTGAATGTTAAAAGCAGCGCAAAGAATAGAGGAAAATTGAACTTTAATATTGGATAGCGAATTAACTATGAAAAAAAAAATGAAAATATCAATTCGCCGGTGAATAAATGCACAGTTTCTTTCTATATTGTTCCTTTTCCTTTGACAAAACCTTTAACACATTTTCGATGCCAAGTTCTTAAAGAAAACATTTTTTACTTTTCTCCACTTTTTCTGTCTTTTTCTTTAATCCAAGGAAAAGTTTAATTTGTCTAATTCAGTCCTCTAATACAGAATCAAATTTTCAATTTCATTTTAATTTCTCAATATGAAAACAAGATATGAAAATATAAGTTTTGTGTAAAAATACATAACAAATACATCAAATATCAACATCCAACTATTCACATATCCAATAAATATTACATAACCATTTACAAAAGCGAATCTAGCTCGACTGCAATCGCCAATAAATAAGTTAACGGAGTCTGGTTTTTTTTGAACCCAATTTTGATGGTTAAGTCATTCAAGGCTTTATCAAGCGTCATGCAAGTTCATTTTACACGTCACTTTATATTAATGTCAACGCGTCGGGTTTAGAAGGGCTTGAATAAAGAGCTGTGATGTTTTGAACACGGCGCTTCCGTCACTGAATAGTCTAGCACGTTTTGAGAGCATTGAATGACAAGTTTTATTTCCCCGCCGACCAGATGAAAACTAACCGTTTTTTTTCTTCATTTATTCATTAAAATAAAAGAATTAAACTTTAAGTTTGTGGTAAAATACGCACGTTCTTCAAATCACCCCTTAGAAAAGTCTAACCAAAAGTGCAATGAATCATGGGAATGGTTTACGTCATCGCGGCCATGTTGGCGGTATTTAATAGAGAAGGACTCGTGGCCACCCTGTTTTCGTCATTTGACTCTCTTGTGAATTCTCTTTGCTTTTAAACATATAAATAAAAAATAAAGAAAGAGTTCAATAAATTTTCTACTACTCATCAAGCTGGCATAGAAGAGCCACGCCACGTGTGATCCAATGATCCGCTGGCTTTAGTGACGGAAATCTCACCGACGTTATAAAATTCGTCGTGTGTCCGATGGACGTGAGGGAACTGGCGCGGAGAGAGGTTCTGTATACGGGACAGTCGTAGATTTCGAAGCCTTCTACTTCTTGCTTCTCGTCCTGGTTGGGTTTGTCTTCGATGTTCTAGTATCAAAAGGACAAAAAAATGATGACGAATGATAATACATGTTGATACTTGTAATGATGATGACGATGATAACGATACATTGTAAATGATAATACATTATAATGATAATAAGATGATGATGATACATGATGATGATGATTCATGATGATGATGATGAGGATTACATGATGGTGATGATGATACATTATAATGATAATACAATATAATGATAATAAGATGATGATGATACATGATGATGATGATGATGATGAGGATTACATGATGGTGATGATGATACATTATAATGATAATACATTATAATGATAATGAGATGATGATAATACATGATGATGATGATGATGATGATTCATGATGATGATGATGATGAGGATTACATGATGGTGATGATGATACATTATAATGATAATACATTATAATGATAATGAGATGATGATGATACATGATGATGAAGGTGATGATTCATGATGATGATGATGAGGATTACATGATGATGATACATTATAATTAATAATACATGATGACAATGAAACATAATGATGATGATGATGATAATGATAATGATGAAGATACATGATGATGATGATAAATGATGACGATGAAGATACATGATGATGATACATGATGATGATTATACATGATGGTGATCATGATGATAACAGATGATGATAATGATACGATAGCACGAATACATACAATAAGAAGTCAATTCAATGCTGCGGCAATTCGTAACCATGAAAACGTAAGACACGTACCTGATATGGAATGAATTGCAGCACAGGCAAAGGAACTCGTTGCTGAATGGTCTGTGTCTCACACAAGTAGCCACGAGAAGAATCCCATGATGCACCATCCAAGTACAGTCCAAATATTGTTACACCATCTTCAGGGGGAGGGCCCTGGGAAATCAACAGAATACAGGGGTGCTTAGCATTTACACGGAAATACCGGTTGGAAAACAAATTATATGTGTCATTCCGATCGGAAAGTTTCGGAAAATTCGGTCTTCCGATTGAGGTAATCCACTTTTCCCGCTCTTTTCGCGATTCTTTCGGTAGACGCGTTTTCAAGTTTTTTAAAACTGGACCAGTTCAATTTGAGAACTTTCAAAACATCATGAGTATTTGATTTTTTCGTTTATAATATACTTAACAAAATTGAGCAACTTAATTGGGACTCTCAAAGTTCAATTTCAAATCAGGGCATTTAAAACCTGAGTTGGAAAAACTGAATTTATCACTAATTCCATAATCACGACCACAAGTACAGCAGTAGCACAGCTTGACGGGGTCGAACTGAATGCATGCGATGGCGCCTCTGACAGTCGCTATACAGTCCATGTATGAGCTAAGAACACAGCTCTAACCCGTTTGAATTAGTTAGGTTGGATTGTTTGAACAGTATACCTGAAAGGCCACTTTCCGGAAGTCAATATCACCCTCACTGTGAACCTCTTCCTCTGCAGTCCAGCGTTCTTTGCGCACTTTGTAATCAAATGACAACGAGTCCACGGGTATTCCGCGGGTTCGCGCGTGTGTTTGAAGAACAGCGGTCAGAAATCCTGTAAATAAAGCACACAAACTAAGTATTGGTTAGCATTACATAGTGAAGAGAAAGGTTTGAGATATTATTTCTGTTTATAATTATGCCTAACCTCAAGCAAGTCTAATTTGAGAAAAGCGCTATACCCGTGCTTAATTTGACCAGTGAAAAACAAAGATTCTATCTACCTTAGGGCGCAGGCTTCGCGCGTGCGCAGTAACGTACTTTTGAACATGAGCAATCTCGTGCCCAGAGCCATTATTTCTTACTACGCATTCTCGACGAAATAAACTCTTTATTTCGTCGAGCATGCGCAGTAAGAAATAAAGGCTCTGCGTACGAGATTGAGATTTTCTTTATCTGGAAGGATTGAAAAGCGCATGTGCAGGATTTTCAATCGCTTAGCAAATGTTCTATCTGATTTACAGCTCTGTATTATTTCAGATTTTACTCAACTCCTCTAGGAACAGAGATTTTCACAGCAAAATATTACTGACCTTGTGGAAAGAAAAAAGCAGGCAGCCAATAAGCTCTGGGATGCATGTATCCTATTGTATCGTCGTCCGGTGAGGTGGCCCGCTTCTTGGGATCAAGTTCTTGTCTAACGAGGTCAAGCCAACGACCAAAGAACTCCACTCGTTTAGCGAGATTGTCGACCCAAGTCCCGAGTGATTTACAGGATTCATACGCTGCGTTCTGAGAAAAAATCAAATACACACACTTTGATAGTCCTTGGATTATAAACCCCCCCAAAAAAGGATGAAAAGAAGGAGAGGAGAGGAGAGGAGAGGAATTGAAAAGGAAAAAGGAAAGGAAAGAGAGAAGAGAATCGAAAGGGAAGAAAAAGAAATTCTAAATATCGTAAATTATTTACCTTCCATTGCGTAGGAACGGCGTTATTGAGTAGCGCATTAAAAGCTTGCTCCAGCGCGCTGGTCATGATGATTCGTCCTTTAATAGCCAAGCACAGCGCATCTAGTGATGTATGAATGACATCCAACAAACGATCAAACCGCTGCACCTCTTGCTCCAAGATGACAAGTAAAGTAGACTGACTACTCTTCACTCTGGTACTCTCTTCCTTCCATTTCTTGAGCAGTTGCTGCTGATCTGAACTACTAGAGCCTTTTCTTGAACCAGCATGGAACGAGAAATCCTTTTTGATAATGGTTACTCGCATGGGTAATCGAGAGCGAATGTCTTTGGATAAATCAAGTACGATGTCATCATTGGTCTTCCTTGATCTATAAATAAAAAACATTTATGAATATCATAGTTATACAATGCTTTCGGGAATGTATGGAAATTCGAAAATTATGTATTCGAAAATTATGTATTCGAAAATTATGGGAACGTATATTTATAATGGCTTTTTTCGACTACAATAAAGACTGAATATCTCAACTTCTTGAACTCCAAAGCCTTTTCCCCAGCATCTTACCCTAAAGGAATTATGGGAATGTATATTTATAATGGCTTTTTTCGACTACAATAAAGACTGAATATCTCAACTTCTTGAACTCCAAAGCCTTTTTCCAACATCTTACCCTAAAGGAATTATGGGAACGTATATTTATAATGGCTTTTTTGACTACAATAAAGACTGAATATCTCAACTTCTTGAACTCCAAAGCCTTTTTCCAACATCTTACCCAGCATTTCCAGTGATTTTTGGTTGTCCTGCCAAGAGATCAGTGATAAGACTACCTGCCTGTGCCTTGAGGTAAGCGGTATCTGCATTCTGATCTATGCCAAATAACTCAGATGAGTCTGAGGGGGGTAGCTCATCGATGTATGAACAACAGATTGACAGTGAGATGTTATTGGGCGGTGGACGGTACACCTAGATGAAAATCGTGTTCATCAGTTATATGCACCGTTCTCATAAAGGCTGACGAATGTAAGAAAACAAGACCACCAAGTCATCTTACAAGGCTAAGCAAGACTGCTTATTCAAAATAAAGGTAGATAAGCGCGAATTCAGTTCAAAAGAAAAATACATTTTTTTTACTTTTCTTCTATAAACGCTCTTCATGTGCTTTTATATCTTTTATTGTGAACTAATGACCAGGTGACCTCGTTTACGTGCACTTATGAGAACGGTGTATTGATCACAGTTATAAGCAATTTAGGTCTTCGTGGGTTTGATTGACTGAGGGCAATCCACAAAGCATATTGTTTTATGTGTATAACGGATGATCGGTCGGTGTGATGGAGGGTGAATGGAAGGAAGGAAGAAGAAGCACGAGTGGATGGATGAATGGGTAGGTTGGTCAATGGGTGGACGGATAGGATGGGTGGGATGGGAGGGACTGATAGGTGGAAGGTTAGATGAAAGCTCAGATGGACGGACAGATGAATGAACAGACAGGCAGACGGACGGACGGGCAGACAAACAGATGGTTGATGGATGGGATTGGGCGAGAGTGGATGGATGGATGGATGGATGGAATGGGATAAACTGTTTCTTACATGATCCGTGGTGTACGCATAATCATCCAGCAGCACGTCAGGATTATAAAACTTTTTTAATATACTCTTCAAGCATCGCTGATCCCACTGATCGGTGACGCGGCCCCCGTAAGCGATATCTCCTGTCAGGTAACACAAAGCTTGCCATGGAACATCACGATGTTCTGTTAACAACATGTGTAACATCTGCATCGATACCTGCATCAGAAACATATATATACACCAATAGAAGATCAGTATGGTACAGGACTCGGTCACGGTACTGCATTTAGTCGCAACCATTCCTCAGACAACGAAAAGGAATTATGGCGCATATTACGTAGAAGATCAGTATGGCACAGGACTCGGTCACGGTACTGCATTTAGTCGCAACCATTCCTTAGACAACGAAAAGGAATTATGGCGCAAAGTACGTGCGGGCATTCTCTTGTCCCAAGCAGTAAACAAGGGTATATAGTACTTTCTACTACATAAAGGTTTTTTCAGTATGAGAAAAACTTTTCTTCACAAAAATGTGTAGGGGTACAATATATAATGAATAAATCGAATGTATTATCCAGCTCCTAAAGGAAAGAATCCTTAGTGAAAACCACAGGCAGCCCAAACAAGGTTCTCTTCCTAAATAATGGGAAAAGCGGATTTTGAAAAAAAAATCTAAACGGCCTCAAATCGCGCTGAAACTTCGCCAGAAGACTGAACAAAGTACAAGCAACCACTTCAGCAAGGTTTGAGGCAAATTGTTGATAGAAACATTTCATTGACATATCTTCATCGTAACTCCCATACGTTCCCTTGTGAACCATGAACAGGAACCTTGTTTGGGCTGCCTGTGGTAAAACTGAAGTAAAAAAAGATTGAGTAGGGTACCTCAAGATCAGATGTAGAAAACTCATAGGGAATGTTCCATCCAAGAGAAGAGCTAAACTTCTTTCGTTCATGGACAACAGCATTAAATAGACACAAGCCAAACAACAGTCTTTTCCAGGCTGGTCCAGCACTGGGGTCTTCAAACACCGAATCTGTTACAACACCACCCACTGCACCAAATGTACGAAGAAGATTGGCCTTGATACCAGGGGGAGGCTCTACCGTCATCTGTCATCGTTAAACAATACAAACATATATAAGAAGAGACAATCGTGGAATAAAATATCAATAACGTCTTTTTTTATTCGTTTACGTATTGCTGACGATGTCCGTACGAGTGCGGTGAGAGTTCCGTACGAGTGCGGCACAACTACTGACTACTACTACCGCGCGACTAGCGTATGACCATATCACGTGTAGCGGAAGACATTACCTTGAGTCCGACTTGTAGGATTGAGACAGGGAATGAAGGATCTGGTTTGGAACTAAGCCACATACGGAACTGAGGATCAACTGGGGTATCAGGCATGGATATTCTGGTAATATAAAGTCCAAAGAAAACATCAATTCATGAATTCAAATTCAAAACGTTGCATGTAATGTTGCAGCCATGTTCACATGATGAAATTTGTTGCGCGCAATGTTGCAAGGGCAGAGCGCGATTCAACTTCATATTTGTTGCAGGCAACGTTTCGTGCAACAAGTTTGGGGTGGGGTAGACACACGCTGCAACAGTCCTGTTGCGTGCAATTTTGCATGAAATGTTGCACCGTGTGCTTGCCCTACTCACCCCCTCCCCCCTATTACAAACCTTTTGGCTATCTGCTGTAGCCGAGGCATAAAGGAAGCGGCGTGTTGACAGTTCTGTAAGAACACCCATTTGCCCTACTCACCCCCTCCCCCTATTAAAAAGCTTTTGACGATCTGCTGTAGCCGAGGCATAAAGGAAGCGGCGTGTTGACAGTTCTGTAAGAACGCCCATTTGCCCTACTCACCCCCTCCCCCTATTACAGACCTTTTGACGATCTGCTGTAGGCGAGGCATAAAGGAAGCGGCGTGTTGACAGTTCTGTAAGAACACCCATTTGCCCTTTTGCTGATAAGCCTTGGTGATGGCATCTTCGGCTTTTGGTTCTTGGCCACGACCAAGCGAAATCATATCAAGGTGAAGCGTCGTACCTCGAAGCTCCTTCGCGAAACGAATAAGGCTAGAGGCTGGGTCTGATCCTGGTGGAGTAATAATAATCTTAGAGCATATTTGGTATTTCTGTGAAAACGCACGGTACTGATAAATCGTGCCGTGACGGTGCGGTTAATCAGCAGTAATTTCGCGCACTGTGATTGGTTTAAACGATGTCGGTCACTCCATGCTGTGGCTTGCGGCTGGGCCATTTCACTGTCACATCGTAATCGTAATCGTGACGCTTTTCCGGTTGCAAAACTTGCGACGCAAACAAAGCAAGGTAAGAGATCTTATAGCACCTTCGTTGCAAATAACCCCCTACCTGTCATCTAGCTGATTTTTCCCTGAGCACAGTTCTGGATAACAATGTTATGAGTAGTAGTAAGCTGGTCTTGACGTAAAGAAAATGAAAGAAGGCGCGCTCCGGACACCATTTGGGCTTTACGTGCCCCCGCCCCCTCCCCCTTGTCGAAAAGCACGCTTGACCACTCAAATAATAAAATCAATGCTATAATAGCATTGGAAATATGAAAAAGACATAGAAGAACTGGTATTATGAAAGTAATTAAAGCTACAGTTACCTGGCGAAAGGATGAAAATAAGAGGTGTTCTTGCATTGGATTCCTCATAAATCTCCTGTAAATCGAAGCCAACGTTGGTGACAAATTTGCTGCCTAGCTGTCGTTCCACGAACATGCGCACAGTCTCTACAAGACACTCTGGCCTTAAGATCTTGATTAGCATCAACTTTTGGAATCCCGACAGAGTCTTGCTTTGCCAGCCTACTTTTGTGGAGCGACTACCACCTGATAACAAGCATTAAGCCTGGTTTACACGAGCACCGCAAACAACTACGCAAGAAAACTACGTGTGAACTACAGTAACACAAACGCAAGGAAACTACGTGTGAACTACAGTAACACAAACGCAAGGAAACTACGTGTGAACTACAGTAACACAAACGCAAGAAAACTACGTGTGAACTACAGTAACACAAACGCAAGAAAACTACGTGTGAACTACAGTAACACAAACGCAAGAAAACTACGTGTGAACTACAGTAACACAAACGCAAGAAAACTACGTGTGAACTACAGTAACACAAACGCAAGGAAACTACGTGTGAACTACAGTAACACAAACGCAAGGAAACTACGTGTGAACTACAGTAACACAAACGCAAACGCAAGGAATGAACAATTTTCCATTTTCTTGTGCTTGCGTTTCCGTTTTTAATGTGTGAAGTGGAGAAAACGCAAACGCGAGCACAAACGCAAGACGTGATTCACACGAGCAACGCAAATGCAAACGCAAGGAAAATACGTGAGAACTATAAACAAGCACTACTGCGCATGCGTATCTTAATTTACTTGCATTTACGTTGCACGTGTGAACATTGCTTTCGTTTGCATTTGCGTTGCTCGTGTGAACCAGGATTAAATACTATTTTAATTGTATTTTTCTTATCGAGCACAATATTTATTAATTTTTCGAGAGCAAGAAGCGTCAAGCTAATACCAAGTCAACTATACCAAAATATATTAATAATTATCATAACCTGATAGTACCACAGGGAACCCATAGAGTACCTTTTGTTTCTTGCTTCTCAACATCATCGTCACTCTCTAGTATCTCATAGGGGTTGGACGATACAGTGAACTTTTTCCAGAACTGTTTATTGACTGTGATATTAGTGCACAGACCAGCAAATTCTTCTAGCCGATTGGATAATTGCACACATTCCTTCCAAGCAGACTCAGAGATCCATTTAGCTGGAGATTTGCTCATCTTAGCTACGAGGTGACCCATGCTTCCACCAGCTTTGGTTCGAGATACTAAAAAGACATGGGATAATAATAATGTTAATAATAATAAATTTTATTTCTATAGCGTCTATAACACTAATTGATCTAGGCGCTTAAATTATTACTTTAAATATAAGTATAACATAAAATAAAAAATACTTTAAATATAAGAAAGCGATTTACAATAGAAAAAGATATAGATATAATTAATCTAAAAAATTAATAATACTTTATAAAATCTGTTTAATAAATTCTAAAAAATCTACTTTACTGTAAAAGAAAACAAGAATATTGATCTAAGCTGATATACTTTCTGAATTTTTCTATACTCCTTAATTGTCTCTTAAACGAATTTAATGAGGTGAAATTTTTCGGGGAAATGAATGATGGGAATGAATGGGAGGGTGGGATAGGACAAACAGATGGATGGATGGATGGATGGATGAATGAATGGGATGGGATAGGAAGCTGGAATGGACAGACGAGAGAGTGGATGAATATATGGATGAAGAGGATGGGATGAGACGGATTTATGGACGAATGGGTGAGCGTAGGATGGGATGGGATGGATGAGTGAAAGAATGGATGAGTACGTATTGAAAGGAAGGGATGGGACAAATTTATGGACGAATGGGTAAGCGTAGGATGGGATGGGATGGATGAGTGGAAGAATGGATGAGTACGTATTGAAAGGAAGGGATGAGACAAATTTATGGACGAATGGGTAAGCGTAGGATGGGATGGGATGGATGGGTGGATAAATGGAACGATGGACGGATAGATTAATATAAGAACGGATAGGTGGATGGATTCCCTAGACAGAAGGTCACATACATATTATACTAACCTCTAGGTGCTAAGTGTCCACCAAATGATGGCTCATCATCATCACCATCGATTCTCTCCGCAATAGCAGCCATAGCAGAGCCCCTAAGGAAAAGATTCCACTCTGTGTCGGTGATAGGAGGTTTGTTGGTCTCTACGTTTCGCTTTAGTTTATCTTTCATAAGAATGTTCGCGCACAGCATGAACGAAAACGTCAATTTATGCCGAGCAAAAATTGCATGCGACACAACGCGATAGACATTCTCTGTCAGTAGATCCACGAGTGCCTTCAGATACTCGGGTAGGTCACATTCATCTTTGCTTTTGGGGACGGCCATCTTTCGATTGAAGCCAGCAAACTCCACCATTGATATTCGTTTGCCTACAGACATATCAAAACAGTAAGTCAGTATATAAAACCCGAGAGCAAATGAGTAAGTGCGCTATGTTTCTTTGGTTTCAACAGGACTTTGGGAGTGGAAATGATTATCATTGAAGAAATAGAAAACGCGCGCGTGCTGTGCGCAGTTATAAAGCACGCGGGGTGGCAGAACACGAGAAAAGTGTAGCGGAATGACGCAACCGAAAGTGCGCGTGCGTGCTGTGTGCTCTTATAAAGCATGCGCCCCCAACCAATCAGAACGCGAGATTTATAACCGCTGTTCTATAATCTGTTGTGGTACAATTTTCTGGTCTCAGCATCTTCTTACCGGACGTTTGTATAATGGCGTCATTTTACTATCACTACCAGAATGCTTCTTATTCTTATCTCTTTAGTAAGAAGACTTCTGCTAATAAACCTCATTGCCATGCAATTAATGCTTCCCTATTTATGATCCGTTTGTTTAACAACTGCGCAGGAGAAATCACAACTCTAACGAAGCATCTTATTCTCAGGAGAATGACACGTGGTCTGAAAGAGAGGTATATTAATTGAAGAAAAGAAAGTTTGCAAAGGATTCTGGTAGCGGTAGCTTATGGCGCGAGAATCAAACAGCCCTCTGGTGTGGGCGAGACGAAAATTGATTAAAACACACGTTTCGCTCCAAGCAGTAGGGCTTTGGCCGAGATTTAAAAGTATCACATAAACACATGAATACCATTCAGGGCATTGAACAAGATGTTTTATTAATATACCTGGGTAGAATTTATCTTTCTTCAAAGGTCTTAGAGTACCAGCACTACCAGGAGGAATGGCTGACTCTTGTCTCACCGCATCACGTGACGATTCGATACATTTAGCAAAGAGAGTAGTGAAGGATGGTAACGAAAACTGATACATCACATCGATAGAGGCTAGGTCGGTCAGCACGAAGTATAGAATAGCTCCCCTGGAGGCGATAGGTAGGTATTTCTCTCGGTTAATTTTCATGACTTCTTCAGTTTGTTCTGATTCAACCACGCGAACTTGAATAACATGCGCCATTTTGATACTTTCATCCAGGGTATTGATAAGGTCTTCATCATCTAGGATGTTCCCACGGGAAGTATGCAGTAATGATAAAGAACGATCTTCCAATTCTTCTAGTTTAAATCTGTCTTTCACTATCGATAGATAAAATTGGCATCGTCAATGAAAGTCTGAAGTAGATTTACCTTACTCCTCCCCAGGGGTTAATTTCTCGTTTGTTCTCACTTTACGTTACTCATATCTCCCCACAGAGGATAATTTTCTTCCCGATCCCAGCCTTACTCTTCCTCATGGGGGGTTCGTTTTTCATCCAGTTTACCTTCACCTTACTTACACCTACACATTAGGTCTTATTTTTGCACATATTCCGTACCTTACGTTACACCACCTACCTACCTCACACCACCCACTTACCTCACGCCACCCACCTACCTCACGCCACTCACCTACCTTTAACCACCTACCTACCTCACACCACCTTCTTGCCTGACGCCACCCATCTCACATCATCCACCTACCTTACACCACCCATCTGCCTTACACCACTCACATAGCTTACGCCACCCACCCATCTTACGCCACCCACCTACCTTACGCCACCCGCCTACCTTACACCACCCACCTTCTTTTAACCACCCACCTGCCTCACGCCACCCACCTACCTTTAACCACCCACCTATCTCGCACCACCCATCTCACATCATCCACCTACCTTACACCACCCACCCTCCAACAGGGTTTATATTTTCACTCACGCTTATAGCCTAACTTGACTCACACCTTTCAAAGAGATGAGTGGAGGTTCATTTAATTTAATCAAACCTCCTCATAGATATGTGCCTATTCAAAAAAAGAATATGTATCGGAGATAGGAAATAGGTTATTCCAAGATAGTCCTGAAATAGCTGAAATGATTTTTGTTTCTTGTTTCTATTCTCATCAAGAACAAGAAGGTTAATGTTGACATATTCAGTGTCGTTTGCAGTCGACGTAACTTTCCCAAATACTTCGATTATTCTTAAGATGTATACATACAATCCCTTTCGGTCTTGGAATGACATATCGCCTATTCTATTGCCTCCGACAAACGTTTATGAAATACGTGTATATTTTCCCTCTCAATGATTTCTATTCTCTAAAGTAACCCACCTAAGTTATGCAATATTTCTTTTCTCTGTCCTTCCAGCTTTGGAATTTCCTGCTGCACGACGCGTGACAGCAGCTGATCTTGAAGTCCTTCAAGCGTGACAGTAAAGTTGATAAGCGTGACCTTGATGCACACGTCTGGCAGGAAGTGAGGGTTGGCCAGCGGTGACGTCATGTATAGCCGGAAGTTTGGGTTGTACTCGATGACAGTGTCCCCCATACAAATCACTAGATGGTTACCGCGCAATGACGTGTTTCTTGTTAGGATGGGGTTGAGGGCTGGGTCGATGTCTTCTCCTACATCCTGCATTAGTAGAGTAATAATTAGTCCAAATAACGGTCACGAAAATAGAGTAACAACATGTTGGTTCCGAGGAGAGGTAGAAGAGCTAATGAATGAATGACGGAATTAAATAACCGGTGAAATGGATGAGTAAGTGAAATAATGAGTAAAGAGGGAGAGAACGCCATAAGAGATTAGTCAATGGGCGGTGTCAATTAATGAGTGCAAAGCAAAGAGCTTTAGCGACTAAAACTAACTTGTACGCTTTTTTTTAATTTTTTAATTTTTTTTTCGCTAATTACTAAGTTCCGCTAAGTTATTTTTAAGTTATATTTTCCTTACCTCAATCAATACAGGTTCCCCTAATGGTATCGCCTCTTCCAATGTTTTGATGAAATAAGCATCGGTTGCCTTGACGACCTTAAGTCGATTTTCCTTCTCATTCAACATGATCCATTTACTGGCTTGCTCCTGCGGGTCGATGAGGAGTGGCCAGCGGTGGCAATGTTTGATAATAGCACCATTCTCAACAGAATATTTATCATGTGGAAGACCATTGTTCAACCATAGTTGGATCTCCACCGGTTCTGCAAGAAAGTTGGTCAGTTCGAAGCTCTCGCTGACCGGGATGGACTTTTCGTCGCAGTAGATGTGCCAGCGATTCAAAAGACTGCGGCGATACGTTGAAGTGAATGCGCCAAAATATGTTATCGCAGCGGAGGATAGAAGGGTATCTCCAACAAGTCCTTTAGCGTGTTCACCCACTTGTTTGATTGTTTTGCTCCATCGATCCTACGAAATAATTAAGTTATTGACAAGAAATCTCCAAATTTAAGACTTTTATTTTTTTCCTGAAACAGTTTTTATCTAAATCAGGGCAGGGTTAACTCACAGGGTCGAATTGGAAGTTTGCGTGTTAGTTTTTGCGAAGGGAGGAAAAATCAGGGAGCCTAAAGAAAATCCCTCGAATCAAGAAAGAGACCCATAAAAGGAAACTCATGAGAGATACCAAGCCCAGCAATCGACTCCAAGGTACAAACGCACTAGGTACCGTTATATCTCCTGGGAAAATCCACGTGTTAAGTATATATGACTCTTTTACCTTAGGTGTAATATTGTCCTATTTCAGAACACGTGTCATTCCCTTTAGTACTATTCGTTTAGTTTCAATTAAATTATGTTTTCCTATTTCAGAACACGTGTCATTCCCTTTAGTACTATTCGTTTAGTTTCAATTAGAATATGTTTTCCTATTTCAGAACACGTGTCATTCCCTTGAGAAAATGTTCTTTGTTTTGGTTGTATCCATTTTGATGTGTCTTCTTTGCGCAACCGTTAAACTGATACTCAAGGGCCACGAATGTTTTTAGCTTCGTAGCTGTTTCGCGCAACCCTCGTTAAATAAAGTCTTCTATCTAGCTTTGAAATGTGGTCTCAAATGTCAAAACATTACGCCCAACTACGAAAAAGGTCTACTGCACCTGTTCTTCAGCTAAGGCGGTTGTCAACACCGATGCTCGCTGAAGTCTAGCAATAGTCAGATATTTCTTGACCTTCAGTTCTTCTTGCTGCCTTACAGACTCGTCGTATTGACTCTGTAGAATTTCCAGCTGTTCTTGGATTGTAACCAAACTTTCTTGTTTTTGTCGCAGGTTTTCTTTAGCCATGGCTAGCGCTTTCTGGGCCTCTTCACATCGGCTTTGCTTCGGTTGTACCATCTTGTAAACCTTTAACGAGAGTTGGTAATAACATTACGATGCATTGCTTTCTGTTGGCTAATAGGCATAAGATATACGAGTACAGACAACA
The DNA here is from genome assembly GCA_011057435.1 of Actinia equina. NCBI lineage: Eukaryota > Metazoa > Cnidaria > Anthozoa > Actiniaria > Actiniidae > Actinia > Actinia equina. The sequence goes on along the minus strand of WHPX01000489.1, from coordinate 996,506 downwards.
ATAATGATGCCAACGAGTGGAACTGTTTGAAAGTAAAGGTAAAGGAACTATACTTAACGTAGCTAGTTCATTCAACTATGAGGCTGGTATCCCAGGAGGCCGACGATGCGCACTTTACCCCCCCCCCCCTCGCCCCTCCCCCGCTCCCCCCTCCCCTTTTCTCTCTCCGTCAGTGCTCTGTTATAAAAAGCTGATTCTACACGGGTTAGAGAGAAGTTGAAACAGACGTGGAGATCCTGAGGATTGAACCGTGGACCTCTAGCTGTGGTCCCAGTTGTACGAAGGGTGGATAGCGCTATCCAACAGATAAATCCTTATCCAGTTGGATAACTCTATGCTATTAACCAATACATTTATTTACTGGATAAGATTTATCTGGCGAATAGCGATATCCACCCTTCGTACAACCGAGTCGTGAAGGCCGCACACTAACCGACTGAACTACGCCTTCATTTTTGTTTCAAAAACACTAATGTAGGTCAGTAAGCTTTGATCTCACCTCAGAATAGTTTTCCAGAGCCAAGACCCATTGGCACATTGACTTACAGGCAACAGAAATCTTACCGACAGTTTCAGGGTTGAAGTTAGGATTGTGAGTGTACTTTTTGAGGCGAACGAATACCTAAATACAATAAAAATTGGTAATGTAATGTTATTTGTTACGAATATCCAAACTTTATATCAAAGGTATAATCTTTTCTTCGGTTGTTTTCAGTCTTACTCCGGTAAGGAATACAGGACCCAAGTCATTATAAAACCCTCCCAAACAACTAAAATCTTAAAATGTTCCAGCATGTTACAAGAGCATGATTAACATTGTATATAAAACTATACTCTTACACCGTTAGCAATTCAAAATACTTAGACACTTCAAAGATATATCTGTAAATGTTAGGCTTATACGATGGTCGACACATGTACAACCCTTTCAAATGAATTGCTTGATATCAATATTAGTATCGTTTGCAATAGAAACTGCCCTAGTTTTCACAGGTAACTTGGTTGGAATATTACATGCTATGTTGAAAACGCGCGCGCATGTCTCTGCGTCGTGATATAAACACGTTGGGAACTATAGAGCACGAGGGGAGCAAGCTTAGAAGCACGCGGCGTAGCCGAGTGTGTATCTTGCTTCTCGATGGCTCTACAACTCCCAGAGTGTTTATATCATAGTATAGAGACCTTTTACATTGCTTTCATAAAATATTCTTGAACGATTTTGTGCGACAGTGTCTCTGTCCTCTAATGTACAGACGATTGTCACCCAATCAGCAAGCGTCATATCTCAAATATTTGATAATATTCTATAAAGAAAAGATAAAGAGACTGTTGTTGTTGTTGCTGTTACCTACCCTATCAGGAACACTATGCTTATCGTACGTCACAAGATTCTTAAGGAACCCTGGATCAGCCAGCAAGAGTTTAGCAGTGTTCCAGTCAGGTTTCTGCTGCAGTAATACACACACAGCAGACAATACAGTCATAACCATAGCAGGTGGCTTGGTATAGACGCGTATCTCTGATATATCTGATTTATCCAGCGCGTCAAGTGCTGTAATGGCGTGCTCTAGTTCGGGGATGACACTTTCGAGATCTCTCTGCGCCTCGTCTGCGATGGTTTGGATTCTTTTTGCTTCGTTATTCATGAATTCTTCTTCTTCTTGTACAACACTGTGCACCTGGTCGACTGCTTTCTGGTCGCGTGCTAGTTGCTCTAACAATTTCTCAGTGTCCTGTATATCAAAATGAATGCTTTTCTTATATATTGGGTGGGAAAAATCAGATTCACACTGATTTCTTATTTGGATCACTTTCACTCAAACATACTGAAACTATACGTGCAAAACTCTCAACTCGCATGCTGATTTTTACGGAGGGAGGAAAATATTACGCGCGTCGAAACAGGATATGGTGCACTTAAAGATTGCCATATGATTCGAAGACCTACACATGGACGTTACTGCCACAATAACTATACGTTTGAAAGTAGTGGAGAGTTACTTAAATACACGATGGATTTAGTCCTATATTTAAGAATACCATATTAGGGGGGATGGGATGCGGTTGGATGGGTGAGGATGAGGTGGGATGGGATGGGTGAGGATGGGATGAAATGGAGTGGGATGAAATGAGCAAAGATGAGATGGAATGGAATGGGATGAGTTGGGATGGGTGATGATGAGATGGGATGAGTTGGGATGGGTGAGGATGAGATGGGATGGGATGAGTTGGGATGGGTGAGGATGAGATGGGATGGGATGGGATGAGTTGGGATGGGTGAGGATGAGATGGGATGGGATGGGATGAGTTGGGATGGGTGAGGATGAGATGGGATGGGATGGGATGAGGTGGAATGGGTGAGGATAGGATGGGATGGAGATGGGATGGGTGAGGATGGGATGGGATGAAATGGAATGGAATGGGTTGAGATGGGCGAGGATGAGATGGGATTGAATGGGATGAGTTGGGATGGGTGAGGATGAGATAGGATGGGATGGATGAGGTTGGAAGGGTGAGGATTGGATGGGATGGGTGAGGATTGGATGGGATGGGATGGGATGGGATGAGATGGGATGGGATGGGATGGGATGGGATGGGATAGGGAAGGAAAAACGTTTGAGCACAAACATTATAGTTTCATCGACTTTCCGGCCAAAGTTCTAATAACTAAAAGCCAAGCAACCATGATTTACGAGCAAATATAATACCTTTGATTTTCGTTCTAGTTGTGGTCCCAGTTCTATAAGCTCAGCTTGCATAACCCCTACAAGATTGTTCGACTCTGCTAGCTTCAGGAGTCCTGTGGCTAACCGATCCTTGTTCAAGCTGAACTTGGAAGCCTTCTCGTGGAACTTAGACAGAAATTGTTTGACAAATTCCATATATGTGGTAGGGGTAGTGTAGTATTTACGTTGCATCTCTTCGTAAAATAGTTTCGCTTCTTCCTCGACGCTTTTGTGGACTTCAACAAACGTCTTGGCTAAGCTTTTCTTTAGCGCGTTCTTGTCATCAACCTTCACCATGTCAAATTCCATCAACTCAAGAAAAGAGTGTGCTACAGACTGCAGAGCATCGAGCGGCCATTTGTCGTACCAATCGATGGTACAACAGTTAATAAGCGAGGGATAGAGCCGACAGTTTTGTCGGAAGTGCTGTCCAACTGGACTAGTAGAGATAACTAGATGTAGTCTTTTCTTCACTCGTTGCATGAAGTATTTGAAGACAGATGTTTTGGTGTCTGGGATACCACTGCGTACGGCAGAACGTTGGAGTTCAAGGAAGATTTGTTCCAGGTCTTCGTGGTCAAACAAGTCATGGATTTCACCTGAGCTTAGTATTGTACTGATTCCTTCTAGAAATAAATCCTGGAAATATGAAAGATAGAAATGATATTAACTAAGATTGAATTGCTTTTCTTTAAAATTGACGTAGGTTAATATTTCATGCTACCAGAGAATCATACTTCGACCATCGTTTCCAAAAACCACCTGACTCAACCAAAAAAACTCAGCCTTTGATACTTTAATAAGAAATAATGCCACATTAGGTTCAATATTTAGCACAACATTCGACAGCATTGAAATAATTAAATATTTAAATATTGTATTCGATTTTTCAGTCTATTCGAAATTTAACCTGAACTATTCGATTTTGTCATTATTCGAAATTTAACCTGAACTATTCGATTTTTCTGTCTATTGGAAATTTAACCTGAACTATTCGATTTTTCAGTCTATTCGAAATTTAACCTGAACTATTCGATTTTTCAGTCTATTCGAAATTTAACCTGAACTATTCAATTTTTCAGTCTATTCGAAATTTAACCATGAACTATTCGATTTTTCAGTCTATTCGAAATTTAACCTGAACTATTCAATTTTTCAGTCTATTCGAAAGTTACCTGAACTATTCGATTTTCTGTCTATTCGGAAATTTAACCTGAACTATTCGATTTTTCATGTCTATTCGAAATTTAACCTGACTATTCGATTTTTCTGTCTATTCGAATTTAACCTGAACTATTCGATTTTTCTGTCTATTCGAAATTTAACCTGAACTATTCGATTTTTCTGTCTATTCGAAATTTAACCAGAACTATTCGATTTTTCTGTCTATTCGAAATTTAACCTGAACTATTCGATTTTTCAGTCTATTCGAAATTTAACCTGAACTATTCAATTTTTCTGTCTATTGGAAATTTAACCTGAACTATTCTATTTTTCTGTCTATTGGAAATTTAACCAGAACTATTCGATTTTTCTGTCTATTCGAAATTTAACCAGAACTATTCAATTTTTCTGTCTATTCGAAATTTAACCTGAACTATTCGATTTTTCTGTCTATTGGAAATTTAACCTGAACTATTCGATTTTTCTGTCTATTGGAAATTTAACCTGAACTATTCGATTTTTCTGTCTATTGGAAATTTAACCTGAACTATTCGATTTTTGTCATTATTCGAAATTTAACCTGAATTATTCGATTTTTCTGTCTATTCGAAATTTAACCTGAACTATTCGATTTTTCAGTCTATTTGAAATTTAACCTGAACTATTCGATGTTTCAGTCTATTCGAAATTTAACCTGAACTATTCGATTTTTGTCATTATTCGAAATTTAACCTGAATTATTCGATTTTTCTGTCTATTCGAAATTTAACCTGAAATATTCGATTTTTCAGTCTATTTGAAATTTAACCTGAACTATTCGATTTTTGTCATTATTCGAAATTTAACCTGAATTATTCGATTTTTCTGTCTATTCGAAATTTAACCTGAAATATTCGATTTTTCAGTCTATTTGAAATTTGACCTGAACTATTCGATTTTTCTGATTATTCAAAAGAAGGATCATTAGAGAAGGTAGGTTTTTTAGGCGGAATGTCGGAAGTTTCACGCACGATTGTAGCCCTTTGTATGTAAATCAGTAAGAAATTCACGACTTTCCTAATAAGCTGATAAGCAGTAAGCTGCAGCTTTTGTCGAAATAAAAAGGTTTGACCATCAAAAAAAGAACAAACATTTACGGATGCCCCCTCCTCTATGAAGCCCCATCTCCCTCCCTCCCCTCTACCTTGCCTTAAGATAAGCAGTAATAAAAAGGTTTGACCATCAAAAAAGAACAAACCTTTACGGATGCCCCCTCCTCTATGAAGCCCCATCTCCCTCCCTCCCTCCCCTCTACCTTGCCTTAAGATAAGCAGTAATAAAAAGGTTTGACCATCAAAAAAAGAACAAACATTTACGGATGCCCCCTCCTCTATGAAGCCCCATCCCCCTCCCTCCCCTCTACCTTGCCTTAAGAAGCCACAAACAACTAGTTTCTTACCTTAACTATTGCATCTGTAAGAAAAAGCACTGTGTTTTCTCCCTTCAGACCAGCTCTTATAACAGCTTTTTTTAAATCTTCACAGAACTCTGGCCACAGGTACACGCGGGACACAACAGGCATTAGGAATGTACATCCCTCGATGTAAGCTGCTAGTTTAGCCACGGTCGATTTACCAGTCCCGCCTACTCCTATCATCATCATGTGGTTGCCAGGGTTACGGAACACGCGTGCAGCACGTGTAATGTGCTGTACAGCCATGTCAAAAAATACAAAACGATGCTGCATGTTGTCCCAGGAATGTCTCGCTCGGTCATAATGATCCTGGAATTAATATCAATAATAATAGTAATAGGCGAATATAAAATGTAAAAATATAAACGAATATAAATGATGAAATGCATGTTTGATAGGTCTTGGTGGTACGATACAGTGAGTAATGGTACATCGCAATGTGATGTGACTCGCTGTGTAGTGCTATGCTGTGATGTGTTGTAGTGCGATGTGTTGCAGTAGTACTATATTGTGTACTATGGCGTGGTGTGGTGTGATAGTGTGCTATGCTTTGACTCGCTGTGCAGTGCTGTACAGTGCTGACCTGTGGTGTGGTGTGTTGAGGTGAGTAATGCTTTATCGTGTGCTATAGTGTGGTGGCTAGTGATATACTGTATTGAGGTATGGCGTGGAATGATAAAGAGTGTGGTTGGTGAGGTGGTACGTTATACGTTTGTACGTTGTGGAGTGGAGCTTGTTTGGGTACAGTGGGTGTAATAGGGTGTTTTGATGCATCGTAGTGTGCTGTACTGTGCTGTGTCGTGCTATGGTGTCCTATGGTGAAAAGTGGTGTAATAGTTTGTGTGGGGTGGGACATGGTTGGGTTGTAGTGAGCGCGATAAGGCTTCTCTCCTTGATTCAATAACGTACCTCCAGTACACTAATCAGCCTATCATAGTTAGCTAATCGATATATCCGTGAAGAAGAATGGTGTGAAAGACTAGATGAATCCAAAAAGTCCCCAAACATGATTGGCTCATTCTGGAGAGCTTCAGGAGACCAAGTCAACCTGAACGTCTCACGCAGTGTTTCTGACATAATATCGAAGAAGTAACTCCGATCCACGTCATCGACTAGACGATCATGAAATACGCGCATGCTCTCATGTATAACCAGCTGTGCACAATGTTCGCTGAGGGAGATAACGGCAGGATGAGCTTGTAACATTCCTTCGATGACCTAGAAATGAAAATTATGATAACATAGGCTCATGTCAACCGCAGAGCTTCACATGAGCCGAACCCTATTACATCAAAAAGACCGCCTTGTCATCCATTTGTTTAATAGTCCCCTTCGCAGTTCCCTGCGCCATCTTGAAAGGTAGCCGTGCCTTTGTATCGCAGCGAGACGAACGGTGAGCTTGCAATGATAGAGACCTGTGAATAATTGTTCAAGGTGTTAAAAAAGGTCTCTATCATTGCAAGCTCACCGTTTGTCTCGCTTCGATACAAAGGCTCGGCTACCTTTCAAGTTGGCGCGGGGAACTGTGAAGGGGACTGTTAGTTTCAGCTTATGCAAAGCTCGATGTTAGGACCTGAACCTAAGGAAGCTTATTCTGCACGATTTTACAATCATACGAGGGGCGTATTTTATCTAGGATTTTCCATTTGGAGGGGTGGGGAGATGGGGAGATGGGGAGATGGGCTTCTCGCCGCTGAACTAAACGGCAGCAATCTCTCCCTCCCCGCCCCATGAAAAAAACTTTAATCTGACAATGGGTAAAGGGTAATAGACACCACAGGAACCCCATGCAGCATACCTTGCTTAGGTCTCGCAGGTTAAAGGTATAATGGGTCTTTGCAGGTGTAGGTAGCAGACCAGTGCTCAGCTTGAAGTACAAAGACATAGCAGTGGTGACTATATTATCACATGACTCCCGAACCTCGGTTGTGAAGTCCACCTTCTCCAGGTAGCGCCCTAGTTGGGTACCATAGATATGGCGAAGCCACTTGGTAGATGGCGATGATAGACTCAAGATACTAGAATAAAGACAAGAAGAAACGACTGAGTATTTTTTTCCATCAAAAATCAGCGAATTGCTATTTCCGTTTTTAAAAGATGAGGCACACGATACGAGCAACATTTAAAGTTTTTTTAAAGGTGCGCTGCAAGTTACAGACCAAATGTTGCTCCTATTACCACTCAGCGCGCATCAAAACAATTTTTGCGCGAAAGAGAAACCCTCTCTATTCTGGTTTTAACTAGTCAAGCAAGCACAAGCTCAAGAAAAAGAAAACTTTGATCCTTATGATTGTGGTCTGGATTGTGGTTGAGTTGGACCTAAATGGACTACTTTGACGGCAGACATCTTGGATCACAAGGCATTATGAGGCATCTTGGGGGCAAATGAAGATTTATTACAGTAATGACGTCGATTGATATTAACGGCTCACCACAAGAGAATACAACAAAATATGGATTAAGAAGGCATATCGATCACCTTTACCTATAAAACAAAGACAAACACATTTTCCTTCATCTTTGTTTTGCTATGCCCCCTGGCAAGATGGCCGCTCTTATATCGAAATAGTCCATGGAGCCTCGCTGTGGTATGATAGTCCCAGGCTCTGATATAAGAAATGCCGAATTCAATTTGATCGTTACCTGAAGTGTCTGAGGAGACGTCCATTGAGTGCGCTTCTTCCACCGCCTGGCGGAGAACAAGCAGCCATTAACGTCACATCAAACACCTCCTTCCATTCTAACTTCTTGGTGTCATGAAATCCCCCGGAATCAAGAAACTGTCGTACCAGTTCCAAGGGGGGTTGAGCGTTGAAATTGTCTGGTTGAGGCATGTTTAGATCATCTACGAATATTATTGCCTTGGGAATGAAGAAAATCGTTTTAACAATTGGCAAATGTATCCCTTTTTATACGAGTATAGAACGAGTATAGGCATGATGGCGTCGTTTTACTACCGTGCTAATTTACTGAATAAAAGAAAGTGCGCAAGTGTGCTACATAAGTAATAAATTTTACAATAACTTACAAATTTTTTATCATCAATAAGATGACAGACAGATAAAGCTGACGTCAACCAGCGCGCGCGCTCTTTCCGTTGGTTGTTTTGATCGCTAAAAAGGAGAAGTTTTTATCGTTTTTGTTATTGTAAAAACAAATAGACATCAGTTTTTCATGTGTCTGTCCTCTTATTGACAATACATTTCGGCATCACATTGTCAAAGTAATATGCGTATCCACTCGGGTACGCCTCGTGAATCCACACTACTTTGACAATGTGATGACGCAATTTATCGTCAATAAGAGGACAGACAATAAAAAATTGATGTCTATTTGTTAATTATTTTAGTATAATTTTAGACTTGAATAGAGAGTTTCTCGAGCTGTGATTGGTTGAGCGACCAGTGATTCTGAGACGATAATCACTGCTCGAGCGGTGATTATGAGGTTTTCCAAAGTTTTCAAGATCGGAAGTAATAATGCAATTTTTATCCTGAATTTTGACTTTTCTCTGATATTCAAGTCTGAAATTCATACAAAAGCAATTATTCGCCTCAGGCTCAGTGATTATGGTGAACATTCACCTCGCCGCTCGAAGACTCACCGGAATATTCACCGGTAATCACTTCGCCTCGGTAAGGCAAATAATGGTTAATCATTCATTAGTAGTACCTTTTGTCCAGGTATAGGGCCAAGGGCTTCTCTACCACGTTTAACAAGCTTAGATTCAATGAACTCCCTCACTCTACCAGCAGTAGTTCTAGAAGAGAACTGAATCATCTCGTGACTCAAATCAGACTTGAATTCATGTTTATCAATCACGGATCCTTCCAGGATGCTTTCCACTAAATTCTTTCCTCCTGAACGAAACACCGCTCCGAGAATCGACCCTGCTTCTGTGGAGGTACCACCATCTTTGGATAGACGCGCAAGGGTATCGAGAATGAGTACCGTCTTACCCACCCCTACATCTCCTGTTAGGAGTACGGGTTGCTTGTTGACAGACATTAGGGCCAAGAGAAAGGCATAGCGTATAGTATCGAGTGTAGGTACTAGAGATAGGTCGATCTCGGCTTCCGTTTTCGATGTGGCTGATTCTTCTAGAATATGGGTGTGGTCGGAATGTGCGAACTGTTCTGAGATAGATTTGGCGATAAGAGCACGAGACGGAGGGACCAGGACATCCCATTTGGCAAAGTTCCCTACTTCTAGGTCGATATAGTAGTTAAAGACGGTATCACTTCCAGTGGGTAAGGCAACATGGAGTGCTGTTTCTCCTGTGCCCGAAAACAGCTCTCTAACAAATAAATCAAACTTTTTACGGACTGATTCTGAATCTCTTGCGTGCAATGAAGCACCAGGAATATGAGAGTGGTCGTCGTCTTCATCTTCTTCGTCAGCCTGCAGTAACCCACCGTATGCCCAGGTATACGCAAACACGTAAACTTTACCAAAGAAGTCCAGGGTGTGATGAGGATTGCGCTGAATACAGGAAGTTCTCCGCGTTCGTAATTCGCGCTCAAAATCATCAGCAAACGTGACAGTCTTTTCTTGGTTGTCTTCAGTCTGTGCTTCAGTTTTTGCGCTTTTTTCTGTGTTGATTCCAAAACCACCATGAATTTCAATCATGTCAATAAAGCCTCCAATGATTCCACACATTGTAGATACCACGCTGAGGGCTGGCGCGGTGATGCGTTGGTGATGGGAATGCTCGGTTAAGAAACGTAGACCGGCATCGGTGCTGTGCTCGAACAAGGCCAACAGATGATCGGTCACTGGTGTAGGGACCTATAATAATCATACCAATATTTACATCAAAACAGCAAGTATGGCTTGGTTGGAAAATAGAAAAGTGGAGAAAAGTCGAAACAAACGTGGAGATCCTGAGGAATGAAACATGAAACTCTTGCTCTGAAGGCTGCACACTAACCAACTGAGCTACGTCTAAACTATTGAGTCACTCGGATGAGCAATAGACCCCTTGTGCATAAGATGTCAAAGCAGCTCAATTTGTGGGACAAAACTAAATAACCAGGGGTCTATTGAAGAGGTGATATTGCAGGGTTGTTGATTGAACGCATGTAAAGAGAAGAGAACGCTAATCATGTAGTATATAGTTGTGGGACAGACAAGATACCTTGTGTCCCTCTCCAAGAGAATATATCCATGTTTTGACATAAGGTAACCAGCCAAGGTCATTAGGATCCTGCAACACAAAAATATTTAAAATATTTATTATATAGTTCGCGCGCGATCTGCTGCTAGATCCTGCGACCGTCTTTCTTTTTGCGCAAATAAATTCAATGCCGATAAAAATGAGTAGCTATATAATAAAACGAATAAAACAGTTTTTTCTGTGATCCATTCAATAATAAAGCACTTAGGAAGCACCGTAAGCACTCAAGAAGTGTCAGAAGCGTGTTTCTCCTGACACTTTTTTCTTGCTTACGTCACTTCCTGCGTGCTTTATTACTGAACGGAGCACGGAAAAAACTTTTTCATTTATTTAATACCTACCATATACACCATGCCACATCTGCTGACTGTAGCTGGTGATGCCATGACCAGGTTATCCACCTCAAATATCATTCTCATTCCAAACCCCATACTGATGCGCTCTCCATTAGCTAAGCATAGTACCTGTAAGGAAGAGAGTCATAATAAGCCTACATAGGTCAGTAAGAAATAACCCTATAGGTTATACAATAAAAACGCTAAGACGTGTGTTGGTTCTGGGTAAACAGTTAAGAGGCTAAAGTTACGCATATCCATATTGTTTTGCAGCTATCAAACATTGATTCAAGTTACCGAACGAAGCGTTTTGTCACTCTTTATGTACGTCTGTATGCAAACACTTTCCAAATGGTCAGGATATCGATTACCCAGAATACACCTCGGTCTTAGTTTCAATGGTTTAACCTTTTGAACGAAACAAAGATTAATATATTTCTATGCATACCTTAGTATCATCGAGTACGGTATTGAGGTTTTCCGCCCACAGTGTATCAACAGGACCATCCATTACTATCCAGTGCCAGAAACGAAGGTCATCTTTACCCTGACCTTCCTCGATTGACGTCATATGAGATTCATCCGCGTAAGACTGGGTCTCAACTATAGGACATAAATGCGTCATCAGTAATAGCCTTTTTTAACTTGGACGTGATGTTGTACCATTTGAGACCATGTGTCATTCCTTGGAGTATTCGCATGAGTATTGAGTATTCCCTGGTCATTCCCTTGAATGGCATTGCTGGAGTTGTTTCTATATTAATGTATCATCTCGTGCTCAGCAGTTAAACAAAGGAATGATACTCTAGGGAATGACCGGGTGGTCTGGATGGGAAAACATTACACGCAAGGTATAACGGTCTATTGAAGGATAACGATGCTCCTTATATATTATAGTTCGTATTTGGTCGGATTAGAGACCTTCACTTTGTTCTTCAGACATCGTAGTGAAAAAGTTGGCCGAAATTGTAATGGTTAATTGGTTAATCTGTTCGGATTATAGAGGGTAGGATGTACCTTCACTTTGTTCTTCAAACATAGTAGTGAAAACATTGGCCGAGTGTTTCATTAGGTTAATTGGTTAATCTGGTCGGTTTAGAGAGGTTAAGATGTACCTTCACTTTGTTCTTCAGACACAGTGGTGAAAGATTTCCCTGAATGCGGTCTTCCAGATGAAGGCGTCGGTGTTCGTGCGGTTCCCTTGGCTTCTTTATTACCTCTTTCTATTCGTCATCCCTCTGCTATCCTTGGCGAAACGGCGGTAGAAGTGAGATAGCAAGCCATCAGTCCATTCTGACGTGGTGGGGTCAAACTCTCCGTACAGCTCACCTAATGTCAGGCACTTTGGGTTGATAGAAGACACTTCTATTCTTCCTTTACGTAGCTTGTTGCGCTATTAGGAGATACAAAATACAAAACACATCCATGGTGACATAGATAAAAATTCTTTTCACGTGATTGTCCTTGGCAGAAAGGAATTGGGACTGCAATCTTCTTCAAAATAAAATGTGCCACCTAGTATTCTGGAGGACCACCCCCCTCTTCCTCCGTAGCAATGTTGTCTCACATGCATTTTACCAGCCAACCGCTTCACAGTGTAGAAAACTTCATTGATCGTCATTGCTATTGGGGAATGGGGGAAAGTGGCACATTATTTTTGCATAAGATTGTGGGTACTGATCTGCCCCTTGAACCATAAATGCCTGTTTATATGGCACTGCAACTACTGGTGATGGGATTTCTATCTACCCCAAGGGGAGATTTCCAGTCCTTGCGCGACAAATAAGTACCCAATCCCCACTTGTTTCTGTAATGAGCAGGCTATAGACCCCTTGCATGTGACGTCAAAGTAGCTCAATTTGGATGGAAATACAAAAGAATGTTAATCTCCTGAGAATTGGAAACCTAGTTATTCTACAAAGAAATCCTTATCGAAAAACTTGAAATTTTACCATATTATTGCAGGTTCATATCTAAACACAGGGTGACCAAAACCAATCATTAAACCAAGACATGTCCTATTGAATATATTACCGCATGTGACGCTGCGCTCTTGCCAGAAGTAGAGTCATCAAAATCTTCCCCAGGCTTCTCGTGATGGTCGCGGTTTTGAACGGTCGGTAGATAGACAAGGGCCTTGCGAAGGATTTGTCGGGCTGCTGTTTTGCCACCGCCAGCAGGACCTACTAGCATTATACCGTGCCTTACTAATAGAGTGTGATAGATCTGCATGATCTTCTCTATCTGCGATGGCCAATGCTGGTACGGCATTTCTGTAAGGGCCCAAGCTATTGCACGCTAGAAAAATAAAAATAATAGTTTGAATAAAAAAGGGTGACGCTTATTATGAACTCTGCTTGGTGGGGACATGACACTTTGACCACGGGATTGGATTCCTTATCTCTTAGGGCTCTTCCAGAGATTGAGCTCACAATCTACTACATGCAGACTCCCACTACAGCTTACTATTTCTTATCATCCACACATCACCTTCCAGCTCCCTCTCACTCCCTCTATACAGAAACACGCCCGACCTCTGCGCATTCATGACTAGCGTCCTACTTTCCTCTAACTTTTTATTGTCAGGGGGAGGTGGAGTAACCCCAGGAAACCAATCAGCCAGGATATTATTGAAGAGCGGCATATCACAGCTCACACACAACTCTGTGTATTCATGACTAGCGTCCTAATTACCTCTAACTTTTTGGTGTCAAAAGGAGGTGGCGTAACCCCAGGAAATAAATCAGCCAGGATATTATTGAAGAGCGGTATATCACAGCTCACACACAACCCTGTGTATTCATGACTAGCGTCCTAATTACCTCTAACTTTTTGTTGTCAGGTGGAGGTGGCGTAACCCCAGGAAATAAATCAGCCAGGATATTGTTGAAGAGCGGTATATCACAGCTCACACACAACCCTGTGTATTCATGACTAGCGTCCTAATTACCTCTAACTTTTTATTGTCAGGTGGAGGTGGCGTAACCCCAGGAAACAAATCAGCCAGAATATTGTTGAAGAGGGGTATATCACTGGTCACTAGTTTCGGCACGTTGGCTTTTCTGATGGCGTTGATAATGAGATGGGATTCCTCTTCCTCTAGGATTTCACTGTCGCTTTGCAAGCTTAAAAGAAAGAAATAAGAAATAAGTACTTTCTTAAATCGTACTTGTCTTTCGAGGGCAACACTTAATAGTTAGTGGATAAAAAATGTGGCTTTCGTTCCATGATCTAATTGAAATTTAGAAAATGATTTTTGTGGAGGGAGGAAAAACCGGAGAAAAACCTTCGTTGCTCAGGTACCGAGAACGAACAAGGAACTCTACTCACAAACTTTAACGAGCACTCTTACTGATACACCACCCCCGTTACCCCTCTTAGTGACGTGAAGTGAAAGATATATGAGATGGAAGTGAATGAATAAAAGAATGAGAGAGAAATAGCTTACCCAGCAGACAGTCTTTCTAGTCCAGCCATGAGTAGAACAGATTTCACAGCTCGAAGACCAAAATCATAATGATCCTAAAACCACCAAATCCCTACTATTAGCGTGACATGGATAGGTGATACAAATGTTCTAGCGTGACAACATGGCGGCAGCAGGGAAAAAATACCAAGTGCTCACGCCAATAATACTGCTTGGGCTGTCTGGTTAGATGGCAGAACAATAAAATCCCTTTCCTCTCGAGAATTGAATTCTTTCTTAAGTAAAATGGTTGTATATTGTATCTGCCCCAAATGTTTCTGCCATCCAACATGGCTGCCGTCACGTGGTGGTGCAAAACCACTATACTCGTAACAATCCACAGACCTTGCGTGACAATATTGTAAATAGAAAGGCAACAGAGAGAAGGGTGACTAACCTGTTGTGACAACTGTTTACTGGACAGTTGATACAAATTAAAGACCTTGCGTGACAACATAGCAGCATTGACGAAGCCTTCAGAAAACAGGATGTTTTCTGCGATAAGGGCGAAGTCAGGAACCATCATTGAAACAGGACGAAATAATGCCTTTAAATTATCTGGTAGCTCTACTCGACCTGCATATCTGTCAAATTCAAATTTAAAAACTCTTTGGTAAATAAATAAATAATAATAATTATTTTCGGCGCATATATAATTCATGATCTGCAGACGACAGATGTATATTGATCGTAATAGCTGGGTTTCAACAGATGATAAAAGTCTTTGAATTTCATTATCGCAAATGGTGATCAAACGCTGGCCATCATGTGCTGTTTTTAAGCCAGAAAGATTTTATACACCCTTGCAGCACGTCGGAATGCAGCTCAATTTGGAGGACATAACAATGGGTTTCCAATTCTTAGGAGATTGAAATCATTTGTTTTGTCCCTCAAATTGAGCTGCTTGACGTCACATGCAAGGAATCTATTCTTCAATTGCAGTTAAGTCATCGCGGCCTCTCGGGGGAGCGTTGGTGCCATTTAACAAAATATTTCTTGTTAGCATCCATTGTTTAACGAAACCAAGATGGCCGCCATGTTCTTGTCTTTTAACTCTCTTGAGAATGCTTGCAACACACCAATTAAAAACTTGCGCTATTCAACTGGTAAACATTCTACACGAGACAGGATATGACGTCAAGTGTAACCCAGCAAGAACTGTGACTAGGAGGAACTGGAGCGAGTACTTACCCGGGGTTCATCGTTATAAAGACCCCACAGCTAGGGTTCATTTTGATATCTCTTCCTTCGAACAGAAACCTATGGCATAAACCAAAATATGAATAACGTCACACCGTGTGCAGCATCGTGTATGGTGCTTATCACGTGATCTCTTGCAAAATGATTCAATGTTGCAATCGTTACGCTTTGACGACACAGAGTTGTCTTATTATCTTATGTTGCTTTGATGTGTGATGTGGAGTACGATGATTGACAACGCCATAAGTGGAATAACGGAGCATTGTGTGGTTATTCGCGCACACGCACACAATTATCTACAACATATAAGATAACACAGCTATTACCTTGTGACTTCATTGTCCTTTGCTGCTTTGATTGAGTGAAGTTGCTGTGCGATAACCGACAAGACTTCCACATCAATACGATTAAACTCATCAAAACAAATCCATGAGCCTGTCTGTGATAATCCAGAGAAGAACTTGCCCATCATCTAGAAACAATAAAGCCATCAAATCAATTCAATACCTTTAATTTCTGAACTGATTGATAGACTTACGGAGGATGGTACTTCATAGATGGTCAAGATAAGAGCGTATCCGGGATGTCCACATTAGCCGAACATAATTGAAACAATAGATAACGAAACGTGTACTTCTTTGATGCCACTAGGTTCGGCTCATGTGCAGTTCGACGTTTGACCTTATTCTAAGGGTAAGTTTCACTCCCCAAGGCATCAACTTCAAACAATCATTCCTTTCACTAAAAACATTTTCAAGCGACAGGTGCACTTCCAATAGAAAAAGGGATTAGATGCAGCTTAGGACAGCCCTAGATACGCCTGAATGGCGCGCGATAGTACCTTACCTTATAGTCTAAACCCTCAGAACAGTTAAACACCAAGCAATGTTTTCCCATAGCCTGTGGGAGAAAAGATATTATTACGAGTTATATAAAGTGGTTACCAGCGCATAAACTGTTCAGGATGTCTTAAAATTGAACGTCACTTCTTCAATAAATTAGAAGGTTAAAACAATAGTCTCCTTCACAGTTCCCTGCGCCATCTTGAAAGGTAATAAGAACTATTTTTATTTAAATATTCAGCAATCAAAATATGGGAACAAATTCCTGATAGTCTTACAGTAAGTTCCAATCATTTAAGTCATTTAAAAAGAATCATAAAAAAACATTTATTATCTATACAATAACATTTATTTCTTCTATAATAATATCATTTGAAAAAAAAAGTAGTTGCCATTATGTCCTGTAATGTGTGTGGGTTATATATACATACTTAACTAATCCATTATGGATGGCAAATAACTAGAAAGCATAAGCTACTCTAATCGCCCTACTACTTTTATTACCTAAAATAATATAATTCCCCTTATTTGTATAATAAAATGAGTATTTGTTATTATATCTCGTAAATATATAACTGTATATAACAAAAGTGTAAATAAACAAGTTGAAGTTGAAGTTTAAGCATGTCTCTATCACTGCAAGCTCGCCATTCGTCTCGCTTCGATACAAAGGCACAGCTACCTTTCAAGATGGCGCAGAGAACTGTGAAGGGGGCTATTCTTCAGTTTGACGTCTTATTAGAGATCTTGAGCATCACGTTTACCGCTATGCGCTTACCCCTAATCGCTAGGGATCAGGCCCAAAAATACGCCCATAAACACGGAGAACATTCAACATAAATGAAATTCAATATGACGGTTCTTCCGTCAACAACTTCGTTATGACGCCATGCTAGATATTGAAGATTTGACGGAAAGCGCCTGACGTGGAACTGCAGTTTGAGGTTTGCGGTAGAAGCAAGAACGTCGTGCTAATGGACTCTATTATTAATTATAAAAAAAACTGTTATTAATCTCGCGTTCTGATTGGTTTGGAGCGCGTGCTTTATGAGAGCACATTGCACGCGCGCGCACTTTCCGTTGCGTCATTCCTATCTATTATTGTAATTTATATTTTATAAAAGAAATAAAAAATTGCTTGCGGTGCTGTGTGCAGTCATAAAGCAGTTGGGGATTGGCAGAACACTTGAGAAGTGTCCGGAACGCTTCTCCTAACACTTCCCTCGTGTTCTGCCAATCCCCGCGTGCTTTATGACAGCACACAGCACGCGCGCGCGTTTTCTATTTCTTCATGAGATAAAAGTTAAAAAAGCGATTTTGTTCGGCATTTTGAAATGGGCAACTGAACTATTAGGCCTTCTTCCGGTGATCAACTTCTCAACTAACCTTTGCCAAATCTTTGACAGTTTCTGTCTTTCCTGTGCCGGCTGGTCCTGATGGAGCGCCGTACAGATGTAGATTCAAAGCACCACTCATCGTAAGATAACAGCGATCAGTCAGGGGGGTGATGACCAAGCGAGATGAACAACCAAGGTATTCATAACCATATTCAAATACCGCATCACAGTGTCGTATCTTGCAGATACTGCGATCATCTTCCCATTCGTAGCGGAGTTGTCTGGAAAGAATAAGAATGTATTAACACTAGATTGTTGGCCAGGAAATCTTAGCATTCCAGCTTCCGCCTCCCCCTACACACGAACATTGTTCTTTCATAGGTTGGCAAGGCGTCGAAGCATAAGGAGGCTCGTTCAAACCGATCAAGGAAGAGGGTGCAAGAAATATAAGAAGAGTAGATCTAGCTTGGTATGTTACCATGGGAATGTACGGGCACGCGCACGGGTACGGTTCTCTAAGAAATTCCTCAATGGAATTGTTTTTGCGATTTACCATCCACGTAACATACGTCCAGTGCAAACCGTATGCCAAATCCAGATTCCGGATTTTCCAAATAAAATTCTAGCTTTTGGACAACGAAAATAGTTATAACTCAATTACCTTGACCATTCAAAGTCTTCTTGCTGCGTGACTTGATTATTTATAAGTAGGTCCAAGATATCGCGCCCGTGAACCTCAACGGTCAGCAGTGATTCCAGCATTTGATGTTGATGCGCAGACAGGGTAGTAGTTACTAGTTGGGACAGCTGTGTCAGCTGGGTAACAAACCTATTGCGCATGTTCACTAAAGCATCTATTGCTCTGGAGTTTTTGAAGCAGTTCACAACATCACGGTTAAAATTGATTTGGCACTGAAATGAAAAGCACCAATCATGAGTCTTGTTGTTTAAAGGTTATGCATGTCACAGCGGAGTCTGCAAGACGTACTGGCCTAGTGTACGCTTCCATTTGTGAGACACTAAAAGATAGGCAGATAAGAATTCATGTAAAAATGTTATACTTAAAAGATCAAATGCCGTATTTTGAGATATTTTCTCTGTATAGTCGAACTGGTACTTTTCAATAGCTTGCATAAAGACCAGCTCGCGCATTTAAAGGAAGTTGGATGGTATTCATGAGGAAAAAATACGCGCGTAAGAGTCTATAATTAAGGTTCTTGAAGATTTTTCAACAAGCGCGTAATCACACAGGGAAGGTCTTGTTTAGGATGTTTTTGAGGTTTAAGGTTTGGAGTATGTTCTTAAATTGTATGCCAAAAAGATAGAGGAATGCAGCAACATTGACACGGGTTTTGGACTGTGAGGTACTTACTACATTAATAATTGCCTGACCAGGATGACTCAAAACCCATGTGGTATATTCAGTGTTGTTAACATCGGCTAGTGCTTTCTTTGTGTGCCTAGAGTATAGATAGCAAAGAATACGATGGGATATGGATGTAAGGACATAGTAGATTGTGAATAAAGATACCACTTACATTTTAATGGTTTCGTACATAGCATTTTCCACATTTAACAGCCACGACTCTACATTCCCACGGGCACGAAGAGTTCTACAAAGAAATATTGCAATAAGTTAAACTTCGTTCTTCTAAAAAACTACTTTTAGTTTTACTAGAGGAAAAAAACTATCGTCCAATAGCCAAACTAAAATCATTGAGATAACAATGGGAATCTTAAGAGTAGCTTCTCCACAGAAGGGTTCTTCTTCCACTGAAACCGATTGGAAATTAGAAGTTGATTTTTGCGAAGGGAGGAAAGCCAGAGAACCAGGAGAAAAACTCTCGATGCACAGGAGAGAACCAACAAACGACACCGAGCGCGGGAATAACACACTGGTCGCATTGGTGAGAGTGGAATGTTTTCATGGCATTAGCTTGAAGGCACCCTAACCACTCTGCTGTTTTATACCATTGTACGCCTGAGGTCGTAAGATGTCCGTCCAGATGAGAACAAAATATTAGGGTGCAATGGATCATTCCCGCGCGGCAGCCATAATGTCTTGACTTATACATTATTTCCTCCTGTAGTCACGCATTTATAAGCTTCAGGAAGAGTTACGGAAGAGTTTTTTTTATTTCAAATGAATATGGCCTCCGCAATGGAAAGGTCCATAGTCCATTTTTTATCATCTTACTTGGGTAAATTAACAGCCTCGCCCTCTTCAGATATCATGCTCTTGATCTGTGGAGGAGAATGAGCTTGACGTACGATTTCAAGGAGGTTGATGTTATCGAAGCACTTACGAAGATGAGGCTGGGGAAAAAACATAGTTGATAAGATGAATGGTGAATACAGCCATATGCACTGCATAATGCGTACACTAGACTAACATCCAGACGAGTGTGTAGGGCCATTCTCAAATACAAAATGTTTAACAAAATGTATTTTGATCGAATTATATTTTTTCCTGACGCTTTTATCTGAATTGGGTTCCCTATGGTCAAAGTTGACCAGAAGTAATGAATTCTTGCCTTGATCGCAGCCGGCGCACTAATGTACTCAGCCACACTTGTCGTCCTTTTAGTAAGAGGGGACAACCAACGTAATTGGATACTTACCTGAACAGCATTTGGATTCTTATTGTTAGCCAGAATATCAAACAAGTCTTCGTTACTGAGGAAATAAAACCTTGGAAACACCAACCTCTTCGTCTCAAGGTAATCCTGAAACAGGGAACGTTTTATCGTTAGGCTTACGAAGCCCTTTCAGTAATCACTGACACTTCTGATTAGGTTAAAGTTTATGCATAAAGTACGAGAATGTTTTGATACCTCGAGACAGCGATGGATCTTTTCCAGATGTGAATTACTGGCTTGTAAAACCTCAAGAACACCTGATTGATAAAAGAAACGACAGTTGTTGTGTGTCAATTGACAACTACATAAACAGATATAAATAGCCACGAAAAAATGTAATAAAGGAACAACAGCAACCTTTACAAAACGATATTGTATGTTAACCGTGTGTATGGTTAACCGCAATGCAATAACAACAACTGCAACAACAGCAACAGCAGCAACAGCGACAGCAGCAGCAGCAGCAAAAACAACAGCAGCAGCAACAACAGCAGCAACAACAACAGCAGCAACAGCAGCAGCAGCAACAGCAGCAACAACAACAGCAGCAACAACAGCAACAGCAACAGCAACAGCAACAACAGCAGCAACAACAACAGCAACAACAACAACCACTGCAGCAGCAGCAGCAACAACAGAAGCAAAAGCAGCAACAACAACAACAGCAGCAGCAATAGCAACAGCAACAACAGCAACAACAGCAACCACTGCAGCAGCAGCAGCAGCAACAACAGAAGCAACAGCAGCAACAACAACAACAGCAGCAGCAACAGCAGCAGCAACAGCAACAGCAACAGCAGCAACAACAACAGCAACAACAACAACCACTGCAGCAGCAGCAACAACAACAGAAGCAACAGCAGCAACAACAACAACAGCAGCAGCAACAGCAGCAACAACAGCAGCAACAGCAGCAGCAACAACAACAGCAGCAGCAACAGCAGCAACAACAACAACAGCAGCTGAAACAGCAGCAACAACAGCAACAATAACAGCAGCAGCAACAACAGCAGCAACAACAGCGACAGCAGCAACAACAGCGACAGCAGCAACAACAGCAACAACAGCAACAGCAGCAACAACAGCGACAGTAGCAAC
Organism: Actinia equina; assembly: GCA_011057435.1. NCBI lineage: Eukaryota > Metazoa > Cnidaria > Anthozoa > Actiniaria > Actiniidae > Actinia > Actinia equina. Next base: position 975,070 of record WHPX01000489.1, on the reverse strand, counting down.
AGCGACAACAGCAACAACAGCAACAGCGACAACAGCAACAACAGCAACAGCAGCAACAAAACAGCAGCAACAGCAGCAACAACAACCACAACAGCAACAACAACCACAACAAAGCAGCTCGATCTGGGGAACAAAACAAAATAATTCCAATCTCCTGAAAATTGGAACCTATTGCTTTGTCCCTCAGATTGAGCTGCATTCCAAAGTGCTGCAAGGGGTCTATAGCAACAACAGCAAAAGCAACGAAAGCACGACAGCACCAACATCAAGAACGACAACAACAATGGCAACAACAGCAGCAACTGCGGCGCATGACTAAAAGTTTTAGAATTCTTTTAGTTTCCAAAGGCAACCAATTCCAATTTTTACATTAACTATAAAACTAGGAATTGTTTATTTTACCAGCTGCAGTGGCAGCCTTGAGTGCGTTGGGTTTATCGATTGTCCTTCTCATGATATCTCGCCATGACTTGTCCACTTGGGAGAACAATCGAGCCTCGTTTGGTAATTGTCTGGAGAAAAACATCAAGTACAGATTATGAGTCAACAAATTAACAACCAATCAGTTTTTTGCACGATGCAAAACATTTGGTAGACAGGAATCTGTCACCATATAAACCCCATCATCTTGGAAGTGAGTTTCATTTGTTTTTTTCGTTTCGTTTTGCTTTGTTTTTTTTTATTTTTTGTTTTGTTTTTTTGTTGTTGTTTTTTTCGTTTCGTTTTGCTTTGTTTTTTTATTTTTTTGTTTTTTTGTTGTTTTTTTTGTTGTTGTTTTGTTTTTCTTTGCTTTTTTATTTTTTGTTTGTTTTGTTTTGTTTGTTTGTTTTTTCGTATCGTTTTGCTTTGTTTTTTTTATTTTTTTTGTTGTTGTTTTTTTCGTTTCGTTTTGTTTTGCTTTGTTTTTTGCTTTGTTTTGTGTTTTTGTTTGTTTTTTTGTTTTTTTTTAGGTTGGTGCTGCACAATAGATTACAGGGTCCCTTTCTAGGTACAAAGCACCAATTTTCAACCCTTAAAACCCCCACTGCCATCCTGCAATTAACCCAGAAAAAAGTTAAGAGAAAAAAATCAAATGTCCTTGGCGGGTAACGCTGGTAACGCAGCCGATCCCAGAGCGATATTTTTTCTCTATAGGTAAGTTGAAAAAAGTTATTAGTCAGACACTGAGGATGGACAATGCTAGGGTTGATTTACGTCCCCAGTAGTTCTTCTACGTCCCGCTAAAGCATGTTAAGGTAGTGACTAACAAATACAACAGCATTTCTCCCTTTTCGTCGATGGACATTTTTTGTATTTTTCTGTTATCCAAAAAGTCGACCGTCGAAGAGCTTTGTTAAAACAAAAATGATAAGAGAAATGGACACTGACCTTTGAATATCTGCGGCGGAGAATATAGTCTCCAAGTAAAGCCAGTTGCGCTGACACGTAAGCCACTCGTCCAGAGTACGAGAAAACAGGCTCAACTTTCTGTCCCATTCCTCCACTAAATGCTGCACAATAATGAGAAATTGGAATGGTTCATAATCTTGTTAGATGCGACAGTTTTACAAGGAAACAAGCCTCTGTTCTAATGGACTTCTTCGACCATACGGCAGACATCTTGGATCGCAAGGAATTATGGGGCGTTCAGGGGGACCAATAATGTTTTGTTACAGTAATGACATCGATTGATATTAACATCTCACCACAAGAAAATACAACAATAGATGAATTAAGACGACACATCAATCACCTTTACCCATAAAAGAAAGACAAACACACGAAACTCTATATATTTTCCGTCATCTTTGTTTTGTTTTCCCCCTCCCCCCCCCCCCTCGGGCAAGATGGCTGCCGTACGTATCGTCGACGTATTCCACTTCACAAACAGTTAGGCATCATGACATAGACATGTCCTCAAACTGTTTTACCGTGCATCCCTGCTAAGCAAATGATAATAGATAAACAAACACATACACATAGATACACATAGTCAGATAGGCAGGCAGGCAGGCAGACAGACAGGCAAACACAGGGACTGGTTACTGAACGATCAGATAGGTGGATAGTCAGACATGTCAGTAGGTAGTCAGTAGGCCAATTACTACGCTAAACCAGTATACTAGAAAAAAGGCTTACCTTAATTGGAAACACGAACCTAGAGCCCCGAATGTTGGCCAATGTCACCTGACTTTCCTCTAATGATGTAATCATGTCATCAGCGCGTGTGATTATCGCGATATCACGGGTAGCGTGCGCGGTCAGCGTGAAGTCCGTTTGATTCCAGAAATCCATAATCTAACAAGAACAACACAAGGTACAAGGTTAGTGAAGTCACCTTCAAGGAAACGGAACCGATGCATCTTCTCTCTCTCTCGATCTCTCCCTTCCTTCTTACTTCCCTTCTTCCCATTCATTCTCTTTTTATTTCCTCCCTCCCAAATCTCCCCCAGAACTTCTGATACATGGCCAATCTTGCACACAAGGTTGTCTATTCACTGCAGATCAGAGCATCCAAAGCCGTTGTGTATCAAATGTTCTAAAATTGTGATGGTACTAGCAATACCTTTTGTAACATATGCTCAAGTGTAGCCTCGTTGCTGGCTTGTGTAGCGATTTCTGCGATCTTATCCTTGTGCTGGAAAACCTGTGAATATATCATTAATATAATCAACATTATTTGAAACTTAATTCCGTCTTGGAGGTTAAGCAGTGAATGTGCAGAGAATTGCGCAAACTGCTCGATCGATGCTGTGGAGTCCTCTTTGCAACTACAATGCTTATTATGAGAGCACATTTTCCGAAAAGTTCGCGAAGCAATGCAAATAAAGACTACTCATTGGTGCGAAGTATAGACGGACGCGCACAATTTTCTCTTTTTTACAGCCTGGTTGTTGAATATAACACCCTGCTGTGCAATGTAACGATAATGGTAACAAAAACTTGGCTTGTGGCATAAGGTACAGACATTAGCAATTCCATCTGCAGCTTTATCGCTATTCGGTCTTGCGACTCTAAACTTATAGCTCACTCAAGTTCTAAGTTCATCTTGAATTTCCTGTCATATACAGGGATTCTACTTTCGTATTGACTGAAACTGGTTATTACGGTCGGGGAAAAAATAAGGATACGCGAGATGACGTGATAATTGAAACAGGAACTCAGTGCAATTAATTATATCTTTTGTCATAAACATGGTCCACAAATTGAGTTTTTTTTAATCATAAACAGGGTATCCTTTTCAGAATCCAAGCGGAACACCCCTCCCCAAATTCTGGCGGAGTACCTCCCTCCCCACCAGGGGTATAGTATGAACAATTTGTCTGGCGATGACACAAGAAAATTAGGTACTGTATGATTACCTTCAAACGTAACAGATTCCCTAACGTAAAGGTCCTATCCCTGACCAATCTTTTCCCGATCGTTTCTTGAATAGCTTCCCAGTGACGCGTTCTTAAAGCAGGGTTACGTAAGCTAGTTATGACGGGCAAACCAAGCTTGAAAGTGGTAACTTTTCGCTTCAGGCGAGGAACAACTTTGTTGTGGGGCACACCTGTCATAGCACAAATAGACCATTTTAGTCAAATACCGCTGTGTTACTTGATCACAGACTCGTTTATTCAGGGGGATAGCATCATTTCAATGTCTAAATATTCACAAATACTAACGGTAAAGTAAAGAATGCACAACTTCAACAATACAAACACTTTAAAGTTCCACGGACCTTCAACGGAACATGTGAATATTTATAAGTAATTCCATGGGAATTCGAGGTTGACCCATTTATAAAAGAGAATAAAAGACTAGAGTTTAAGATGTCAGTTACAAGTTATACAGTATTTAATGTGTTGTAACCCAGTAGAAACTGTGATTGTACAGTGTAAATGAATTTTTGTAAGGCAGTAACTACTGGTGTTGTAAAAGCCTTCATGTTGTAACCCAGTAGTTACTGTGATTGTAGACGTGTTTTTGTAAGCCAGTAACTACTGGTGTTGTAAAAGCCTTCATGTTGTAAGCCAGTAGTTACTGTGATTGTACATGAGTTTTTGTAAGCCAGTAACTACTGGTGTCGTAAAAGCCTTCATGTTGTAACCCAGTAGTTACTGTGATTGTACATGAGTTTTTGTAAGCCAGTAACTACTGGTGTTGTAAAAGCTTTGATGTTGTAACCCAGTAGTTACTGTAATTGTAAACGTGTTTTTGTAAGCCAGTAACTACTGGTGTTGTAAAAGCTTCGATGCTGTAACCCAGTAGTTACTGTGATTGTAAATGAATTTTTGTAAGCCAGTAACTACTGGTGTTGTAAAAGCTTTGATGTTGTAACCCAGTAGTTACTGTGATTGTAAATGAATTTTTGTAAGCCAGTAACTACTGGTGTTGTAAAAGCTTTGATGTTGTAACCCAGTAGTTACTGTGATTGTAAATGAATTTTTGTAAGCCAGTAACTACTGGTGTCGTAAAAGCCTTCATGTTGTAACCCAGTAGTTACTGTGATTGTACATGAGTTTTTGTAAGCCAGTAACTACTGGTGTTGTAAAACCTTTGATGTTGTAACCCAGTAGTTATTGTAATTGTAAACGTGTTTTTGTAAGCCGGTAACTACTGGTGTTGTAAAAGCTTCGATGCTGTAACCCAGTAGTTACTGTGATTGTAAACCAATTTTTGTAAGCCAGTAACTACTGGTGTTGTAAAAGCTTTGATGTTGTAACCCAGTAGTTACTGTGATTGTAAATGAATTTTTGTAAGCCAGTAACTACTGGTGTTGTAAAAGCTTTGATGTTGTAACCCAGTAGTTACTGTGATTGTAAATGAATTTTTGAAGCCAGTAACTACTGGTGTCGTAAAAGCTTTGATGTTGTAACCCAGTAGTTACTGTGATTGTAAATGAATTTTTGTAAGCCAGTAACTACTGGTGTTGTAAAACCTTTGATGTTGTAACCCAGTAGTTACTGTGATTGTAAATGAATTTTTGTAAGCCAGTAACTACTGGTGTTGTAAAACCTTTGATGTTGTAACCCAGTAGTTACTGTGATTGTAAACGTGTTTTTGTAAGCCAGTAACTACTGGTGTTGTAAAGCCTTTGATGTTGTAACCCAGTAGTTACTGTAATTGTAAACGTGTTTTTGTAAGCCAGTAACTACTGGTGTTGTAAAGCCTTTGATGTTGTAACCCAGTAGTTACTGTAATTGTAAACGTGTTTTTGTAAGCCAGTAACTACTGGTGTTGTAAAAGCTTTGATGTTGTAACCCAGTAGTTACTGTAATTGTAAACGTGTTTTTGTAAGCCAGTAACTACTGGTGTTGTAAAAGCTTTGATGTTGTAACCCAGTAGTTACTGTGATTGTACATGAGTTTTTGTAAGCCAGTAACTACTGGTGTTGTAAAAGCCTTCATGTTGTAACCCAGTAGTTACTGTGATTGTACATGAGTTTTTGTAAGGCAGTAACTACTGGTGTTGTAAAAGCCTTAATGTTGTAAGCCAGTAGTTACTGTGATTGTACATGAGTTTTTGTAAGCTGGTAACTACTGGTGTTGTAAAACCTTTGATGTTGTAACCCAGTAGTTACTGTAATTGTAAACGTGTTTTTGTAAGCCAGTAACTACTGGTGTTGTAAAACCTTTGATGTTGTAACCCAGTAGTTATTGTAATTGTAAACGTGTTTTTGTAAGGCAGTAACTACTGGTGTTGTAAAACCTTTGATGTTGTAACCCAGTAGTTATTGTAATTGTAAACGTGTTTTTGTAAGCCGGTAACTACTGGTGTTGTAAAACCTTTGACGTTGTAACCCAGTAGTTACTGTGATTGTAAATGAATTTTTGTAAGCCAGTAACTACTGGTGTTGTAAAACCTTTGATGTTGTAACCCAGTAGTTATTGTAATTGTAAACGTGTTTTTGTAAGGCAGTAACTACTGGTGTTGTAAAACCTTTGATGTTGTAACCCAGTAGTTATTGTAATTGTAAACGTGTTTTTGTAAGCCGGTAACTACTGGTGTTGTAAAACCTTTGACGTTGTAACCCAGTAACTGTGATTTTTAATACAAATCTGGAATCTAGATCCATTTTCCATCATCTTACGATCACCTAAACAACTGAAACAGCTGTGCGTCCTACCTTTTTCCAACATAAAAATCGTCTCAATAAACCTCAAAACATCCTTCTGCACGGAGCTTATAGACAAAGACTCGAAAGCTGTTTGTTCCCATCGGTCAACCAACACCTCCCATTCCTGTGTTGCTTCCCATAGTAGCTTCCTCAAGGACAAATCCTTCTCCACCTCACTGACTTCTGTCTGTAAGACAACGATGCGGCGCTACCAGTCGTTGATACACTCGAGATTGTTCCACTAGAAGCAAACATATAGTTCTTTTAAGTTGTTAGGTACAATAGACATCTTTACATTGGGTGCAATATTTTCCCACTTCAGACCACGTGTCATTCCCTAGAGTATTGTTTGCGCATACAAGCAGGTTGCACAGTAGTCAAATATATATACATGCAATTCAAAAATAAATTTTAAGAGAATGACACGTGGTCGGAAATGGGAAAACATTACGCCCAAAGTAAAGAGGTCTATTGGTCATTAAAAACGCTTAAACTGAGCAAAAAATTAAACTCTTAGACCCTTTTTTCTTAGAGTTTCGCCTCAACAACTACTGAAGACAGTTACGAGAATATTTGCTTTTCATTTAAAAGTCTCTTCAGTTCTTTTACGCGAGAAGCTAAACGATACTCACTCGACTAGTGCCTTCTTGTGGAAAGTCGAAGACATGGAGCTATTAAATCTCTCTTGATACGTGGCGTAGTTGCGTGCTTTGGTAGCGATGATTTCAAGTTCTTCTGCCAGGTATTTCAACTTCTCTATCGTAACCTGCGGAATGTTTTCTGAGTCTAGTAAAGCTGGGGAACGCACTTTGTTTGCTGTGGTCCTCAAGTCGTGACGAACATGGGAGATTAGTTCTTCTAGTGCTCGGTTGTAAAACTGGATGTTTTCGTCTCTCTTGGCCACGCAGTACAAGATGGTAGACTACAGAAAAGCAAACACAACTATTATATAAACTATTAGAAATCTAAATGGGACAATTCATTAATTAGGACGGGAGGCATTAGGCCCCGTTTGCATAGTTAATAGACCACGTGTTCCTACTCTTGTGTCTAGCTGTTGTGTCAAAATGAACTGCAGAAATGGAGACGTTGTTTCAGTTCATAACATGTGAAACGAGAAATGAAATCTTTTTAGCCTTCTCCCTTCATCCGATGCAGAAAAAAATAACTAGACTCCTTCCAGTAGGGCTATCTTACCTTGAGGTGATGGAAGCTAGGCATAAGTGTCTGGTAAAGCGCGTTTTCTTCAGCTTCAATAGGTATGTCAAAATTTTTCGCTATAGAGTACAAACGAATAACTACAACATATTCTCGCTCGAGCGATGCTATCTCAGACGACATACGAGACAAGAATATCAGATGGTCGACAAAGTCTTCTACTGATGCAGGGGTTGCGTCTAGCTTTCTTGAGGCGTGCTGTGGAAAAGAAAGATGAATGGTTGAACGAATGGAAGAAAAGTGAATAGGAGGGAAGAGGAAACTAGATAAAAATAAAAAATAAATAAAAGGAGTTAATGACAAAGCGAATGGCGAAGCGGAAAAAAAACGTTTTGTCTTTTTGCTGACAATTTATCTAGAATAGATAACTGAAAATGACTGAAAAAACTAGCGAAAATACTCGTCAATCTCCAACATTTAGGATAGAGTTGTCATTTGATAAGCCTAGTAAAAAAACGTCAAGATTTGCATCACTTGCAAACAGTGAGCTGGACAAGATTGTGTCAGAGCGTCACTCCAAAAAGACAAAGCAAACCACAAATCGGTATGTGTCTACATTCAAAGGTTTTTAGCAATGATTAAGCAAATACAAAAATATTATCGTGTGTTTATTTTAAACAAAAGTGTTTCCAAAGTAATTAACTATAAATATCACGCTCACCATTTATGACTCAGACAAAGAATCTTATTCTCGAGGGAATGACAAGTGGTTTTACGACAAAGGTAAAAAGGTCTAATGTACGAATTTGAAAATAATCTTTAGGCTCAGCTGACTGACCTTGATGACGTGCAACAGAGCATCATTACGTTTGGCTGCAATAACAGGCAAGTGTTTGGCCACAGTAGTTAACACAAGCCGAGGGTACGGCAGTACGGAATGTTGGAAGCCATCACTTTCCACGTGGAACAGCCCCACCCTTTTGAATAAAGTCATTTCATTCATTGATTGCACCTGAAATACCAAAACATTGGAAAACATAAATAAAACATTTAGTCCACAAAATTTTAAAATGTTCTAAGGTTTAGATACTTGTCATTTTCCCGCCAAATTTCTGGGCATGCGCAGTACGTCCCCAGATAGCCCATCATATCTATCCTCATCATCTTTATGATATTCGCAATAACGATCCCACCAAACCAGTTTCTCGCCATTTTAACCTAGCTAATCACTCTCTTTCTGACTTCATTGTTTTCGGTCTTTCTTTGATTAACGGCAACAATGATTGTCGCAAGACCAAAGAAATGCGGCTTATTCACCTATTGGGCACTCTTAGTCCCAATGGGATTAATGAACGCTTTACTTTCAACTAACCTTTTCTTTTGTTATTGAATTGTTTGTTTTTGTTTCCTTGCCTACCTTGTTCTCATTGGTTTCTTTTGTTTTATTCCATCTTATATACACTCCTTTCCACCACCTCTTTCTCTTTTACTCCGACGAAGGACTAGCGTCCGAAACGTCAGTAAGTTTTTCATCTTTTTCACGGTGTATAATTAACCTTTTCATCATTACTGTTTCATTAGAAACACCGACGCAGCTCACATTAGTTTTAGCTAGTTATATCTTCATATCTATCCTGTTCAAACGTTCTTAGGATTGGATACTTCTTTGTTATTTTCCCGCCAATTTCCTGGGCATGCGCAGTAAGTCCCCAGGTAGCCCATCGTTTCTATTCTGTTCAAATGTTCTTAGGATTGGATACTTCTTTGTTATTTTCCCGCCAATTTCCTGGGCATGCGCAGTAAGTCCCAAGGTAGCCCATCGTATCTATCCTGTTCAAATGTTCTTAGGTTTAGATACTTCTTTGCTATTTTCCCGCCAATTTCCTAGGCATCCCGGGTGGCCCATTACCTAACCTGTTCAGTGTGTTGGCCTAACACAGCGTTAAACTCCTCGGCTTTCCATTCACGTTCCTTGAGTGATGCTTCAACGTTCACCTTCCTTGATTTATCGACCATTGTACAGAATTGTTCGAATTTCTGCAAGGACGAGATATAAGCAAAGATAACAAGTGCCTAAGACTTACTAGTAAGTACGGCAAAAATACCAATTGGATATTTGAGCCTGATCCACGGCATGTTTACGGTTTCTCAAAAACACGAACATAAAACACATTACAGGCAAACGACACACATTATATGCATATTATAAGCAAAACGCATGCAAGTAGGACGCTAATCGCACGTACAGTATACGAATATCGCATGCACATAAAATAAACAGATCACACACATACTACGCTCGTCGCACGCACATTACATCAGTATAGTATATAGCACGCTCATCACCCACACATTACACGGATTTAGCAAGCACATATCACAGGAACATAGCACGCTTATCGCGAACCACTTCGTAAAAATATATCACCAATAGCACGTTTCACCACACATACGTATCAAGCTATACACAACCCGCTCATCTACCACACACATTGTACGAAAACGCAAGCACGTCATCACACACTGAGCACACACACGAACATAGCACGCTCATTAACCTCAAACCACACACATCGTAAATAGATCACACGCACATAGCACGCTCATCACCCAAACATTACACGTATATAGCAAGCTCATCACACGAACATAACACGCCTCATTAACCCGCAAACCACACACATCGGAAATACGCATCACACGCATATAGCACGCTCATTAAACGCACATTACACGCATATAGCACGCCAAGACTTTAGTTCACCTGGGCATAATTCCAAGGACCGTCTCAGAGTCTGTTTCTGACAAACTCTAACAATTTTTGTACAACATGGTCTGATAGTCAGGGTCTTCACCGAATAGTAAATCAGTATCAGGCCATGGCATCTTACTAGCCTTTCCTCCTCTCTCCATACACGTGACAAGGCAAACACCACGTCGCTCTTAGGAGGATTGGTAAAGACTGATAGTTCTTTGTCTCGCACAAGGCTTTGAAATGCTCCCACAGTGCGTTCAAAGCATTGGATCACACCAAGTACGCCGTTTTCAATTTCCTGCAGAAGAAAAAATTACAGCTTCCTTGAATAAGATACCGGTAATTACAGCATGACGACTATGACTTTCTTTACTATTATTATTCTAACACGCAGCTCTAGGCGGTAAAACACTGTGACCCATACCAGTCTTCTTTTCTACGAGTTTTCTTTTCTACCCTAAGATATTAAAGTTTTCGGAACGCTATATCCTGGGCGCCGCCATTACCCTTGCGGGGGTCGGCCGATGACTAGCGCTGCGACTGCGCGATCAAATATTATTGTGATTTACGAATTAGTATCGACTCCAGGTTCAACATACGTAACAACACATATGGACAATGAACAGATGGTTAACATCCCTTTCCATCTTTGGGGCGAGGGACCTCGAAGCGCTTATCTGGTAGGTCCTTTGTTTAAAGCGTAAGATTTCAGACCGATCTTAGGAGATATTGGCTTTAAGTGTATGGGTGGGGGTCACCTCACTACCAGACCTATACTTACCTCTTGAGTAGGACTCATAGTAATATATGACTTAGAGTGTTGTGAGACTAATGAGCGATTTGATGTGGTCGTGAAGGTGCTTCCTTGTTCTGTACTCGTGTTAACAGCATCATCATCAGTGGTATCGCCATGACCAGGGACGTCTTGGAATGACACTGTCTTCTTTATAGTGTCTGAAAATAAGAGGATTTATTACTTTTCCAAATCACAGTGAGCTATTTCATTTACTTTTTCTTTACCAGTTAAAATTATTTATTTTTGCCTTCTTAACCTCAAGTTTTCCATTCGTTTTGGTTAATTTTGAAATGATTTTCCAGTGTCTTTACCTGACGTTGATTTCATCTTCAACCTTCTTCCTCCTCAAGCGCACCTCAAAACGCGAGAACTGTATAGCAACATTATTATACGACACACTTTATTTTCCGTGTATAACGACCCGGCATTTTTCGAATGCAATTACAGAGCGATAGTATACGGTCTGTGAACCGGTTTTGAACGAGTATTTTTGCTGATTTCAGCGTGAGGAAATTTTCTCCTTTTAGTTCCTTTGTGCGTTAACGTCAATGGTTTATGTTCTTGACTTTCAAGTTTGCTTGTTTCACAATAAGAAGTGGTTGTTTTTTAGGCACTTCTCCTCAGTTTTTTCGTGTCGTACAATAAATTAATTATTACGCTGCTAGAAGTTGTATTTTACAGCCGGATAAATTTTACTCGTGAAGCCTACGGGCCTCGGAAAAATACGGCCGCTTTCACTCTTAAATTATCCGGCTGTAAAACACAACCTCTAATAGCCTCTATACATAGTAATCACTTTATTTACCTTTTGGTAGGATATCGGTATCACAAGTCACATTCAATACGAGTGCAACTCGAAGCAGAGCTTTAGCCTTCAAGTCATCCGGCTCGAGACTATCAAGGATGATATCTGTCTTCTTCAACAACAATTCTCTTTGCTCCTAATAATGAAAAAGTATCAGTGATCATGAAATAGCAGAAGCACAAACATAATCATTAGACCACTATATGCTAAGATTATCAGCAGCAGCACCATTAACAACAGCAGTGCAAAGTAAGAAAAACTAGTAAAAAGGGACCCACTGTTTTTCTTTTCTTTTTTGAAGGTATGTATGTTTTGAAGGCCTCTGAATATGAGTTGTCACTGGTTGGCGTTTTTGTAGAATGGTTTATTTTATTTTAATGTAAACGTGTAAACATGAGATTATGACGAGTATTCATACTCTCTTGATGTACTGAAGATATAGTACTTCGCATAAATTGTCCGGCAAACGGCATGGTCGAGGTACGAAAATTACTAACTCAATAATGCGCGTTGCGCATCAATAATACGGCCTCAGATCGCGCTGAAACTTCAGCCAGAAGACTGAACAAAGTAAAACTAACAACTGCAGCAAGTTTTGAAGCAAATTGTTGAGTGAAACATTTTATTTTTGTAACTTTATCATATCTCCCATACATTCCCTTATGAACCATACACAGGAACCTTGTTTAGGCTGCCTGTGCAGGATCTAACAGCACTTCGCGCGCACGGATGGCGTCAGCACTGTGCTCCGTTCACTAATATAACACAGTTTTCGACCATTCACTACGCACGTACTATCCTAAATATATAATAATAATACACACTTCTTCCGTAGTTTCCATAAGACTCAAATACACAGTGTCCCCACAAGTACACGATGATTTGACCTGAGCTGCCAGAGTACGTAGCCCGACCAGAACTAATCGACGAAGGAGTTCCATCAGCAAGAAATCAACCAGGCGAATAAAACACGTTATACGACGCAGTATGGTTCTCCATTGTGACATCTGAGTAAAGCTGGGCTTGTGGTCTTTTCCTGTCTCTTTATCTGAAGAAGAAAAAGAAAGCAGAAAAACGCATTAAAAATATTTCAACTATTTTAGCGACACCCTGCCCATTGACGATTATTTTAGGCGGAGCAATTTTCTCTGCAACTCTCTCGCAACGGCGTTGCTAGACCAACCCCAAGTCGACCTCTCTTGTCTCTCTAGGATTTTTTTATTCGAGCGAAGCGAGAATTTAGCGAGCGAGCGACGTCGCACCCGAGCCAAGGTACAGTAATGATAAAAGGGTAAATTATACACCGTGAAAAGATGAAAAAACGTACTGACGTTTCGAACGCTAGTCCTTCGTCGGAGTAAAAGTCACAAAGGTTCAAAAGGAGACCCAAAGTTGCCAAAATTAGAAACGATTTCTACTTTTCGCAACAATCGCTGTAATTTCAACGTGTAACCTTCAGCTCATTTCGAACAAATGTTGCGAGACAAGCGAGCCATCACTTTCTTTAAACATTTTAAATTTGACAGAGAACAAAACCAGAGACAATTCTTGTAGGATGCGCACAACACACATAGGTACCCACACATACCTTTAGGTTGGTCCTTTATTTCTTTCAGAGTCTTGATAACGTTGCGTTCTTGGACGGCTTGAGCTCGTTCAGGGTGAATCCAATCTGCAAGACCTTCCATTTCTGCAACTTTCTGTCGACATAAAAATCAAAACGATTTCAATAATAAAATTATGAAAAAGGGTGCAAAATATCCTTATCATCTTGCATTCACTTATAATGGATGTCATTTTTCTCTCGCAAAATCCAACGCTAAATTCCTATTCAGTCTATCTGTGAGCCGTGAAATGACTTAGATCAGTCCAGAGGTTATTTCAGGGTTCGCGTTGTGAGTTAGTCATGCCCTGACTCCGATCGGCCCGGAGGTTGTTTTAGGGTTCTTCTGTGAGTTAGCCATGCCCTGACTTACATCAGCCCAGAGGTTGTTTCAGGGTTCTATCTGTGAGTTAGCCATGCCCTGACTTAGATCGGCCAGGAGGTTGTTTCAGGGTTCGTGCTGTGAGTTAGCCATGCCCTGACTTAGATCAGCCCAGAGGTTGTTTCAGGGTTCGTGCTGTGAGTTAGCCATGCCCTGACTTAGATCAGCCCAGAGATTGTTTCAGGGTTCCTTTAAAGACATGAGGTGTATGCATGGTTTCGAATAAAAAAACATAAGGCAAATAAATAAGAGCTTGCTTATTACGAACCTCACAGACATGTGTCACAATTCCCACTACATTTTCCCTTAGCACCAACAGTTTCTCCCTTGCTTTATCAATATGTTCCTCCTGAGTCTTGCAAAACTCCTCCAATGTGTAAGTTACCGCAGGTTGTACAAATAGTAAAGATATAGCATCATCTCCTGTTCCTATCCCTGTCAAGCTACTGGATGCCTTCTCACACAACTCTCTCACATCAAGAATGCCCTTCTGGATAATTTCATTGTTGGTGAACAGAACTTTTCCAACCTCGAGTTTGCTTCCTTTGTTCTTTGTGAATCGGACATTCACCTTCCAGCAGGTGAAGGCCTTTCCACATCCTACAATAGACAGAGAGAAAATACAACAAAGAGAAAGTGGATAAGAAGACGAAAGAAATACAGTGTATGAAGAAGCAAGAACATGAGGGGGACTAAGACAGAAGTAAAAGGGAAAAGGATGTAGGACAAGAAAAAAAATAGAATGTTCAAACTAAACATGATATTTTACATCCATTTTCAAAATTGTGCAACCTACAGCTGTACATGGCTCCAGACATCTGTAGTTTTGGCTTCCGCCAATCAAAGTTAGCACAGGTTGAGTCAAAAGAAGCCAAAACTCCAGTGTTTGGAGTCGTTTAGGTTACATAATTATTTGAAAATGGGTGTGAAATGCTCAAGAACATAACACAAACAATTAAAAACCTGAATTGTCTAAAAGTTGGTATATCTTTGATCCTGCTGAAAATTTGTCTTTCATACAGCCATCTTTCCATTACAGTCAATTCTGTGCTCTGACCATCACTCACCTGAAAAAGTGCAAATAAAAGAAACTTACTTAATATATATGTATGTTTCAAGCATTTGCAGAATAGAGGGGAGAGGAGGAAGAGAACATTGCTCCAAATGTTTAATCCCTTTAAGATTGTGAAACTGTGGAGAGTCATAGGGAACCCCATGAACATTTTACAAATTACTAAGCCATTAATGAAAGTTTAAATGTGACAAATTGTTTGCTCAGTTACAATGTACTCAAGCATTCTCTGTCCGTTTACCCCTAATGAAAACCCTGTATTAGCCTGGAAAATTGCAAAGGAAGACTTTGAGGTTGAAAAAGGTCTGATTGAAAAAGGTATGATTTTATTTTTAAATCATAAACACCATTTTAATCCATAAAGACATGCATACAGACATATGCAATAATTCTTAATGGAAAGAATAAAACATCTTGGAACCCCGAACACTATGCCACACCCCATAAAAATTCGGAACCTTTGTACTGCCCATAATACGTCTTAGAGGGAGATATACCCAATAGCAATTGATGGACCTGATTGGCTATTAATGTCTCCTCTTACCTGAGTGACAGCAGAAGAAGTAACAGTCAAATACATGGGGTGAGTCTTAGCCTCTGATGATGTTACACACTCAAGGTCATAGGGATTGTATCTAGCAGCCCTCACACCTCTATTCTTAGGTAGACAGTAGAGAAATCGTCCATCGTCTACCTTTATGTACAATCTAAGAAGGTTGTTTTCATCATTGTCGATATCTATACCATTAGCTATTGCATCAAGGTCTGTACTCATGTTCAGTCTTTGGCGTAGTTTCTTGATTACATCCATGATGTCAAGACCTAGAAAGCTATCATCATCTGGAAGCCCCAAAAGCTTAGGTGGTGCTGGTTTATAGTAATTCAAATCCTTTTCTGGCTTTAATACACTCGTTTGTGATAAGGAATGATGATGATGATGATAATGAGTTATGTGATCCTGGTCTACTGTTCTTGATGTAAACAGAGAATTCGGACAAAATATCTACATCTTTAGTTGTGTTCAGCGAAGACAATGATGGAGCCTGCAATACAAGTACCAAAGCAAAACTTAAAGGTGTATTTTGGTAAATTATGATAAAAAATTCCATGTTCTTGGAAAGCATCATCATTCACACATACTCCCAGCTTCAATGATTTGCTTCCAAGGTATAGTAACATGGGCAATCTTGTGGGATGCATCATGCAACAGTGTTGCATTGCAAGTCTCTGAGTGAATGCTGCTTGCATTGCAAGAAAAACAAATTTCTTAGAGCTGGCTTCCTAAAACTGGGCCCTGTAGCATATGAAACAAACACAAAAATCATACAGTACCTTTTCCTCCTGTTGCATTCCAACCATTTCCTGTGTTGCTCCCGCAGTCCCTAAATCCTCCCTATCTACTGGCCCCTTGTTATCTAGTACCTCTGGTCTCTTTTTCTTGATAGGAGGCACCACCATATGGTGTGCCATTTCCATCTTCATGGGTTCTTTACCAGGAGATGATTGCAATGCTCCAGCCCTTTTTGCTTGAATTCTCTTAAAGTCCCTCCTGTACATTGTGGTTCTAAAAGCCCCCATGCTTGGTCTTGGTGCCCCAGTAGGGGGAGGGTGGGGAGTAACCTATATAATAAATCAGACACAAAACATAAACATACTGATATTACTTTACAACAATAATTATTATAAGCTTAATTTATTTATTTATTTTTTAATTTAGGTGCATAACTTACCCACTAATGTTAGCCAATCAAAGAGCATAAAAAGTTTATACAATGTTTAAGAACAGGTAGGTTTGCCATGGTAACAAGTATGACCAAGTGTAAGAAATCTGTTTATAACCATGATTTGTAGGCTCAAGACCTAATTACTGAAGGTGCGATTACACAGAAATTTTCACTGCAACTTGTCTCCCAACTGCATTATTGTGACACAAGTTGCAAAAGTGTTTACACAGTGCAATGGAGATGCAATCACTGCCAAAAGTAGAAGCCAATTCTACTTTTCACAAACATTGCTGCAACTTGTCTTGCAACATTTTTCAAATTGCGATGCAGGTTACACCTTGCAATGCTCCATGCAAAATTGCTCTGTGTAATCGCACTCTTAGGCTAGACCAACGTTCGCTGAAAATTTGATTGCACAAGTTTATATACTGTATACAATATGTACTTATATATATATATGTACTTGAAATATACCATAAGCTGTAGCACATGTCACTTTTACCACTCTTAAATTATTCATTTTTAAAACTTTAAAAAATACTTTTTGACTGAATTACTTTTAGAAGCTCTAGGGCCAAAAATAGAAAGTTTACCATGCTTATAAATGAAATTGCATTTGAAAGACAAGCATCTGGTTTTGTTTATTTGTTTCCTCTACGTCCAAAAATAATATACTTGAGTTTTTTATGTCAATAAATTATAACTAACCTCCTACGTGAATGGTACTGATATAATTTTTTTTTTCAAGACGATCATGATGCTATAAAATACGTTATGAATTCCTGAAGATTTTGTTTATATTATACTTTGCTAAATCATTGGTGGCAGTTTTCTTGTATATTCAGTTTGTAAAAAATTCCTGTTTCCAAGAAAAAGTTCTTAGTTTGATATGGATAAATTTAACTAAAGAAATCAAATATGAAAGTCAAAAACCAGTTGACTGCGTTCAGCCATCTTGTTGCCATAGAGCTGGCAAC
The DNA here is from genome assembly GCA_011057435.1 of Actinia equina. Classification (NCBI taxonomy): domain Eukaryota; kingdom Metazoa; phylum Cnidaria; class Anthozoa; order Actiniaria; family Actiniidae; genus Actinia; species Actinia equina. The sequence goes on along the minus strand of WHPX01000489.1, from coordinate 957,716 downwards.
GCATACTCACATTGCCACCAGAAGGACGCAAAATAGCTCTAAAAACCTCAGAATTCTCAGGTCTATCGTACAACCGAGACTTTAAAGACTCAATAACTTCTTCCCCATTAGAACTGTCTAACTGAATCCTCTTATTTGGTGTTATTAAGTCCCGTTTTGGATATTTTTTTTGTCGGCTTTCAAGTCTACTCGCAGGGGAACGACCACAGTCCAACAAAGTCATGGAATTGTGAGGAACAATTGGATTCTCTTCGTCACCGTCACCATCCATAGCTCTTCGTTTATCCATACTCCATTATTTATCCTTTAGCTGTTATTTAAATGTAAAAATCTAGATATTTTGTTGCCGTTTTTTCAGGCCGGGAAGGATTCTGTTTACGTTTACCTGAAGTGCACAGCAGCGAGCAGACCATCAATAATACGAATGCTCTGATTGGTCCTTTTTTATCCAGGCCGTCATTACAATATAAAATATAACGGAGTTTCTGATTGATTAAATCTGTTTTAGAATAGAATTGCGAAAATGTATTTTTTCTCTTTTCTCTCTTTTTTTTTTTTTTTTTCCAAAGTAATTTTTTCAATTTTGAATCCTTTTGTTCTTGAAAATGATGACTTTTTAAAAATGATGACTTTTTAAAATAACTATACTTTTATAAAAAGAAACAGGAAAAAGTGACTACAAGTCCATATCTATTTTTACATGTGTAAACTCATGCAATCTTGAAAGTAGTTTGGGTCAACTCAGCACTAAAACTAAAGCTAAAAACTAGCAGTTATTATCTTAGCATGTAAATTAGCTTTCGATTTGATTCGATTCTGAGAAAAAACAATATTTCGAAAATGAAAGTGAAGCTATACATTTTTCATTAAATTCTTTTTTTTGCTACGAAGATCGTCAAGGGTATTCATGGATTTTATTTTTCGTCCTTATTGAATAAGTTTTTGACATCCTGTTACATTCGGAATAAGTGCTGTATAATATGGGGAAACCCAAGGGAAAAGAATACCTATTAATATTTTATTTACGCGCAAATGAAGTGCATCAGTGACCGGGGATTCCCCCTTAGTCTTGTGACGCCGTTTCAAATATTCATCTTTTGCATAACGTATGACTCGCCAGTCAACAAAAAAATCCATGTAACTTCTCAAGGTAAAATCATAGATTATTTTAACTAATCTCTAGCTTTTTCCAGTACAGTTTGTTTGTTTGTGGTATAAATGTTGTTTCTTGGGAGTTTGTGTTAAGGTAAAAGCATGTGAGTGCATAATATTCGCTTCATCTGAACGACACAATCTAGGCTATTGCTCGGATGAGCTATTTGAATCATCAGCATTTTACAAAGACAGATTTGAACAAGTATATTCATGTTCCTTGATATAGTTTGAATATGTATTATTTCTATTTGATTCAGAATTCGCGATATGAACGACCATGAACATGAATTATTGGAAGACGACAAAACCCTATCGATTGAAGAACTCAAGCGAACGAAGGCCCAGCTTGAAAATGAAAATTCTAATCTCTCTATGAAGCTTCAGGAGGGTCAGACACTTAAAACAAAACTCCAAGAAAGTAGAAAAGATGGTAAGAAGCTAGTTCATAACCGAGAAAAGCTGAAAAATCTTAAAAGCGAGCGTAAGGAAACTTCCCACAACGTGGCAGTAGACTTATATCAAAAGGTACCACCAGCAAGTTATGATTATTATTATTTATTTATGTTTATATTTATATATTGATGCTTGTTCCCCTTGCTGCTTGGAAGCTTGGTTACCCATATTTTAAACTTAGACGTTTTTATTAAGATCATGAGAGATGGACTAAAGGTCTTTTTTAAATATCACTCCTCTAATCACTTATAGAAGTACGACAGCTAAACTGCTTTGTTGCGTGACACTTTCGCCCTCTTTGTGACTAATACAGGAAAAAGTCACGAGATGCAGGGAAACCTAATACCAAAAGTATTCATATTAGTGCCTCAGTCTATTTATATACATGCCATAACTAGTTTGAACTCAACATCGATCTACAAGTACCCGGCAACATTTGCAATGAAACGGCTCCATTTTAGGTCTGATAGTAGCACAATATTGTGCCAGCTGTATTCATGAAGGACAAAAGAAATCAGAAAGAAAGCCTTATATGGACGGGGATAAAGTTTTCTAGAGTTTTACCGACAATAGAAGCTGAAGCTGATGTCCTTAAACTGGATGCCAAAAATGCTCATGCCAAAAAATGAATGTTACAGAACACTCAGGCATAGAGCCAAAATTCCCTCGCGTACGTTTAATTTAACGAATTCTGCCCGAAATGGCCTGAATTATCTTTGGATTTATCATCGAAGTTTTAGGTGTTGTTTTCCTATATCAGTTTCGATGGAAATATAAAGTTAAGGCTCTCGCTTGCAAAAACATGTGTCGTTCGGTACCACGTACCGTACCCGCGCCGGCATGATGGACACGAGTCGGAGATGGACACGAGATGGAATTGGGTCGCGTTTTGAATTGTTCATGCTATACTAGAAAAGTCGCGTTTTTCTAAAGTTTTAAATTTCATTTCATTTTTTAAGCGGAAAATCAAGCGCCATAATGATCACTGAAACTCGTTTCCTTGGTCATATTTTACACTGTCTGATAAGCTTTGATACTGTCGAAAGAATTCATTATAAACTATTTAAAAATTAGTGCACAAGCTGATGTTACAAGATTATTGGGAATTTAGTTCATAAATCTAAGTTTTGCTTAACACCGTCCTAATACGTTCGCGGACCTACGACAATGTAACGTTCTTATTCGGGCGGTTTTTACCAACTATAAAAAAGTAGTGGTTATAACTAGTAGAGTACTAGTGTGGACTGCGTCGTTGTTCCTGAATAAAACAGAAGGAACTTGTAGATAAATTGGATCAACGTAAAAAGCTTTGTGAAACTAAAAAAAAGTAGAGTACAAAAGTAGGTTACAAACTAGTGAGAATTTATTGTTAACTTTCAGTTTCAAGTTTCTAAAAGTTTCCGGATAAGTTTATGACCAAGTCAAGGACTTTCGGGGAATTTCTGTTTTAATACCAATCATGAGGAAGTAGAACGTTGGCCGTTTATTTCCGCGTGGTAACCGCCGCCAGCGTCCTCAAACAACGTCGCTTTTGACATCGGTCAACAATAGCTAAGATCTCCATGTTGACTCGAATTGTTCTCGGCAACAATGAGCTGGATTATTTTCAATCATTGAAAAATATAACTACAGTTTTTATGACTTCTTGTGTTACGGAAGAGCTTCTTTCTCCCGCGTGAGTGATCTACCAATGTGCTGCAGAGTTGAAAAGTGTCGTCGATTCACTGAGTCCCCTGTCTTTCGAAAAATTTTACCATCTTCTGCTGGTTTGCGCGCGCTGTTTAGAATAAAAAATGCTGCAACACCCCTCCCCCACCCCCCACCCCCCCGACAACAATTGCCTTTCACCTCTGGGGTCTAGGACTAGATACCTGGACGTCTTGCAGCATCATCTCCCTTCATTTGAGGGTTTGTTTCCGTAATTTGGTGTATGCAGTACATAACATCACTCGTGCCCCTGTCATCATGGCCATGATTCGGTCTTATGAGTTTGATTTACTAACAGAAAGTCGAAGATGAGAGTGAAGCTACTGCGAGAGACGAACCACCAACGGACACGGCCTACACCGAGCACCGTTCTATCATTGCACCCCTGAAAACAGAAATACACGCTTTGAAACTGGAGAACTCTATGCTTGTAAAGGAAAAAAGGAAAGTGGAAGAACAGAGAGATTCTGTGGTGCAGGAACTTGCTGCGTTGAATACAAAGCACGATAAGCTTCTTGGTGTTTGTAACAGGTTAGTTAGCATACAACAATGGTACGCAAACTTAATACACCCATGGGTACGTGACCACAGCCCAAGACGCCTTTGTTTTTGCCTTCCGTCAATAGGCCATTTGCATTATGGTGTCATTTTATTACCACTACCAAAATGCTTCGTGAATTTTCTATCTTATTCAAATTTGTAGTTCCTCATGGGAATAGTGAGACAATTGGTGATTGGTGCTAATTAACAGAACAAAAGACAGTGTGCAATGGAGTCTGGTAGTGGTAGTAAATGACGCCATAATGTAAATGGCCTATAGTCCCCTTCACAGTTACCTGCGCCATCTTGAAAGGTAACCGTGCTGTGCATCGACGTGTGACGAACGGTGAGCTTGCAATGATAGAGACATTTTTCCAATTATTCTTATGTCTCTATCATTGCAAGCTCACCGTTCGTCTTGCTACGATGCAAAGGCACGGCTACCTTTCAAGAAGGCGCAGGAAACTGTGAAGGGGACTATGAGAAACATTCTACCAGGTGATTTCTTCTCTCTCAGCCAGAACGAACTAGCCAATCAGCGAACATTTTGTTCTTACCTCACTGTTTTCTAGTTCCAGGTTTACAGGTCCATGAACAAGCGTTTTTACTCGAAAATAAAAGAATAAAACTCTCCAAATTCTCCAAATATCTTTTAGAAATGGCATAAATTTCGTCGTTGTTGGTAAAAATTACTTCATTTTGACGAGAGATAATAAATGATAGGCAGATTAAGATTCCCGTTTTTCCTTCCTGCAAACGTCAAACGTGAACATATTTTTATCGTTTCCCTATATTTCACTTTACCTTTTGCAAACCTTCTCGACAAAGACAAGTATTCTATTGTTTATCTATTACTTGGAGATTTTTGGCGATTCCTTTTCACTAATTTCAAAGAATTTTTTAATGGTCAACTGACGTTTCACGTTTGCCGTAAACGAGAAGCGCAACCTCTCTAATACTTGCAAGTTATCGCTTTGACAAACAATGCATTGTGTGCCTCAATTCCAAATCCCCTGACCTAACTCAGTCCGTTGGAAATTTGATTAACAGAAGTGAAAAACTAAGACAACTTGTATTAATGATGATAATTTGTTGGTAATTTACTTCTTATCCAATCAGAATGCTTGGGTTCGGCATTGTCGATCGCGGAATGATACGTCCGTAATGCACGTTTCTATGGTTATCAACATTTGCAGCGCGCATGATACAGCGTTATTTCGAGGCAGAAGTAATAGCTGAGCCAAATCAGCATTGAAGTCGTTGCGTGACTATCTTAGGGACAAAATAGACGCCATCTTAGAAATATGTTCCCTAAAAGATGCCCACGATGTATTGCAATTCTAACTTGAATGAATTTCTTCTTATGTGGAGTCCATTTTTATTTATCATAGAATCCAAAAATATATTTGATTCTGTTATTGTAGACTAGAGTCCGAAATTCAACGTCTAAGTTCTTTGGTTGGAAAGTCTAAAAGTCAGACATCACAGCAGGAAGAAGGCATCGAAATTCTGAAAGAACAAGTGAGTTTAACTCCCTTATCTCTCTCTCTCTCTTTTTAATCCTCTGGTTCTTGAAAAAGTAGAATTGGGAAGCACGGATAGCGTAGCGGTGAAGCGCTCGCGTCTCATCAACGTGACCCGGGTTCAGTCCTGCCAGGCTCGGTGTCGTATGTGCTGTAGAGTTGTTTGTTGGTTCTCTCCTGTGTTTCGAGGGGTTTTCCTTGTTCATCGGTTTTCCCCCCTCCTCAAAAAGCAGCTTCTGAATATTTCAAATTGAATTTAAGTGGATGAAGAGCCACTCCGTGGAAATGCCACTGCTAAATCCCATTTATTTATTATTATTATTATTATTATTATTATTATTATTATTATTATTATTATTCATCAAAACTATTCCATTACTTAATATTATACAGAAATACCCAGTCCCTAGTGATGAACCTTGGGGAAGGTTTCATGAGGATATATCTTGTAATGAGGAGCTTTGATAGTCTGAGGGAGTAAATGGCGCACCTTCGAGCGTTTTATACATGAGCCCTTGGCTCGGGTGATTTTTGGCCAACCACTCCCAACGTGCTCACAGTAAAATAAACTGACTACCTCTACCTTTTTTAACTGTTCTATTTTTTTATCTCCTTCTCTCAGCTTCGGTGTTATCAGGAAGACATAAAGAGCCTGCAAGGTGAACTACAATCCACTCAGCGCTCCAACGAACGAATGAAAACGGAACTCAACGAAGCACGTTTGGTCATCCGGGACATGAGAAGGCAACCCCCTAGCGTTCAGGTATAGCCTCGTAACCATGGTTACTCTCACTATTCTGCTCATATACGCAAGCATGAATTCACTGCACTTTTTTGGGAAACGCAATTCCTTTACGGTAGCACTGTTTCAAGGCTATGTTTTCTGTGCATTTGCGAGTTCTTTTGAAATCTCCTGAGAATCCCTCGAAGTAGATATGCGCAGTAACCCTGCAGGCAGGGTCTCCTTTTATCGTTGACACCGAAACCGTTTATGAAAGGATTAGCTAAAAGTGGGCAAGCTTGGGATACAAGGAAAGTTCTTAGCCGCCACGCATGCTCAAATAAAATGCTACAGGACTTTTGTAGCCTGCATTCAGCCGGTATATAATTTCTCTCGACAATATTTCGAGAGAAATTATGCCGGATGAACGCAGGCTAGACTTCTGCTATCTCCCTTCTTTCTCTCGCTCGGGCTAAAAATGAAGGAGGGAGATTCTGCCAAGCAGAATAATGTGCAGTAAGTGTGCGCGCTGAAATTAGTGACTACCGTCTTTAAGTGCTTTGTGTTCGACCAGTTAGCCATCGTATACCTAGAGCCCTGAACACTTTGAATACCTCAGTCAATACAAGGCTAACGCTCGGGTCAATAGATATTAAGGCGGTCTTCTTTGATGTCATTAGATTCCGCTAATGTGAAGATGAGCCTTATCTGACAAATGCTTTTGACGACATCTTTGGTGTATATGATTCAGGTATATCCAGCAGCAGCGATAGTTGAGCCAGTTTACAGGACATATGATGAGAGAGGATACCGTTACGGAAGAGAGCCCTTGGGATATGCTATGATGAGGACCTATTCTGGTGAATGCTTGATGCCCATGCGTGATGTAAGTAATTGCTAGCTTGACCATGGAGCGTATTCAGGTGACTTTACAGCGGCCATGTTAGTGTACCAAAACAATGCATTTTCTATCCTCGGGGAATTGAACTACACTTTTATGCAAAAACTGTGCAGAACGTTTCTATTGTTTGGTACGCCGATTCGCCTGCTTGCCTGCTTGTTCTATGTTTTAAAAATACTTTGATTGCTCACCATTCATCTCATTCAATGTTGTAACACAGGCAAACCATCGCCGTGGTACTCCAAACAAGAAAGCATTCCTCACGCCTGACGAAACGGCCGTGGTAGACAATGAAGTTGTGGACCACTCCCTGGCATCTTCAAAAAGCATTTAAGCGCAAAGAAAAACCATGCAAACCGCATGTGTCTTTTTTTCATTGACAAAATTATCCAATTTTTGTAGTTCACGCCAGAATTCGGCTTTTTTCTCGACGTTCGAGAGGCTTCGCTGAGAATTGTATTGAAATCAGAAGTATAACACTTGCAAGTTTTCACAAAACGTTTATTGTATCGGCTTGCTTGCATATATCCTTTTATTTCGTTAAGCGTTGTATCCTGGAACATTTACTCCTTCAAGCTGGCTAATTTTCAATTTTGTTACGAGTTGGATGGTAAAACCCTTTATATCAAGTTAATGTTAATTAAATACAAATCAATTTAACAGGAGTTTAGCTGTCCACAATGATTTAACTAGGTTAAATAGCTAAGATAAGCTCATTTACGATTTTTTTGTTTTTTGTTTTGTTTTGTTTTTTTTTGTTTTGTTTTTGTTTTTTGTTTTCCATTTTAACAAAAATGAATGACTAACACAGCAAATTTGACGAGACACGCGAGAAAGAGCTTTACCAAGGAAGCAGATTAACTTCAAAACCATAAAATCATCAAACCGAATCTGGCTTTCATAGCATTGGGTCGTGAAAACATTAACCACTTTCACAAAAAGAGTTATAAAGCGAGTATCAGTTTAGCTACTGCAAAAATAAATAAATAAAAAATATTGAACATTTTAAACTTTCTGATCTCATTCTGTCTAGTCAGTTGGATTATTTGGTAATCATTCATAAGGACCTCAAAGATTCCAGTATCAAGCAGCCAGCATGTCTATAGTTCTTTCCAATCAACTCTCGATATCTGTATTGGTGTGTTTTCTTATCGTGTCTATCAACAACTAGCGCCGCTAAAATGAAAACCCTCTTGAGATTTCAGCTGTTGGTGAAACGGTCGTGATCCTCAATGAAGATATACATTTGCGACTAATGACGCGGACAAGTATAAATAGGAATAACGGTCTAAAAATGGTAGCATGCTTATAATTATGTTATTATCAAAAGCGTTGAAATGGGGATTGTTTTGAATCAGAGTTTATATATATATATATATACTTGATGGCAAAAAGGTTGTATTTATACAGATACCTAATGAAATGCAGAACGTAAAACATGCTCAAGTACCATTGTTACCAAGTTAGCCACAGCATTTAGTGGAAAATACTTTTTTAACTCACTTGACTTTGTGCAATACTTATGTCTCTGATACAATAGAAGATATATAAGACCAAATAAGTTATATATATATATATACGTTTTATATACTTTTATATACTTTTTTAAATACTTCAAATCTAGACAAAATGGCAAGAATGGAATTCTTTTTTTATCTCGAGTAAATTTGACAAGTTCACTTGCTTTTCTTTCTTCTACTTTTCTTTTGACATTAATATTTGCTCATTAAAAAGCGACTGTTAACCAAAGTAAACGAGTGAGCCATATATAAATGTGATAATTTCGTGTTAATCATTTATCACATTTAATTAACTCAACAAATTATGTCAAAAAAAAATCACAGGATTTTCAAGAAAATGTATTAACAACAAATTTTATATTACAAGTTCGAGTGTTAAAGGAGATATAAGAGTAAACACAAAAGAAGTCCTTACGGTGGCACGCAGACAAGGAACTTTTTCGGCTCCTATCACTTCCTTTTTTGCGCACGTCATTTCCTGCGTTGTGAAGTGTGCGCGCGCGTGCGTAATTTCCCGCCATTTTGGCGTAAGATCTAAAACCACGAAAGTGTGTGTGCGCACTGCGCACCAATGAAAAAGAACCAAAAGACGGAAATCTTTTCAAATTTTTGGTTTTCTTTTGTATTGTATGTATAATTATAAATATTTGTTCCGAAATTAAAAGTAAATAGTAAAATAACACCGTAAATCAAACGCCTACTTTGTCAACTAAGTCGTTTATGTACTTAGCATAACTTTTCCCAAGGTTTTACTAGAGAATTATGACGGATGAAGCTCGTGTTGTAGAAAGACGGGAGAATAGTTTCGATTGGAAGGGGTCTGAGGTCGCTTATCGCAACATTTAAGAGAACGAACTTGGGTTAAAACGGATAAAACCATTATGTTAAAACACTTGAAACCACTTGAACATGTCACTGTTCCTGGCAGACTCGCATGGTGAAGTGACACTCTATAACAAAATATCTTAAAATCAAAATCCAAATTACCTGATTTTTTTTATATAATCAATAATAATCATTTTTCATGCCTATTCGATCGGAGGGGTAAAATAGCAAATGACATAAATTTGAAATAATTTGGAAAATATAATGGTTCTTTAGAAGTTAGCCATGAATCCGAGAAGAGCAGACTTTTGGACTCCATCATTAATAGGTTAGCGACGAATTATGTGGGTTAATACATCCACAAACAAAGGTACAAAATATTTCGGGTTTTTTCTTTGATTTTGGCGCTGATATTCTGTCGGTTCGTTCATCGAGAATGATTATCAAGAAGGCTGGATTGAAATGAAATGCCATTGTTGGAGCGTGCACGTGTAATGTTGGCAAGGGTCTTGAAGGCGCCAGCGACGATCGATCCACATAGATTCATAGGATTAGCCATTGTCAAGCACTACGCTTGATGGCTGTTGGAGATCAGAAAAAGATAGGCTAACAGTTAAGAGATACTTATTGCATCAAGCAAGCAGACTATATTGCACAAGTGCCATCAAGACAAATCACACCCTCTGGTTGAATGTCCAATTTTTTGGTCAATAACTTCATTTAGCATTTTGCGTCTGAACTGCGTCTTTTCATTTTTTGAGTTAACAGAAGCGCCTATGCTTTAAGATTCTAAATTGATTTTGTAACTTGTCGTAGCCTGGCTGACGCTATGATTCTTCATATCTTTGTACAATTTATCCTCTTATAATAATATCGCCCAATCAAAAACGACGACACAAAGACAGCAACTAAGGCAACAACGCTTCAAAGCTCGATCACTGTGGATTAGACTGGTACAACCCACAAGAGGAGGTACACTCTTTATCTTCAGCTTCTGCTAGAGACTCGACATCCCAAAGCCTAAAACTGATTTCTTGAGAAGAAAAGTATAACTTTTGGCGTAATTCAGTTTAATCCTTAAAATTCAACAGGATTATTACCAGGTAAGACTATGAAATTTGAACTCGTGTAAAGCTAGATCAGATGTCATGATTTGGTAGTGGTATAGTTAAGTATTTTTGACATCAACACCCGATCTAATTGTGGAGTCTGTGTTGGAATCTTGGTGTTCGTAGTTTAATGCACGCGATTGTTCATACCACCAACCCTATCAAGGTTTTTATAGCAGCTATCCTTATCTTCTTCAATACTTACTTTAGCTACATTGTACAAAAAAAAAACAATTGAAAACTTTGCTATTTTTACAAGAGCTATTTCTTCGAAATAATGCGCAAAAAAGCAACTGAGTATGCAAAATTTCCAAACAGAAATCCTAGTTTTGATTGGTGACATTTTTGGTGTAATTCCATAAGTAATTTTTGAATTTACTAATGTTTTAGCTTAAGATGCGCAGCTCATTTCTTTATAGAAATCTGAAAATTTAGAATCTTAAACCCACTGGAATGTACTTATATAAGTGTCATAACATAACATACGAGAAACGTAGACATGACGCAAGTACGCAGTAGCTGGTCGGTTCCACGATGGAGGGTATTAAGGCTTCTCTAACCATAACATTCGTTCGCCTCTTATTATATTTCCGTCTGATACGCTTTTACCCCGATGTTAGCGTGTTTAAGCGTTCTTGTTTTAGGAAATGAATTGACCTATACCTCGTTTAGTACAATAACTCGCTTAAGGTTTGCTCTCAAAAAAATTCGGCTGTCGTCAATAGAAATTTTTCTAGCTGAATAGCTGAAGACAGTGAAAAAATTATGCTTATATTTATATGAAGTCCAAACAAAAACGCATAGAAAATGCTTGAGATGTGTCTAATAAACAGCTTTTTATGATTGATTGTTAGTTTATGATTGATTGTTAGTTTATGATAAGGGCATAACCAAGCAACTTTAACGAGGCTGGATGTCGCGTGAGTTGAAGTAAATAGCTCAAGGACACTAAGCCCCTCATGAATCATTGACAATAAAAACTAGCCATCATCGTAACATTAATAAAGGGTGTGCGAAGACATTTGAGTTAAACTGTATTTATTTTCTCCAGAAAATTCTTGAAGAAGGTACCGCGTCTGAAATACTGATGACGATAAGCCCTAGTCCACTAGCTCGAATATTTAATTTATTTATTGATCTAAATCTTATCTTGCTATTCAAGCATTACATGTCAAGCATATTTTGTTCGCGAACAAATTGAGGTTATTTAGCGACCTGCCGTTTTGACTGAAAATGAAAATATCTACAAACAACTCGAAGACAAAAACATTAAGGGTGATTATCGCTAAAACGATCTTCATAAACCACAATTAAATTTAATTCACATCAGCAAATGTTGGTATTATTGTTCTATGCTCAACAATTATCCGTTCATAGCCGGTCTAGTCTGGATAAGTACACCTTGATATCACCTAGACCACACACCGCTAGAATAACTAAGCTGTTCTCTAACTTTGTCAAGAAAGCTTAGGTTGTCAGTGTCTTAGGGCTCATTCCGCCGAGTTCGGAGTCGCGTTGGCGTTGGTTGGCGCCATTACGGTAATCGTGTGATTTTCAATAAGGTCTGTTAAAACAATAAGAAAATTGTTAATGACTTGTTTATCGATCTAATGATTGATTTAAGACTTAGCCATAACTATGTAGGAGTCAGGAAGGCGCGTTGAAGTGATTCCATTTCACGGTTGATGAGATGTGATGAATAGAGGGCTTATATTCCTCTTGCGGTTAAGCCCTCGTCAACAGGTGTGTAAGTGGTCGTCCCTAACGACACTTACTAGAAACAGATAAGAACCTCGTAAGTCGACCAGTCGACCTCCACATTTCGACCACCCCTTGTAATTGAACACTTCTGAACAAATAACAATAGTCACGGCTTTAGTACTTTAATTTAAACAGTCGACCAGAACCTTGTTAACCGACCAGACTTCCACATTTCCAACATCTCTTATAACTGAACAGCCTTTGTAAAACTACTAATAGTCCCCTTCACAGTTCCCTGTGCCATTTTCATCGAAAGGTAGCCGTGACTTTGCATCGAAGCGAGACGAACGGTGAGCTTGCAATGATAGAGACCTTTTTAACACCTTGGACAATTATTCACATGTCTCTATCATTGCAAGCTTACGGTTCGTCCTCGCTTCGATGCAAAGGCACGGCTACCTTTCAAGATGGCACCGGGAACTGTGAAGGAGTCTTTTGGCGTATATCCGGCACATGAATGTGTGGTATGGCGTATGCATTTTCCTTTAAGCCTCATGTTCATGCAGGACAATATTCAAAGGAGACCAGTCTTGTTTTTCTTCCCCAGGGGAACATCACAAACAAGAGTGTTAGCCCTAGCATGAAGGTCACCGTACTTTATGTAATCGGCACCCATGTAATATATAACCATGAAATGACTATAGCATGTGATACTATCCACAGGGTAACCATGAACGTGTACAGTATCATAATCTTGCTTCTATGTCTCATCTGGGTGGACTGCAGACCACGATCAAATCTCGACATTGAGGGACTAGAAGGAACAAATGAAGAAGTCTTCATCATGAACGACTCGCAGCTCAAACGTGGTTGGTGTAAGACAAAGCCATTCAAACAAGTGATCCAAATCGATGGCTGCCTCCCTGCAGAAATACAGAATAATTTCTGCTATGGACAGTGTAATTCGATGTTCATCCCACACCACAGCTTGAAGGAACCAGCGTTTGAGTCGTGCGCGTCATGTGTTCCTGTGCGCAAACATCGCAGGTCCGTCCTGCTAATGTGCCCAAACTCCGAAAAGAAGATTCGAAAGTACCGCTACACCTATGTCAAGAGGTGCAGATGTGTGAATTTCAAGTTAAGATCTACCTCAATTAAAAACAACTCTGAAAATAAGAATTGACGCGCTGATTAATTAATGGATGTGGTGAGGGAGAACACCACAGACCAATGGACTGCGGGCTCATTTGGTCTATAGCAAACGAAGACTCTTTTAAATTATAAGAAGAAACTTAAATATTTAAAGAAAAACAACGTATACGTAAATTGATGGGGAGACAAAGGCGAAAAGCTGGATAATGATTGTCTTAATGTTACGAAAACATCACTTAAGTCACGATCGTGTAAATATGTTTTGATAATGGTGTAGCTCCGCTGACATCTCCATTGGATTTCGATAAGACACTGTATAACCCTGACTGACGGGTCCCCTGTGGTTTAATGACGTCCAATCACACAGGAAGTCCATTAATGAAAGCAAGTATTGTATATAGTTAATTACAAGAATGGCTTAAATGTTGGCCAATAGACTGAAAACGTTTTTGCTTACGTAAAGCTTAATCGCATTGCATTATGGGGTTTATAGACAGCAAAGAGACAAATATATTCATGTTGCAATCGGTACCATATGAAAACCCATTAGATATCGAGAATCTCGTAAGGTTAATGGTAACTTGAATGATATTGAAAAAAGCTAAGAGCTTTTTAAGTATGACGGGAAAACGACTTTCGGGCCCAAAACGAAAAGCAGTTTTATAAAGATTATTCTTACTTTTTCTTCTTTTTTTTGATTTATTTTAGCGGTTTTTCTGAGCAGTTGGACCCGGAAATACGTCACAACTTAAAGGCCCTATAGCGCCTACTCGGATGTATTTAATTGTAAATTAAGAATGCTGCATAGAAAACTACTTTCTAGGTGTGTCCCAATCCGTAGCGGTGAATTTGAGCTGCAAAAATAGCATTGTACATAACTAAATTATATAAACACTAAAGTGCTATAAAGTTCTAATAAAGCTTTTCTAGAAGGGTGTTTGTTTGGCTGTTATCCTTTTGGTTTGCGGCAAGTGGTTCTTAAACTTGCTCGAGTCGTCCTCTTTTAGATTATCCAGAGAGATAGAATTAGAAAAATATCGTTCAATAAAATTCCCTTCGCACCATAGCTCACCCCCAGAAAACATGTTAATTAGTCAATTCGTCAAGTTTAAATCTGATTGGGCTTCCTATGCTTTTTTCAGCGCGCGTGAACTGATACGAGGAGGACTTCTCGAAAGTCTATTAAGTGGTGGTTCTCTAAACGGCAGCCATCTTGCTAAAGTGGATACTGGATTTCAACCTCGTCCCCAGGGCCCTCTCGGCCGACTCCAATTCATGGCGGTCGTCGACAACCGCCATATTGAATTTTCTTGACTGGGTTTCATTCCCCAAAAGGATCCAAAAATAATATCGTTTTGTCCTACAAGATGGCTGTCGTAAAAGGACCTCATTGAAGACTTTTCGGTGAAATCTACCCGCTAACGTTTCTTTTCTACTTGTTAAACAATAGAAACACAAATAAATCAGTCTAAAAGGGCAGGTGGTCGGGTCCAAACTTTTGAAGCCCGACACATGAGACTCTTGCTCGCATCGCATTCTAGTCTCCAGAGGCCCTCCAACCTGTTTGTCGTGAGTTGACGAGTGTTTTCGATAAGTTAGCTTGCACTGAATACAGGCAAAATACGGCATTGCAATTCGGATTAGGCTTAGGTCAAAAGTTGAACCTCTCATGAGCCGAACCTAATTCAAACGATGGATCACAACAAGGCGCGCGGCCTTTTTTATGTCATTAGGTTCGGCTCATGTGAAGTTCGACGTTTGAACTTAGACTTCTAGACCCTTCCCCAAATGACTTTTTATAACTAGATTTACCATAATTTTCTTCAAAATATCTTTTCATATTCATATATATTAAGCCTCCTTTGAAAATATCGACACAATAATGAAAATTAGCTTAACAAAAAAGCTAAGAAAGGGATTCCGCAAGTGTAGGTATGCTTGAAGTCTGTGAACAAAAAATTGTTTGGATGAGGAATATGAGAAGCAGCTTCCTTGGCGCGATGTCGGCGTAAGATTATAGCCATATTTTCGCGAAAAATTGGGATCAAAACTGAATGTATTTCTGCATTAGGAAAGCTGAAAAATTCTTGCTGTCTGAGTTCTACTTTCAATGATGATTTAGACTAGGTGGAAGATTTGCCGTCAAAGTTAGATGAACATAACTTGGTCTTTTGAACACCTGTAAAGGAACACTCTTGGAGATTTCCTCCAACGGGAATCGTCTTTTTTGTTTTCGCGTCAGTGCTATCGGAAGTACTCAGTCCATTTGATTGAATTCTCTTGAATACACCGGCAGCTGCTTCTAAATTAAGTTTTTTTCAACCATCTAGTGAATCGGCCAATTCTAAGCCTATTGAATTTCCGTTAATCATGCAAGTTTGGTGAAAATATTGTCGGATTTCAGTGGATTATCATGATTTTTTATTTTACCAAAAAAACATAGCTAATGTAAGCGGTTAAAGCCCGGCTGAGTCATAGATCCAATTGGATTTATGAATTATTCCATATGTCTCTAAGGTGTTCTATTCCTCTTTTTTTAAATCCGTGTAGAACAATTAGAATAACAGGATATAAAGGCCAAAATCCAGGAGATATGTTCGTCGTCGAATGAAATGAGTATTATTTCTCTGACTTGAGTCAGGTTTCATTTTGAATCAGAAATCGTATGTATGCACTCGATCATTCAAAATTGAACAGTTTATCCTTGTTCACTCCCTAAAAGCACGATAGCCTGAAAATCCTGTACTTTAGTAATTTTAAAATCTTTTGAGTCTTTCATTCGACTGAAGCAGATCTAGGGGTGGTTCCACGGGTTCCACTGCAATCCCCCTTTGTATTAAAGTCGATATTGTCTTTTATGCAATCTTACATTTGAATGAGATTGATTGAGATCATGGTTTTGTCTTAAAATGCAGAAAATAGCGTTCCTGGAACTTCCCTCTTAAAATTTAATTTTAGATTTGTCAGTGGTTTATTGGGTCAGTTTAACCTCAAATTTAAAGCTAAACCCTCTACCAAGCTTTTCCTAACATTTTTGATCCCAGCGACCCTAATATTTCATGAAGACGCTTTGGGGCGTTAGGGATGAGGTCAAAACAATTTAGGGGAAAGGGGTGGTGTTATCCGGTACCCACCACCTCTGGAAGTGAAATCTTAGATTTTGTCCCCAAATATCTCCAAAACTAAAAGCCAAATCACAGAAATGAATGGACTGTCTGTCTGCATGTAAGCTAAAAAACATATTTGTGTATAGATTTTGCCACTACAGACCCCTAGTCATCTAGCATTTGAACAGGTCTCTAAGGGGGAGGGGTATATACCGGTACCCACCACCTTAATTCATAAAATCGGGTCCCTATTTTGGACCACTGTTTTGACCTCGTCCCTTAATTGATAAACCTGCATAGATAGTATAGAAAGATTACTGACATGTTTCGTATCATTACCTCCAACGCTCTTCATAGACTTTTGATATTGCTTTTGGAAGCTTTCTTCAAGTCATCTTCCAGTGAAGTAAGACAAATATAGTTGGACGTCTGTTTAAGGACCACCTTTGGATTATCATTAAGTAGCTGGTTTAATAGGTGCGTGTCATGCACTTAAAAACGGTCTAGTTCCAATACTGGATCGGTAATTAATATCAAAGGCCCGCAAGGCCAGCCACAGAATAAGCTGGATAAAGAGACTGAGAGGCGATTTTTAATTGATTCTTAGCATAAATTATGTGCAATTGTAAACGAAACAGTGACGGAACGTCAATATGTCGCCAAAACTTCGCAAATAGTAGGAACCGTTGCTCTTTGACTAGCCTTTTCATAGTAGGGTGCCCATGTAAATTATAGCTTCTAAATGAGTTAATACTGAATTACAGTACTTAAAAGCTATATATAAAGGTAGGTGTAGGTTGTGTTACCCCTTCCAATCAACTGTCACCTTCCAATCGACTCGGCAAGCCCTTCGGGTTGTTTTGACCATAATTACATATGATTGACAGTCGCAACAATAATGTCACTAAATTTGACGGTTTCTGTCACGTTTCACGTAATTATTTATCACGAACTCGAATCAATAATCCTTCAATGCAAACAAACAAACAAGCTAGCGAACGAACGAACAAGCGAAAAAACGAGCGTACTAACAAAGTAAAATAGAAAAACACCAATAAACGACTGGAAGTATCACACAACATAATGAAGCTAAAGGAAGGAAAAATCCAAAAAAATATTTGGAATATTCACAACCCACCAATTTTATCTAATTATTATTTTTTTGACCCCCATACTTAATTATTTGTTTCAAACCCTCTTTAAGTAAGCAAATACTATTAAATTCCCCCTTCTTGGCGTGATTTTTTTCCAGAGTCCCACTGCAAAGTCAACCCCCCTCCCCCCCAAGGCATAATGAATGGACAGTCCCTTAAGGCGCGAAGCACGTGGCGTTTGCTAAAAAAAGTAAACGTCTTCAGTTATAGTTTAAGTTCAAAATAACCGGCCCAAGTGCTTTTGTTTTCGGAGAAGCTCTCCAATATCAATACTTCTAATTCTTAGCGAAATACTTTCGCATATTTTCAAGCTTTTTAACCGGTGGCATTCCATGTCATGGGCTTGAGCTTTTTCTCTCCGTGGACTTTTTTTCAATAATTTTATTAATATATTATTCTATTATGCCGTAATTAAAAAAATTAGTTTCTAAATCATTTAGTTTGACTTCTCGCTCTAAGAATGTATATCATTCTTGCCAGGAGCTTATTTTACACTGCTATTAATTTTGAAGTACCCACGCTAAAATTCAGGGTCTGGCATCGTGCCCGAATACAAGGCTAGGACCACATCTTTAGGCATTAGTGTTCGCTCACTGTAAGTGTGAATACTCTCTTAGACTAGTAATCAAAGCAATAAGCATAAGTGCAAGCGAACGCAAAGAAAAATCTTTCATTTTCCCGCGTGTGCGCTTGCGTCGTTTTTTTTTTTCATGGTGAGAACATTATATTAAATATATTATATTTTAGTATACAAAAGAAAGTAAGAAAGAAAGCCTAAGAAAGCGACGAAAAGAAAAGAATTACACTGTGGCCTAACATTTATAAGGAAAAGTTTCTCCTGTTGACTATTTGACATCCTTAATAAAAATGAAAAAAAAGTTGAGGGAAAGAAACGCCGGACAAGAACCCCTGGTCCCTAGGGTGATTCTTGCAGCGAGTATTGTTCTTCTAGTTTGATCTGTGCCAAGCAACGACGCACATCATACCAAAGATGTAAATATTGGAATTCCTAGACAGGAACAGAAAAAAAAAAACGGAGTGTGGATCTGGATTTTTAAAATGTACCTTTGACAGATCAAAACATTAACAAGTCCGCTTTTCTAACGAGCTCTTCAATGAATTCGAAGTAAGAAATTTTCCAATGATAGAAAAACAACTAATTTGCTAAAAAACGTTTAAACATGCCTAAGATATATTTGAAATATCTAATATAACTTTCTAGCAAAAAAAATTTTTGATTCTAAATGATTGAAGTAAGCGATGTAAAGAGCTATTCATCTGTTCTGCTTTTTTAATATTATAGGTGAATTGTCTTATTTTATTTTATATTTTGGCTCTTAATTTTAATTAAATGTTTTTCTTCTTGATAAAAGTATAGAGATGGCGGTTTTGATATTTTCGTTCTGTGGGGTAATGGTTAAGTATCTGTTTAATATTTTAATATTGGGAAAAGTGCCATAATAACCTAAGGCTCTAAAGCCACAATTTCAATTGCAACCACCTGCAAAAATCGCTGGGGTTTGATTGACATTTATTGTCCACAAAAAACCCTTTGATTGGTCAGTATGATTCATGGAAGCCAAATAGATGTCTGTCACGCAACCCTCTTTGGAGAATCGAAGGTCACATCGAGTGAAAGATTCAATGCTTGGGCAACTCAACATTATTCATATGACACAACAGTAAATCGCTATAGCCATTAGATATTAGACCGGAATCCAGCATTTTAGAGTCGGGTTAAATGGCTATGTAGGTTGATCAAATGTTAGGAAAATTCTCGATTGTTTAAGATCCAACTTCTATGGAAGACCCGATTCTATGGGAGGCTAGAGTTCCTGATTCATTGCAATCCGGAGCGACCTTCACAAAATGGGATGAGGTACACAGAATCAGATCATTTACAACACCATAACACAAAATTATCTCGGTACAGTCCTACTGGAGTAGTAGGAACCAAATGTTTTCGGGCTAGAGTTTTTTGAGGACTTATTTTAGTCATTACTTTAACTGCCGAGTGAAGCTTTGCTTATAGTGAAGAGAGGATTTTGGAAGATTTCTTTTGACATTACCAAGGGGCTCATTTTAAACGGTTTAGAATACCCAAACCGTCTCTAAGATATTACCCATTAAGATATGTTTTTTCTTTGGTTTCAAAAAATTACTCAATGCTTGTTTTTACTCTACTTGAAGGAATCTGTTTCGCCAAGCAACACTTTTCGAGTCGACCAATATGGCTTCTTTCTCTATTGGAGAGCCGAAGACGAAAAGGTACATAAAGGTCTTTTACAAATCAAATATACAAAATCTGGTTTGAATTTTCCCTGCGAGGCAGCTATCTAGCTTTATGTAGTCCTTAATGTCTCGGAATGATTACTTTTTTAAATATTTTTATTTATTTCAGGAGAGCAATTGTATTGAACTCAGCTTGGTTAGTGAGGTTAGACCAGCCACTATACCTAAGGTAAAGACCTCCCTTGATTTACTGTTTTTCCTGTGTACTATTAAATCAGTCAGTAAATACGTGAGTATCATTACAAATATACGATATTCTTCTTAGCTAACCTAGAAATAAATAATTCAATCACATATCAAACATTTTTAAATAAAAAATGTCGTTTTTGCTCAAGTCGAGATTTACAATATAGTTCAAAAAAAGTTTGATGTAAGCTTGAATTTTGGTGGTTCTTTTATACTAAAATGAATCAACTTTTTATAAAATTAAAACCCGTCCAGGAATCAATAGTATTTAATATTCCACTGTCTTCGGATTTGAGGATTAGAATTCAAGTCTTAACCAGCATATTTTCATTTTAGCGATATCCTTTTAATATATTGTTCGCTTTTCTTTTATATACAATATCATTCATATCGTATACAAGCCGTTTTCTATATCAGCATTAAAATAATAATAAAGTATTAATGAACGTTGACGAATGATTCAAATTAATCACCAAAAGTACAACTAATAGGAAAAGGCTAAAGATTTCAAGCTAGGACCAAAGAGAAAGCAAATCAATGCCAAAAATAGGCCTCGAAAGTAAATTTTGAATCCCTGTTTTTGTAATGTTTACTTTTGATTATCAAAATGCATGAAGCGTGGTTGAAGCGCTCCCTATTCGACGATTCAGTTGTTTTTTTTGGTATCAATTAACATTATCTTATTTCTATAATAAGTAAACGACTTGTGTGAGTATTCAGGCTATTGTAATATTAATTTATTAGGTCGTAATTCCATAAAGAAATAAATGAATAGAAAAAAAAATCGGTCTGTACATCCTTTGTGTTGACACAATTTCTCCGTTCGCTGAAATGTTGTTAATAATCACTCGAGCTCTCATCCTCATTAGGTCAAGAATTGAGAATACCATTACTAGAGGGCTCGGGATCTTACCAGTATTCCTAGGATACAAGCTGTTTTTAATCCAACCTGACAATAAAAATATATGTCAATTCAATTAGACAACGAGTTGCAAACACTGTTTTTCCAAAAGCCATTATATTGTCGATGACGTAAAGCTCTATAGTGCTGATGGAATGCTAGAAAAATATACTTTTTTACAAACTTGTTTCTTGTCAAAACAAAAATGCTTGACAGAAAATATGTCAGAAAGATTTCACTCTTAGTTTCAGTCTATCAAATGAAATATTTTAATATAAAACACTTAACAATATTTGGGTTTAATATATATTTATAATTTTTTGAGCATTTTTTGAGCTCTAAGTCTGGAATTTTTTTTTGTTTGGTTAAAGATTTAGATTTGAATTTCTTTAAGGCAATAGTCAATTGTTTTGGCTTTTGACAGATGTCTATTGAAATCGTAATATCAAACAACCTAGGGAACAAATATTGTAGGTAGATAAACTAGGGTCATTTGTGTTTCACTTTGCCTTATATTAAAGTCAAGGAATAATTGACACACCAAAGAAAAGCATTATTAAGACTCAAAATCATTTTGGTTATATTGTTTACAACAAAATATTATATTTTCTAAAATCATTTAAAAAATTTAATTATAAACTGCACCATATTTTTTATTCATTTCCACATTAGTAGCAATCTAAGCAAAGGTCAAAAGTTCATTTTCAAGTCACTGATTTCACTAGGATTTTGTTAGGTTATTCGTCTTTCGAAACAAAGTTTTACAAGATTATATTTGGACTGTTGCTATGGAAATAGTGATTTACTTAAAATCAAAATATTGATTTTTTTTCTTCAAAGAACTAATGATTTGAAATTGTTTTTAAGACTATAGTAATATAAAAAAATGACCAAAATTAGACACGCGAGAAAGCATGTGGGTGGACAGGCCCCAGAGCACATTATTGATTCAAGTACATGTATATGTTAGCAAAAATATAGAAAAAAATGTTCAAGTTTAATGTTCTCATAAAACATATGGCATGTCATTTATATATTCATAGCTCTGGTAATGGAATGAACACTTTAAAAATTTCTAATTTTTATAATTATTAAAATTTAACTTTCTCAAATTGTTTATCCTTTAGGTAATTTATGTTTTCATTGTTTTCAAGCTTTT
This sequence comes from Actinia equina, assembly GCA_011057435.1. NCBI lineage: Eukaryota > Metazoa > Cnidaria > Anthozoa > Actiniaria > Actiniidae > Actinia > Actinia equina. The sequence goes on along the minus strand of WHPX01000489.1, from coordinate 935,610 downwards.
TATGTTTACATACAGCTGCATTTCTACTAAGTTATAGTAGGGAATAGTTATCGACTTGGAATATATTAAATATTTAGTTGTAAAATATAAATGGTGCATGCCAGGTTTTGCTTAAAAGCCATAAAAATATAAAAATAGCAATTAGAAACCACTCAACTATAAAGTATAATATTGAATAAAGTGTACATCACTGTTTCGTAACATTGTCCAGGTATTTTGTTTGCATAAATTCTTAAGCAGTTTACCTCCAACAAGTAGAAAATAGTTTCCCTTTTGATATATAATTCATGAAAAAGCTATAAATTCAACATTGATACAAAATTTGTATTTATTTTTTGCATGGTTTTAATGCAATTTTACCTCCTTATTTGTAGTTAAGTTTTAGCAGTTATTTTCTCTCTCCTTTATTTGCTTTTGTGAAATATTTAAAATGCTGTGTTTATTTAAGCATACATGTAGCAGCACATTTCTTCAAATTCAAAAAATATTTTATCAAAAATATACATACTGTCAATGATCAATTATGAAATCTTTTAGAATATCATGTTGTCAATTGTTGTAGGAAGGTAATTTGGCACACTCAAAAAAGTATTTGAAATAGCTTTATCAATAATTGAGGTAATCCTCTAACTGATGAAGAATTTCAACATGAAGTCATGTTATAGGATAAAGATTTCATGTGAGAGGTAGCTGACATACAGTATCGCTGGAGAAATATTTTACAACACTGTCATAAAATGACCACTCCTGTCACTATACCTCAAATTTAATATGAGTTGCTGAACAATAATCAAAGACTTAGAGATTCACACTGTCTAATGCACATTAACCAATATAAATTGATTAAAGTAAGTTGAATGAGCTTCACTGGATGTACCAGTAGGTCTTTTATTAGTCTTTTGAAGAGGAGATGAATGATGAGTGCAAAGTCTTTTGATACTGAGAAACTTGGTGTGATATTATCAAAACCTTAGACTACAAAATTAAATGAGGCTAATGAAACTTTCTTCTGCATACACAGCAGAGACTCATGACGACTCTGACACCCAAATTGAATGAAAATGTGAGACAGCTAGTCTTCTCAAATTTAGCCCAATTTTTGCGATTATATTATCATGTTTTATATCTCATTGAGAAGGTAGGGAAATTTAGACAGAAATTAAAAGGCAACCCAGAAAGATGAGAGACAAATAGTAATATAAAGAACTCTGAAAAAACTTGTACGTATATTTTATGTTCGCAGGACGTGAAGTTGAGAGAAGCCCTGCAAAAAATCGGCCATGACCCACTTGAAGACAGGATGTTTACGGTTGTCTACAACAGCAGTCTCGTTGATGTGTCTTATATTCATTTGTGTGCATCAAATGCTAAGACTGCTAGTGTAAGTAAAGGGCCACTTGCTGGGGCTTTTAGTTTCTTTTAAAAGAGCGAGCTGCTAACATCCTATTGAAGTAATAAAGGCCTTTATTGAAGGACCAAAGTGTCTGACAAAGATATAAATTTTTAATAAGTTGAAGACTTAATCTTTTCAAATGTAATAATTAATTATTCTTACACATTTGAATTTACCAGTTCGACTATTTTTAAAAGTGAAATTATTTTCCATTTTTCTATCACTTTTTTATTTTCTCATTTTGTCCAGTTTTCCTTTTTCCCAGAATGAATTTATCATAATAATATGATTGTTATTCTTGATATTTTCTTTCCCATTTCTTTCCCATTTTTAAAAAGCTATATATTTTGTATATACATGGCAATATGTATTTTTTCTTTTTATCTTCCTGAAAACTAATTCAGGTCAAGATTATTAATGATTTTGTAACACATTTGATTGACATTTGTGTTTACGATATCTCCAATATACACCAATCGTTGTCACACCAAGAGCCTCAAGTAACAAGCCAAGGCTCCAGAGAACGTTGGTACTTTTATTTATAATTGATTTATTCATGGTTCATGCAAGTGGCTATAGCTCTCTGCTAATTATCATCTCAAGCAGCCTTGCTTGGAGCATTTTGTGAAGTCAAAAAATGAAAATGCGTCATGAATAAACTAATTACAGCTAAAAGTACTGGCATTCTCTGTGGTCTTGGCTTGTTGCTTGAGGCTTTTGGTGCGACAATAATTTCTGAAATAGTTGTATATTAAATATACAATAAAGATTGATGCCAAGCATGGTTGACAGCAGCAGTGAGAGCACTCTCCTCTCACCAATTAATGTGAACTATATGTTCAAGTCCTGCTGGGCCTGGTGTCATAAACGAGTAGAGTTTTTGTTGGTTCTCTCCTGTGCTTTAAGGGTTTTCTGGGTTCCTTAGCTTTCCTTTCTCCACAAAAATCAACTTCTGAACCCTTAATTTCAATTTGAATTTCAGTAGATGAATAGCTACTCTGTAGAAATGCCACTGCTAAATCCCATTTATTTATTTTTTTCATTTATTGTTTCTAACCTATATATTAATTATTTTTTCTTGACTATTTAGGAATGGATCGATGGATTGTTGCCTTTACTGCATGACTATAGAATGAATAACAGTAATATTATGACACAACTCTTTAGACAGTAAGCTTTTCATTCCTTGTTTATTTACCTTTAATGATATCTGCAATTAAGTAAATATTAAAATGTGTGCTGTGTTGAGAATTTTAGTTTGTAAATCCCTCTAAATTTTAAATGATAATACTCTATTTTGCTCTTGTTTAAGTTAACTTATGCAGGGGGCAAATGGTGTGGAGGGCCAAATTTTGACTCATTATTAATAATCAAACAAATAAATTATGATATTTTCCCCTTGAGTAAACTGGAACAAGAGAAAATTTGCATTAGCAAAGTAGTGTACTTAAATTTTAGCCATGCATTTATAAAAGCCAAGGGACCTAGAAAAGTAAATAAGAGCATGACTAACCCACAGATAGAACCCTGAAACAACCTCTGGGCTGATCTAAGTTAGGGCATGACTAACCCACAGATAGAACCCTGAACCAACTCAAGGCTGATCTAAGTCAGGGCATGGCTAACTCACAGATAGAACCCTGAACCAACTCAGGGCTGATCTAAGTCAGGGCATGACTAACCCACAGATAGAACCCTGAAACAACCTCTGGGCTGATCTAAGTCAGGGCATGGCTAACTCACAGATAGAACCCTGAACCAACTCAGGGCTGATCTAAGTCAGGGCATGACTAACTTAGAGATCAAATTGAAATTTAGCGTGTTAGGTTTTGCGGAGACCAAAAAAAAACTACCAAAAAAAAAATTCAAATAAAATAAAAGATTCTGTGTGTGATTCTGTATGAGTCCAGGAATCAATCCTAAGACCTCTACAGGAGAGAAGCGAGTGAACTCTTAAACTGATCAATTTTCATTGAATTTTCAAATAACATTTTGACGAACTCCCAACTTTCAGGAATTTTTAGTCTGGGTTTTCTACAACCAGCTTTTTTTGCCCTTTTTTTCTCCCCTACCTCTATTAGTGCACAATAATAAATTATAATTCAATATTAACTCCCGAGGAAAACAAAATGATTGTCTACAGGATGAAAAATATACTTCAATATGAACTAGTTAATTAAATACTGTCATTATCATATTTTGCAATATATTGTTGACAGGATTAAAACTGAATAATTTTTTTCTTCTAGATACATCAAAGCTGGCATCCTTACAAGTTCACAAGGGAAAATATCTGTAAAAGGGTGAGATGATTTCCTATAATGTACCTTATCTTGACAGTGATGTTTAGTCTATTTATTCTACAGACTGCCAATATAATATTTTGATAGTCTGCATTATATTCAAGCCAGTTTTAGTGTTTTTTTGTGTTGATTGAGTAATATCAATATTTGAGTGTGAACATGTTATTACTTGTATATTGGTTGCCATCATGAATATTGATTGCAAAATTATTGAAAATTGATTCATAATTGGTAAAAAATATATTATATTGGAATACAGTAAAATGATTTTAAAAAGGTGAATAAAATAAGGCAATAAAAATGTGACAAACATGAGAGAAAAAGGGAAAAGCAAGATTTAGTTACAATGACAATTAATCCACAAAAATGGAACTTAATTAGTAAGAATTAAAATGAAATTAGATAAAAGAAAAAAGGAAAAATAGTTGGGAAATAGATAAATAGATAAATTTAAAACTGAAAGGAAAATTTTGTCCAAGGAAAACTTTTTTTCTTTTCATAATTTTTAATTTTTTTTCAATGTAAATGATGTACATAATATTTATATTACAATAATTTAATATTACAGTGCGACTACTCCAACCAAATCCATCTCAACAAATTTTCCCACAAATTATCCAATAGTGTTTGAGTATTTAGACAATAGATTAGCTGCAAATTTTGAATTTAAATATTCTTCCGTCGTTCTGGTTGGCAAAAATAAATGATGAAGAAGAGCTTGTAATATAATTATTTCCTTTGCAAATTTAGTGATTTGTGTCACCAAAGATATAGAAAAATAGTAATATACAACTTCAAATACTACAGGAAAGCAAATTAGAGACAGTATAAAACACAGTCGATATGATTATAGTTTGTTTCTTCCAGACAAAGATATTATCAGGCTGACACTGTTAGATCTTATCGCTATGTTGCTATGCGACAGCACGCCTATATTCAACAACAAAGGTGTCGGCACTGAGTCTTCTAAGTCATGTAAACACATGGGTATTTGTCCGATTTGTAGCAATTCTATTGTTCAGTTTCCTAATTTTGAATGGGTAATTTTTGGAAAATTTGTTGGTTGGAGTAGTTTTTTTTATATTATTTTATTTTATTTTATTTAAAAAAAAAATACTTTATTAAAACAAAGACGTGTCACTTTACAATATACAGATATACATATAAAGCTATACATAACATTTTCTGTCTCTTTTTCTTATATTTCTTATACACGGTTGGTTGGAGTAGTTGCACTGTAACACTTGAATTTACTTTACACATGATTATTTTATCAGGATTTGCAAGGCTCTTAATGCAGGAAAACTTGAACAACAAGTTCTGCACGGATTACGAGATCTTGGGCTCTCCTCAGGAAAGGTCTGGTGTCTTTTGACATATGAATACGATTTAAATTCTATTTCCGTTTTGGGATAATGTTGTTATGTAGGTCACAGGACAATTTTTGATGCAATGTTTTTCAATTAAACTATTTTGATATTATGAGAGTATATGGACCGCATGGCACTAATGAAATAGTTGAGGATATAGATTAAGTAAGTTCTGTCCGACCTTGCTGGGAATTCCCAACGAGGTTGGAAATATTCCCCCCAGCTTATTTTGTCATCTATTTTTCTCTTTAAGAATGATGAAATGGAATGTAATGACATGACGTTTGAGAATTTTTATGAGCTCTACTTGAAGGTCTGTCCTCGATTAGAAATTGACCAACTTTGCGTTAAGTGGTAAGGAAAATTGCTGTACATTGCTATAAACATGCTTCATTCCATCCTCTTATCTTAGAAGCAATAGTATAAGTTGTTGCAGGATTGGAAAGAATCAATGTATTTTTAACAGGATATCTTGGGGGTTAAGGGGTAGGAGAGGGGGATGGAGGGAAGAAAGGAAGTAGGGAGGGAGAGGGATGGAGAAGGATAGGCTATCCCCCCACCCCCTCACCCTCTGGTTTTCATCCCTCTGCAAAGCGTAGCAAGCTAAATTCCAATTTATTATGTGAGTTAGCCATGCCCTGACTTAGATCAGCCCAGAGGTTGTTTCAAGGTTCAATCTGTGAGTTAGCCATGCCCTGACTTGGATCAGCCCAGAGGTTGTTTCAGGGTTTAATCTGTGAGTTAGCCATACCCTGACTTTGATCAGCCCAGAGGTTGTTCCAGGGTTTAATCTGTGAGTTAGCCATGCCCTGACTTTGATCAGCCTAGAGGTTGTTCCAGGGTTTAATCTGTGAGTTAGCCATGCCCTGACTTAGATCAGCCCAGAGGTTGTTTCAGGGTTCTATCTGTGAGTTAGCCATGCCCTGACTTAGATCAGCCCAGAGGTTGTTTCAGGGTTCAATCTGTGAGTTAGCCATGCCCTGACTTAGATCAGCCCAGAGGTTGTTTCAGGGTTCAATCTGTGAGTTAGCCATGCCCTGACTTAGATCAGCCCAGAGGTTGGTTCAGTGGACCCGTGCGTTTCAGTGTTCAAACTGTAAGTTAGCCATGCCCTGATTTATGTATACTTCTTATGTATCAAAATTCCTCTTTTAAAAACCTACTGATGGTGTGAATATAGTATCGTATTTGATCATTTTTTTACATTTTAAAATATTTTTTATCATACTTAGGGGTGGTGGAAGAGCTCCTTATCTAACAGTAAACCAGTTGGTAAAATTTCTAAATGAAGAACAAAGAGATCCTCGTCTTAATGAGATTCTGTATCCCTACTATGACCATGAGAAAGCTTTAGCTCTCATCAGGAAGCATGAAAAGTCTTTAGACATGTTGCAAAGAGGTTAGTACAGTCTTGATTGTTATCATGATTATATAAATAACATTTTAAAAATAACTGCTATAAAAGTTGCATTCTGATCGGTTGGAAGCTCTTGCTTCATGAGAGCACACATGGGCATTTTCAGTTGTGTTATTCCTATCTAAAATGATGTTTTTTTTGTAATTTGCTTGCTGTGCTGTGTGGAGTTATAAAGCACTTGAGAAGTGTTTAGAAGGACTCTGCTACGTCATGCTTTTCCTAACACTTCTCTCGTGTTCTGCAAACCCCTGCATGCTTTATAACTGCAATCAGCATGCACGTGCATTTTCTATTTCTTCATTATGATACATTAGAGAAGGCATAGGTATACTATTAATGCACTACATATAGAAGCTTTGGACCATGTCGTGATTTTGTCTGTCATCTAACCACAGGCAGTCCAATCTGTATTATGGGTGCCGGCACGTGATGGTGCATAACCTATATGTAACTGTGAAAATTGAATGGGCTGAACTGTGGTGGAATAATGATAGATGTGTTGATCATCACAGTGAATAAGCGATCTAAGCGAACGCTGTAAAGAAAGACTTGAAAAAGTGATTTCAAGCAACAAAAATGACCGCTCGCCAACATGATTGGCTTCATAGCTCAGTTGGCAGAGCATCGCACCTGGCATCGCGGAGGTCATGGGTTCGATTCCCGTTGAAGCTTGAAATCACTTTTTCAAGTCTTTCTTTACAGCGTTCGCTTAGATCGCTCATTCACTGTGATGATCAACACATCTATCACTATATGTAACTACAGCACTGTGTTCATAGGTTAAACCCTACCCTCGCTGCCTCCTTCATATGTGATTCTAGTGGCTTGCTCTGTCATCTAGTTTTCCATCCTCTGCAAAATTCAGATAATTTTAAGAATGGAAAAAAGTTTTCATGATGCAGTTAGTTTTAATGGATGATATTATTTTATGTAATTCAGATCGTATCAGTGTCAATGGTCTAACCAGATACCTACTGAGTGAAGACACTTCTGTTCTTATGCAACATCAGCTAGAGTTGACTCAGGACATGAACCAGCCCCTATCACACTACTTCATCAATTCTTCCCATAATACATACCTTATTGGTAAGTCGTTTTTGTTTTACACTAGTACAGATGCAGAACGATTTCAAGGCGGTAGCAGTTGTTTAGAAAAAAATATGCATTTCATAGTGTACTTTTTAGGTCACCCATGCAAATTCGCCCTCCCCCCCCCCCCTCCCGAATTCACATTTAGACAGCATCAAAATCTAAAGAAAAAACATGGCCATAATCGTGTAAAAACTGCTGCAATTAATTTTCCTTAGCAGACTCCTCTTACTGCTTGGGTAGCATGGGTGGCATTCTTGGCTAACACGTCGTTGCCGTCAAGTGAATTGAGTTTGTTTGATGTGTTGTTTTCTTGTATGTTACAAGGGTTTTCTCCGGGTTCTCCTATTTTTTCCCTTCGTAAATATCAACATGTGAGTTGAGAGTTGTGTGCAAAGAAGTATGAATGTAGTGGTAGTGAGTATGAGCGAAAAGTGTCCCCAATTAGTCCGAAAAAGCTAGAACGACTATGAAAGTGATTTTTGAAGAAAATGAGAGGAATCCCGGCTAGATTTGGTATCTTTGTTGCAGGTGACTGAAATAACAGCTTTTGAAAATCGTATAATAATAATTTTCAAGTAACAAAGTTTGAATAAGTCATTGAGGAATGCTGTTATTTCCATCTTTTTTCAGGTCGACAATTTGGTGGCAAGTCTTCTGTGGAAATGTACAGGCAATGCTTGATCACTGGCTGTAGGTAAGATGTAAGAAAATAATTAAGATATTATCATCATCCTATTTTAATCATCGTCATCATCATCCTTATCATCATCACTCATCCTCATCCTCATCCTTATCATCATCACTCATCGTCATCACGACAGTCCTGTATCATTGTAAGTTATTATAATCATCATGCAATGAATATCATACACGCTTTCTCTCGTTTTGGGGGAAAATATAGCAAGATATTGAATAAACTTGTACGATATTAATCGGCTCTATTTTGAAAAGAAGATAAGAGGCGCGATTTAAGCACCATAAGCTCGATTCAGGCACGATGTGCGCGATTCAGGCACGATAAGCGCTATTTAGGCTTAATAGGCACAATGTGCGCTGGTAAGGCACGATTAGCACTACATCGAACCATACATAGGCACGACTTTTGGGCGCGAAAGGCGCGTTTTAGCGCTATAAGATTTTTCTCGCTATTTTGTAACCAATTCTAACGCTAGATCTTAATTTTTCTTAGGAACTACAAATCTCAGATTAAAATTAAATATAATTATAGCGAGTTTTATGTGCACCTGGAAAATATTGAAATTTTTAAGTAAATTGGAAATCAAAATTTTTTTCTTTAAAAAAAGCATTTTTGATCTTTGGTAATTTGCGGCAATTTTCGACAATTATTCGACACATAATTTATTTACTTCTCTAAATTCTTTCACTTCAAGTTTTATGATCTAAAATTTTATTTCTGAGGTGCAAATAAACAATATTTTCTTTGTGTGAAATTTTATTAATAGCTTTTTTATAGGCTCATTGAGAAAATCAACAAAACCTAGCGTTAGAAAAATGGCCAAATGTTTGTACACCAACACCGTGCACAGGGCGTGTAAATTATTCTAATCATCATGTAATGAGTATCATCCAATGTATTATGATCACTCCCACATTATGTATTGTGCATCATGCATCATCTTCATCACATCTTGTATCATCATCATCATCTTTATCACATCATGTATCATCATCATCATCTTTATCACATGTATCATCATTATCATCTTTATTACATCATGAATCATCATCATCATCTTTATCACATCATGTATCATCATCATCAACTTTATCACATCATGAATCATCATCATCAACTTTATCACATCATGTATCATCATCATCATCTTTATCACATGTATCATCATCATCATCTTTATCACATCATGTATCATCATCATCATCTTTATCACATGTATCATCATCATCATCTTTATCACATCATGTATCATCATCATCATCTTTATCACATCATGTATCATCATCATCATCTTTATCACATCATGTATCATCATCATCAACTTTATCACATCATGTATCATCATCATCATCTTTATCACATCATGTATCATCATCATCATCTTTATCACATCATGTATCATTATCATCATCTTTATCACATCATGTATCATCGTCATCATCTTTATCACATGTATCATCGTCATCGTCATCATATAAGGTGTTTTTCATCTATTGCCATTATGTATTATCATCAGCACGATCATGTTTCTTTATTATCATCACCATCATCATCACATCTTGTATCATCATCATCATCTTTATCACATCATGTATCATCATCATCATCTTTATCACAGGTATCATCATCATCATCTTTATCACATGTATCATCATCATCATCTTTATCACATCATGTATCATCATCATCATCTTTATCACATCATGTATCATCATCATCATCTTTATCACATCATGTATCATCGTCATCATCTTTATCACATGTATCATCGTCATCGTCATCATATAAGGTGTTTTTCATCTATTGCCATAATGTATTATCATCAGCACGATCATGTTTCTTCATTATCATCACCATCATCATCACATCATGTATCGTCATATTCATGTACGTTTTCTTCAATGACCAAAAGTTTACCTATGAGATAAACTATTTTTGTTATTATGTCTGCATGTCTTAATGTGGTATCTAAAAGAATTGAATATTATTCAAATATATCTTCTTCAGGTGTATTGAGTTAGACTGTTGGGATGGTCCTGGAGATGAACCACAAATCACCCATGGCAACGCAATGTGTACGAAAATTTATTTCAAGGTAAACAGTCTGTTTAGTGAAAAAATGTTTGTTTAGAACTTAGACGACTTGCACTAAAATATTTGATGTTATATTTAATGTCATTTCTTCTGTAGTCAACATTTGGAGCTGAAAAATTGACCTCTTGCTAAGTTTGAGGTGCTCTTTTCATTTCTGGAGTTCATTTTGACTCATTTGTTTTAAGGGTGATGGGTTAACGCGACCTGTAAGTGCAAGTCGTCTTTTCTCTCTGCCACTGCGCAGTTATTCCTAACTCCTGTCCCCACGGGTTCAAGTACTTTTCAAGTTCCAAATTACCGCTGTGTTCCTCTATTACAGACTCATTTGAACAAGCATAGCCTTGTATCAGTGTCTAAATATTCACAAATACCAAGGGTAAAGTAAAGAATGCACAACTTCAACAATACAAATTTGTATTTCCACGGACCTTGACTGGAACACATTAATATTCTGGACAAATTGAGGCTAACCCTTAGCAACAGAGAACTCGAATCTGGAGTATTAATTGATTGGTGGCTTTCTTTCAGGATGTTATTGAAGCCATTCGTGATACTGCATTCCTGACTTCTGATTATCCAGTCTTGTTATCTTTTGAAAATCATTGCAGGTAACTCAGACTAAGGCTCTGGCTAAACGAGGAAACACGTTTCCTTAAACGTTTCCAAAGGTGGCAAAACTGTCAGGAAACATCGGGAAACATTGTTTCCGTGCGTCTTTGAAGCATGAAATGTTTCTGCCGAACAGCAAAAAATTTTTTTGCTTCTTGGAAGCAAAATATGTTGCACCCAGCAATGTTTCGCATGTGGCTAAATTGGGAAACATCGGGAGAACATATTTCCTCGTTAAGCCAGGGCCTAAAAACCCCTTTAGTTTATAGTAATATACAGCAATTTCAAGGTTTTGTTCATAAATTATTGGCACATTATTATGGTTTTGTGCATGGCAGTCTTTTAAATTATCTGGATTGTTATCAGTCATATGATTTTTCATGTTAAGATATTTTGGTTGATATATTATTTATGGAGCTAAATTCCAATTGGTCGAAGTTGGTCATTGATTGATAGAAGTCGATTATCACTCACATGGTTTATCAATCAGAGCAAGAGCAAGAGCAAGAACAAGCGCAAGCCCAAGTAGTGAAAACGAGACGCAAGCGCAAAAGGTTTTTACTAGTACAACCAAATGCAAGCGCAAGAGCAAGAGAAAGAACTTTTTTTGATACCTTGCGCTTGCGCTTGTGTCATTAGTGGTTTTCACTATGAAATAAGGTCACTTGCGCTTGCTTCTGCTTGCATCGCTAGCGAAAACCAGGCTTAAGGGATTGATGGAAAAATGTAAAGGAAGGAAGGACGGACGGACGGACGGACGGACGGACGGACGGACGGACGGACGGACGGACGGACGGACGGACGGAAGGAAGGAAGGAAGGAAGGACGGACGAATAGATGGATGGACGGAAGGACAAATGGATGGATAAATCGCTAAATGAATAAACTAATAAATTAAAGAAAATCTCGTTTCAGCAAACAACAACAATACAAGATGGCATGCTACTGTGTTGACATTTTTGGTGATGCCCTTGTAACCAAACCACTTGATTCATGGCCTGTAAGTCTATGTTTGCTATGCATATAATATTAAGATATCTTTTAAAAATGGAAGCAGTAGACATTTTTTGTTAGGACATAAGGTGAATAATTGTTAACACGCCTATTTTACGCAATCTTCACTGGCTCCCTGTACGTAAGCGCATCACATACAAGATCCTGGTGATTACTTACAAGGTCTTAAATGGCATGGCACCTGGATACCTGGTTGATTTGCTCACCTTACTCAAGCCATACAGAGTCCTACGATCTAATACGAAAGATCACTTATGCCTATCAAGACCAAAGTTCAGAACTAAGAATTACGGATCTCGCGCTTTTTCTATATGTGCGCCTATATTGTGGAACGACCTGCCGCTATCCATAAGGAACGCTCCATCCACTGAATCTTTTAAAGGAAAACTTAAGACATTCCAATTTGACGCATAAATAATTATATTTTTTTATAGTTAATTGAAAATTATATTTGAATGGCTTATTATTATCATTATTATTGCAGTGTGTATATATATATATATTTATTCATTTATTCTCTACTTATTGATTTATTCTATATTGTAATAGCATTGAGATATTATGTAATACGCTAGAATAAAATTATTATTATAGTATTTTAACACAAAGTGAATTTAATAAATAACGGAGAAAGAGTCTTTTGTTCAAATGCTATTAATCTCTCTGCAAGCAGCACAAATCTACAAACGAGCGCGTGCGTGAGTTATATTCACTTGTAGGTGGGTATAGCAGCATAAGACGTAAACTATGACCAATGAGCGAGCCAGATTTATCGTATTCACTTGTGTAAAAATACTAATTCATATAAGTATAATTTTAGACTCGAATATAGAGTTTCTCGAGCTGTGATTGGTTGAGCGACCAGTGATTCTGAGACGATAATCACTGCTCGAGCGGTGATTATGAGGTTTTCCAAAGTTTTCAAGATCGGAAGTAATAATGCAATTTTTATCCTGAATTTTGACTTTTCTCTGATACTCAAGTCTCAAGTTATCCTAAAACAATTATTCACCTCAGACTCAGTAATTATAGTGAATATTTAACTTGCCGTTCGAAGACTTGCAGCAATCGTTAAAGTGTATATCAAGGAAATTTTTCCTTTCAAAATTACCTATATGTGGATAGTGTAGCAGTATTTTTGTATGTGGAATGTTCTTTTAGGGGATATAAACATCTGAAATATCAATATGCAAATGACTAATTTATTATACAAAGATACTATTGTGGAAAGTACTGCTGTTTTTTCATTTGCAAATCATCCTTATGACTGAAATATATGGCTTTGTGATTTTGAAAAAAAAATTTTCTCTTGCCAGTATACACTTTAAATAATGTCTAGCAGTTACTGGTTAGTACTGCGTTGGTGTGTAATGAAAGTCATTAATGTTTGAACTATTTAATTGCATAGCTCGAAGAGGGGAGACCATTACCTTCACCGAACCAACTGAAAGGAAAGATTTTGATCAAAAACAAGAAACTTAAACCTGAACAAGAAGCAGAAGGAGAACTAACTTATGGTAATGTTAAAATGTCATTTATCTGCAGGGAAATTGCCGGGACATTTAGTTATAGATGCCTTGCATTGATTTCCAAGAGGAATTGTTCTAGGGAACAAAACAATAGGCCAACTTTTGTTATGCAAAAAAAGGACAAATCCTCTTGGGACTCCGTGAAGATGACCTGATAGAGGCCAAGGAATCTTATATCTTCTGAATCATTTATTTTTTACTCCAGATTTTAGCGATTTTGAGTCCATTTGTTCCACACTAAGGAGAGATAGTAGTGTGAAGGAAACAGCAATAGTTGATGACAACCTTGAAGAAAAGGAGAGCAACGGTAGTAATGAGGAAACAGAGGCAGAAACCAAAGAGTTTTCATCTTTTTCAATTGGAGATAAGCCTCTTTCACCAGTGGAACTGAAAGATATTTGGGATTTCAGTAGTAAAGTTACGGCTGATATTATCCATAGTGCTGCATCGAAAACATTGCATACAGATAAAACTATCAATGACGTACGGTTAGAAAGTATTAAGCAATGTCATACAGTATCACAATATTCATATTTATTAAAAAATGGGCTAGACGAGAACCAAGCAGGACAACAGAACTTAAATGGAACAAATAGCGAGAGCATGGATATTTTTGATAAAGTTAGTAATTGTAGTTGTAGTGACTGCGAGGAAGATCCTGAAACACGGACTCCTGGTAAAGGAAGAATTTATTGTATCAAATGTGGGCATTACGTGGTACATAAGAAGATGTCTGTGACGTCTATGGATTCAAATTTAAGTGAGGATTCTGATATGTCTACGTCTAGCTCAGGTCAATCAAGTCCAGATGAACTTGTTGGACCACAGACTCCCACTGTAACTGTCGTCATTGATGGCCATGATGATTTTAATACAGACCTTAAAAGTGATGATGTCACACCTACGCCTTCACCACATCCATCCCCTGCGACCACGCCCACAAGGGAAAGCATTGGTTTGACGTCGATCACAGAAGTATCGGATCCTAGTGAAGTGAACGGCAATGCGGATATTGCAAATATTAATAATAATAATAATTTAAAGTTTACTGTTGAAACTAAAAGTACGTTTACTTCTTATATTAGAAAGGATTCTGGTAATAAGAAACACAATAGTCTTGTAAATGCTTCAACTGTATCGTTTTCAACTTCAACAAGTGTTTCCCAAAGTCAAAGCATGGACTCGATGTCATGCGCCGAAAGGAAGGATTCCAACACTAGTATGTCTTCTGAGGTGTTTCCAAGGAAAGAGAGCCTCGCAAGCACTAATAGTATTGAATCAAACGGCGACGAGGATGAGGAACGTGATGTTGTTGGTCCATTTAAGTATAAAAGAGACCTGGAAAAAACATTTGGTAGCTCTCTTAGGTTGAACATGATCCCTAAAAAGGTAAGTGCGATGTTGATGATCATCCTTATGACTTGCCTGACTGTTGTTTACGATAACTCAAAATTGATGGGTTACCGTAAATATTGAGAACAATGAAATTGTTGTGATGAAAAAATGTTGTGTTAGTACATTAATTGTAGGCTTCCTAAGAAAGTGATTTAATATTTATGGTATTTGTGGTTATGGTACGAACAGACCAAAAGCAGTGGACCTGCGCAAGGGGCAACCTTTATTTAGTCGGTAGTTTTCACTTTATTTCTGAGAGAATAAGATTTTAATGATGTGTGTTATGTAGGGTTCAAGATCTGCAAGTTTGACTCCAGACGAGGCAGATCTATTAACGTCATTGCAACCAAGCACCACCACTGGCAATATCAATCCATTTCTTTCTTCACTTGTCAACTACATTCAACCTGTCCCATTCCAAGGATTTGAAGAAGCCGAAAGTAAGGCAACCTGATTGTGCACTTCCAAATTGAATTTTCAAGGAAATATTTTGAGGACCAGTCATTGATTAGAGGGACGGTCATTGATTAGAGGGGCGGTCATTGATTAGAGGGACGGTCATTGATTAGAGGGACGGCCATTTATTAGATGGGTGGGCGGTCATTTTTCGTGCAAACTTAAAGGAAAGGCCACAAAAGTTTGGGCAAGCCTTTACGGGGGAGGGGGGATTTACCTTTTTTCCTACGAGCTTGTAAAGGTAGAGATGTGTTAATTGAAAGACGGTGCAAACTGTTTTATAGAAGGAGAAAAGGGAAGGGCCTCTTTAAAAATATGCAGATCAAAAGCAAGATGCACTAGCTCTCCCCTCTTTAATTAATGACTGGTCCCTTAAGATTCGACATTTGCTTCTAAAAATTGCATTTAGAATAGGCAATAGTTTATGAATTACCAACGAAGTTTTTACATTTATGTTTGTGGAGACACTTAAAATGCATATACATTTAGGATGGAATATTCCTAATTGTAAACATTCGTTTTAATATCTAGGGAAAAACTTGTCGTACCACATGTCGTCGTTCAATGAATCTACAGGATTTCAGTTGGTGAAAACAACTCCACAGGATTTTGTAAAGTATCCTTTATCACGTTTTGTTCTTAAATTCTAGGCTCCATGAAAGGTTACTACTATGCCTTGACATAAGTCCTTATTAACCTTGATAATTCTCTTATTATTAGTCAGACTTTCTTCGTGGAAAATATATAGTTAGTGGTATTGATTTACTAAGTCGAGAAAAATAACTGCAAAGATATTCTGATTAAATCTCAAGAGGATGTACCTGTAAGAGGTGTTGTAAGAATTCATACCTTTTCTTTAACCTGATGTAAGATACAACAAACGGCAGTTATCGAGAATCTACCCCAAAGGTAGTAGAGTAGATTCAAGCAACTACATGCCACAGGTAAGGCCGAAAGGATTATGATATGTTGCATCATGTCATCATGTGTCATTATCATGTTGCATCATATCATCATGTGTTGCACCATGTCATCATGTGTTGCACGATGTCACCAGGTGTCATCATGTTGCACCATATCATCATGTGTCATCATCATGTTGCACCATGTCATCATGTGTCATTATCATGTTGCACCACATCATCATGTGTCATCATCATGTGTTGCATCATGTGTCATCATCATGTTGCATCATGTTGCACCATGTCACCATGTGTCATCATGTTTCTCCATGTCATCATCATGTTGCACCATGTCATCATATGTCATCATCATGTTGCTCCATGTTATCATGTGTCATCATGTTGCATCCTGTGTCATCCTCATGTTACACCATGTCATCATCATGTTGCACCATGTCATCATCATGTTACACCATGTCATCATGTGACATCATCATGTTGTACCATGTCATCATGCATCATGTTGCACCATGTCATCATGTTTCATCATGTTGCTCCATGTCATCTTGTTACGCCATGGCATCATGTGTCATCATCGTGTGTTGCATCATGTGTCATCATCATGTTGCATCATGTTGCACCATGTCATCATGTGTCATCATGTTTCTCCATGTCATCATTATGTTGCACCTTGTCATCATGTGTCATCATGTGTTGCATCATGTGTCATCATCATGTTGCACCATGTCATCATGTGTCATCATCATGTGTTGCATCATGTGTCATCATCATGTTGCACCATGTTTTCATGTGTCATCATCATGTGTTGCATCATGTGTCATCATCATGTTGCACCATGTTATCATGTGTCATCATGTTGTATCCTGTGTCATCATCATGTTACACCATATCATCATGCATCATCATCATGCACCATCATCATGTTGCACCATGTATCATCATCATGTTGTACCATGTCTTATGTGTCATCATCATGTTGCACCATATCATGCATCATCATGTGTTGCAACATGATGATGCATCATCATCATGTTGCACCATGTCATCATGCATCATCATCATGTTGCACCATGTCATCATGCATCATCATCAGGTTGTACCATGTCACCATGCATCATCATCATGTTGCACCATGTCATCATTTGTCATCATGTGTTGCACCATGTCATCATGTTACACCATGTCATCATGTTGCACCATGCCATCATATGTCATCATCATGTTGCTCCATGTTATCATGTGTCATCATCATGTTGTATCCTGTGTCATCATCATGTTACTCCATGTCATCATGCATCATCATGCATCATCATCGTGTTGCACCATGTCATCATGCACCGTCATCATGTTGCACCATGTCATCATGTGTCATCATGTGTTGCACCATCGTCATATTGCACCATGTCATTATGTGTCATCATCATGTTGCACCATATCATCATTATATTGTGCCATTTCATCATGTGTCATCATCATGTTGTACCATGTCATCATGTGTCATCATCATGTTTGGCTTGACTGCTCCTTATTTTTCCATTTTCTCCCCTTGTTGTTCTTACTAGGTCTTCTGGAATGTTGGTAGTCAAATGGTGTCACTAAATTTCCAAACACCAGGTTAGAGCATGGATCATTAATCCTTTATCTTCCATTATTTGAGAAAAGTACAATCATCTATATTTGTTAATCAAATGGGATTCATAAAGTAATTTTATGTTTTTCTTTGTAGATTTGGCTTTTCAGTTGAATGAGGGAAAGTTTGAAATGAATGGTAGATCTGGGTATGTTACATTCATATTTTCATTCGCATGCTATGCTATGGTAGACATTATTATTATGAGAGTAAAATTTGGGGGAAAAGTAGCAACAAAGATCAACTGGTTGTGTAGAACATTTGCTGTATTAATAGAAGTCATATTTTACACATAGGTTTATTTTGAAGCCAGATCTGATGAGAAGACAAGATAGAGCATTTGACCCATTCACAGAGTCAGTGATTGATGGCTGTGTGGCTGCATATGTTGCTGTTAAGGTAAGAGATGCTGTTTACATGATAACAGCCTAAAAGATGATTAGGGGGTGGAAAATGGCATTATCCGAGAAACAGAAAATGAGCAAGTGTGCAGTCGTAAAACGAGAATAGGCAGAACACAAGAGAAGTGTTAGGAGAAGCATGACACATGGTAGGGATCTCCCAGAAAGTGAGATTCATGACAATTATGAAGAAAAATTATACCTGAAAATATATCCTCTATATATAATATATGGAACAAGTGAGGCAAACCAGTAACAGATTTTGTCAATATATATCTGTTAAACATTAATATTGTTTTTTCATGATCATTTTAATATTTTTTTCATGCTTTTATATTCTACTAGGTCATCTCTGGCCAGTTTCTGTCAGACAAGAAGATCAGTACACTAGTAGAAGTGGACATGTATGGCCTTCCTACTGATACCCTGAGAAAGAAGTACAAAACTAAAATAGCTACAAGTAAAGGACTGAACACTGTCTATGAAGAGGAAGAATTTGTCTTCAAAAGGGTATGCTAATTAGTATAGGAAATTGCACAATCTTGGGTACAATTCAGAATTTATAGGTACGAGTGAGTCCAATTTGAGAACTTTCAAAATATCACGATTATCTATAAATTCCAAATTGTAATGATAACATTGTGCAATTTTTGTTTGTAATACACTCAACAAAATTGAGGAATTTAATTGGCACTCTAGAGAGTACAATTTGGGATTTAATTGTACTCATCTCGTTCAATCAGAATCGAATAATTTGTATGTAGTTCATAATATTATAATCACATATACAACCTTTGAGGGGATGAAGATCCTGCACAAGTTTTCCTTGGTTCAAATTTCATCAGTTATGCAAACAGTATCCAATTCATTACTGCAATCTTTCTGCAGTGCAGAAAAGCCATGAAAATGATTTTCTTGTACTAGTTTAAGTATGTCCAAGCCTTTTTATCTGTTCTTTAGGTTGTTCTGCCAGAACTGGCTTTGTTAAGATTTGGTGTTGTGGACGACAATGACAAACTCCTTGCACAAAGAATAGTGCCTCTTAGTGCTTTACAAGCTGGTAGGTACATTATTATATATATTTGCAGCTGTTTTCCTGATCTTATTTGTTTTTAATGACAGACTGTATTTTTTTACAGGCTATAGACATGTACCCCTCAGGACAGAGAGTTGTGTCTCTGTTCCTCTTGGTACCCTGTTTATTCATCTTACTCTTAAAAGCTATGTGCCAGAGGGCTATGGAGGTAGGTAGCTATGTGCGTATATATTCAAGAATTAGATGGATGCTGCTCTATAGAAACTCTTCCAAAAATCTTATTTCTTACCAATGGCACTAGATAATTCCTGGAAGTAACCTATTCATCTCTTCTGTGTGTTTTTAATCTAATATGTTACTCAAAGCATTATGAATAATAAGTATTATTACTTCCCATTCTCCCAATACTTATTCCATTTATCCATTCTTCATTCATTTGTTCATTCCATTTAGTCATTCATCCATCTAATCATTCATCCCTGTATATCCATGTGTCGAACCATCAATTTATCATCAATCATATTCCATCTATTAGTTTGTTTATTCTATTCTTGTCATTCCTTCCATTTACTCATTTATTATGTCCCTTTGCTACAACAAACTGACCATATGTTATGCATTCACAGCAATTGTCGATGAGTTGTCAGAACCAATCAAATACCAGTCTGCTGCAGAAAAGCGTGCCTCACAAATGGTTGTCTTTGATATGGATGAGCCGGTAAGCATTCAATAATAATTCTAACATCAACACGTATTTAACAAAAACAAAAGCTAAGTTTATTGCAAATTACCACTGCAAGTGATGTTGTACATTTTCAAAATTTTCCCAATCCCCCTCAATTTTACCTGCCTCCCCTCCCCCCCCTGCCATACATTATGAACGCAGCATAACCAGTTTGAACTAGTTAAGGTTGATTAAAGAGGAGGAAAGAATCAACTTCAAACCACATGGGTGAAAGGCGAGTGTTTTACCACCATGCCATTCACATTCTCCAAATAAGATTTCAAGTTCTTAACAATATAAATATCTTTTAATTTTCTTATTCTATAGGATGATGGTGATTTGCCTTCTTTCATCAAGAAGAGCAGTTCTGACACTACCCTCACCAAGATGAAATCTAACTCATTATCACTGACTTCGCTGACCAGTTCATCATCAGGCACAACATCTCAGTTCAACCCAAGACCAAGAGAATCCATTGTGACACTTAGTTATATGGGCTCCAGAACAGGATCAGAGTTGACCTTGGTAGAAAGCAATGTTCCTAAGAAACGTAAGTACTTTCATCTTTCATCTCCATGTAGAACCTTGAACAGATTGAACTAACTTAATGACGTTTTGGTTGCTAGTCCTTTAACGGAGTAAAAGAGGAAGGACTAGTGTCGGAAAAGTCAGTAGGTTTTTTCATCTTTACATGGTGTATAATTTACCTTTTTATCATTACTGTTTCATTAGAAACACTGATCCAGCTCACAATAGTTTTTAGCTAGTTGTCTCTTCTTGCAGATTGAACTATGTGACTGAAAATTAACTCCTTGTTATGTTTATAGTTGACTTGAAGTATGCTGCCATTAGTCTAGATGAACTCAAGAGAGATAAGGTTTGAAGTGTAACCAATTTGGCAATCAAGGGTGATGTAGTTACAGTGCACGTTTTAAAGGGGATATTTTTCCAGCATCTTTTCCTTTGCAAAAGTTTAATTCTCTGATCCATTTGAACACACTGATGATGAGTATTGCACTGGTCCTCCAGGTTGGGGGTTGGGCTGTGGGTTCATCTCCTGCACCCGGAAAACATCGCTGATTATGGAAAACAAAATGTTCCCAAAGGACAAAGAGGCCTAAGTCATAAACATCTACCTGATAGTGAAAATATTATTTCAAATCCATTTATAAGCAATTGTTGTGCAAGACTAACCCTACTTCTAACAAACCAAATCTTTAGACTTACAGAAAAGCATTGAAAAGACAACAGAAAGAAATCGAAACCTACCAGAAAAAGCACAACAAGGTAAGATTTGGTGGCTGCTCGCTGTCGTGCAGAAAGATAAATGTTCGGTTCAGTCTTTCAACAATTGGATAATACCAGCCTCGTCACAGTGGAGAAATGTGCTCAAGCTTTAACACACTGCTTCCTTAAAGTTACATCTTTTCTCTGAACTTCATACTTGTTTGAATTTTTCACCAGGAGAGAGTCGCAATGCAAAAGACACACACTTACGAATTAGAGCAACTCATAACCAGTTTTGAAGACAGTAAGCAAGCAGCATACAAGACCTTTGAAAGAAATGCAAGGCGCTGCGGGTGAGTACATATCTTATTCGAGTAAAACAATCGATTGAAGCAAGGGTGGTGTACATTTCCTTTTTCCACTGTAGCCATTGGTCCATTTCTCTGACCACGCACCTTGTTATTTGCATTCAGTGTTATTCGAGATTTATTTCTGAATCAGCAATGTACATGCATTGACTACTCTAGAGCAATACCCTGTTGTCACAGCTGCCATGACAAAATCCTCAAAATCGATTTCAATTTATGAAATTACATTTTTTTAAACATTGACTCAGTGATGAAAAGTCAGCAGCCCTAAAAGCTGTATATGACAAGAAGATTGCATACCAGAGCCAGATACAAAGAGAAGAGGTAATTTGAAAGCTTTTTTTTTTTTTTGCCTCAAAGCAGGTATTAATGAGACCTGTATACTTGGAGACTAGTTTATTAAAACATTCTTACTTTTTTAGGCAAACAAGATTTTATCATCTCAAACAGGAGAATGGACGAAAATGATTGATAAACAGATTAATGAAGAAATTGAAGTGTATGAGAAATATGCAGATATGGTAAGTTGCAAGTTTAGTTGTATGAACCATGTTGGTTGGTGTGAGTTTGTTGTTTTGAGGTGTAGTTGGTTGAGGTAGATCCATGACTGTTAAGCTGCTGGTGAGTTTTGATGAGATTCAGTGAATTTTGGTGAGTGGTTGGTAAGGTGTCAGTGGTTGGTTGGTAAGGTGTCAGAGAGTGGTTGGTGAGGTTTCAGTGGTTGGTTAGGGAGGTGTCAGTGAGTGGTTGTTAAGGTGTCAATTAGTCGTTGTTATGTTGTCAGTGAGGGGTTGGTAAGGTGTCGGTGAGTGGTTGGTAAGGTGTCGGTGGGTGGTTGGTGAGGTGTCAGTGAGTGGTTGGTAAGGTGTCAATGGGTGGTTGGTAAAGTGTCAGTGGGTGGTTGGTAAGGTGTCGGTGGGTGGTTGGTGAGGTGTCAGTGAGTGGTTGGTAAGGTGTCAATGGGTGGTTGGTAAAGTGTCAGTGGGTGGTTGGTGAGGTGTCAGTGTGTGGTTGGTAAAGTGTCAGTGGGTGGTTGGTGAGGTGTCAGTGTGTGGTTGGTAAGGTGTCAGTGAGTGGTTGGTGAGGTGTCAATAAGTGAGGAAGGTTAGAAATTAGTAATTTGTTTGTACATGATTACTAAACATGAGTGTGTGTAGACTAACTAATTAGCCTTTTTTTGTTGGAATCTTAACCTGCAGTTAATAAATTCCCTTAAATCTGCAATGGATACAGTGCATGAAACTCAGATCAAAGAAGCTATTGTCAGACATGAGAGGTTTGTATATCTGTGGCATATGAAGAAATGCTCTGTGTTTACTAGCGTTTTATATAGGAATGACACAACTGAAAATGCATGCACACTCTGTGTGCTCTCATAAAACACACACGCACCCAACCAATCTGAACATGAGATTTAATAACAATCATTTTATAAACTTTGATTCATAATGAATGTGTGGGTTTGTTTGAATACCAGAGAGAATAGTGAAATCAAGAAGAAGCAAACCAAGCAGTCTATGGAATCTGCAAAGATTCTAACCGCAAACAAAACACTGACCAAAGAAGAGAGGGACAGGTGGGTTTTTATTCAATGATGTTAAATTCCCCAAAAGTAAAAACTGTTAAAAAAATATACATCAATAATCTTTGTCGAGTAAAAGAAAAGTACATTCTCCTGAAAATGATTTGTATAATTCTATTCATTGCTACTTAGGATTTCATTATTTCTTCACCAAACACTGCTTTTTTAATTAAAGCCCAAACAGGCTTAAAACAAAACATACAGGCTCTGGGATAGACAATTAGGAAAACAGGCTTAAAACAAAGCATACAGGCGCTGGGATAGACAATTAGGAAAATCCAAAAACTTACATTCTAGCTGTTGTGGGCTGTTTACCATTTTCACCATAAAAAATGGCACATCCCTAGATGAGTGGGAACCCTGTGTCATTTATTTTGAGTCAATAGTAGATTCCCACCCCAGATAATTAGGATTCCTATGGTGTTTTTATAAATTGGAGTGTTTGTCCCTGGATGAGTGGGATTCCTGTGTTGGTGGAACCAGAAATTAATACCTAGATGGCTGGGATTCCTGTGGTGTTCTAAATCGAGTTGTTCCCTAGATTTATGTGATTCCTGTGGTTTTTTTTTGATTGGTTTGTGGTCTAAGTATTTGTTACCCTAGATGATTGGGATACCTGTATTAAATATTATGTACACATTATATTTGCAGAAGACAAAGGGAACTCGATCGGCAAAATTTAAAGAGGTTTTTTGATGAGCGAAAAAGGGTATGTTTGTGATTATGTACCGTCGTGATGAAATGCTTGATAGGGAAGACATTTCGGTGTCATTTACTGCCACTATTTGGACATTCAATGGTATTGTTCAACTTGACATTCTCTGAAGATAATCAAATTTACTAACTACCAACTCGAAGTCCATTTGATTATTCGAGTCATCTGTTAATCTGTTTAAACCACTGATAATGTCATGAATAGACTGTAGCAAATAGGATATGTCTTCATGATTACACAGAATCTCCTGCTTGGGTGACTACAACATATAAAACAAAGGAAAAATATATGAATAATCGAGATATTTTTTGAATTTTTAACACTTTTCTCTTATGAAAAAAGGATAAGAAAATTAGCTAAACTTACTATGTTTTTATCCCGCCATTTTGAGGAGTCTTTGTACCTTGAGCCATCGATGACGGCATGTAAAGTGGATTGCGGTTGGATAATAATTATGATTATTATTCGATTTGATTGCATAGCCCAGTATCGAACATTCAACTTATAATTATTATAAGTTGAATGTTCGATACTGGGCTATGCAATCAAATCGGGTTATATGTCAAGTTGAACAATACCATTGAATGTCCAAATGTGACATAAAAATACAGTGTTTCAGATGCGAAAGCGCAATGTTCAATACTCTTAACTTCAAGTTGAATGTCCAATAGTATAAACCAACAAGAATACTTCAGCTACAATATCGACATACTCTTAACTACAAAGTAGAATTGTGAAAACTCTGTAAAAAATATCTAACCTTGAATGTCCAATCGTACAAACAAAGAAGAATACTTAAACTACAATATCGAATGTCAACTATGAATTTTGGCATGGATGGAACGCCATAGAAAACAGCCTTGGGCTTCAACTTTCAAGTGAATGGTTAGATAATATGGTGATTTTGATCCTTAAGACATATTATTTATCCCTATTGTTCCAGCTTGAGGACAGACAGGCAAAGGAAATAGAAGATTTGAAGAATAGACAAGATGAAGAAAAACAAAATCTTGAACAATACTTACGAAAGGTACCATTTAGTGAGATATGATATTACCATCCATTACCAATATAGGAGACCATGCATCATATTCATGTATCATCATCAGCATTTATTATGTGTAAAAACATATCATTGCCATGCAGCCTCACCAAGCTTCAGTACATGTATCATCTTGCATCATCTATTATTATCACATTAAAGTGCATCATACTCTCATCATTTACATCATCAACAGTGTACCACCTCGAATGAACCCCCTCCCTCTTCACCTTCATCACCACCATCATGCATCATCAAGCATCATTATTATCATGCGTCAAGTGGTATTTCTTTCTTGTTCTGTAGGCAGATGAAGAAAGACTGGAAGAAATCAGAGACAAAGGAGAAAAACTGAGGAAAGCCATTCGTTCTCCATATCAGACACTTCTTCCAACACACTGAAATAATGGAGAGGAAAGATAAAAAAGTGAGATTCAGCCATGATGAAAGTACCCTTGACATTGTAAGATCATCTGGATGATACATGGTAGTTTGCAGAAATGATTCTCTAAAGCAGCCTATCAACATGTAAGGTCTGAAGTGTCCTTTGCTATAACCAAGTGCCTATAAGCTTTCATCCAAAGTTTTGGGATTCATTTGCTTTCTTCATGACTAACTTACAAGGCACAGTGATGAATTAGTATTGGGTGATAATGGAGGACAGAAAACTGTGTACATAATTTTATATAACTTTCTTTATCCACCTACGGTCAAAGAACTGAAAACAAAACATGTCCATGACGATATTTAGACATTATTTATGAATATGCATTTGGTTGATATTTTATGATTTTCAATGTACACTGTGATTAGGGTAAAAAGTTTGACAAGCAACTAAAGGGACTGTTAATAATCTATCAGTGAAACAGCATTGATTTTCTCCTAAATTTTTCTTTCGAATTTGGGGAGCTGCTTGATGAAAAAAAAATCTTTTTTAGTCAATATATTTTATTCAACTTCCCCCCCCCCCCCCCCACCCAAATGATCCTGCAGAATTATTTAGACTGGTCATTTAGTTAACACTTGTTGTACTGTATACTATACTGTACAAAACCAACCTAAGCATTCTTGGGCTTTGGAAAATATCCAATCATTTCAGATTCTGAACACCAACAGACAACCAAATGAGGGGGTTAGGGGAAGAAAATGTGATTTATTGACAAGACAAGAAGCTTTTTTGTGCATATTTCTTCTCAAAACTGAACAAAACTTTGAAAGAGAAAATGATTGGCATAGTTTTATATGGAAGAAAGAAAAGAAAGTTTGTAACCAGTATGAAGGCTGGAGTATTTGGTATGATAATTGTGGATGGTCTAAAATCTTAAAATATTATGTATCTTAAATCAACAATCTCAAGGGTATAAAATAGAGTGAAGGCATTTAACCTGTGAAATAAAAAATGCTAGTAAACGTGTAATAGTCAAATAGACACAAAAGAAAACAACGTTGTCATTAACGTTGTCCAAGCAAAACAAATTACACTTTTAGACTAAAAGAAATATCGAGTGTTTCCTCGGACGTTCTGGCATAAAACAAACGCTGAAGTACCATTCTCCATCTTAAATCCTCACTAAATGGTCGGGGCATTCTGGATTTTTGATTCACAAGTTGAATTTTACACTTAAAGTTCAGGTACACTTTAATCTAAATGTGTAAATGTCTTTTTTCAGTGAACAACGTTAATGACATTGACTGTATCTATTTCACGGGTTTAATGACTTGACTCTAATTAGACATCAGTACTGCGTTATATATGAAAGATTACATCAAGATTATTATTGATTAATAATGGATAATTATATTTTACTTTAAATTAGGTACGGACTGTGATGATTACAAATTTAAATTATTGGACACGTTTATTTATTATCTGCAGGATATAAATATTAATTAATGTTTAAGTTAGTATATATAGAGTAATAAATAGATGTGTTAAAGTGTTATTATGATTATATTTTATACTTTGAAATTAATCAAAAGGATATGAATAATTCATTTTCTGGATTAGAAATAAAATCATTGTACATAAGTATTTAAATCATTTTAGAATTATTATTATTATTTTGTTCTTTATTAGTTGATTATTACTGTAACGCCCACAACATTTCTTCACTGGTCAGGTATATTTTATTAATTCTAAGTGTTTTTTTTAATGACCAGTTTCGGTCAATACGAAAGTAGAATCCATGAATATGACAGGAAACTCAGGAAGAACTTAGAACTTGAGTGAAATTGCATACCCTGTTCAGCGGATCATCCCCATATGGTATGGGAGTACCCCCCCTGGAAACTATCCATACTGTAGAGGTACTACTGTACTCGGGGGTTTTTCAAAACATTCTTTTACCACTACTATTTTTTAGTGAGTGAAATTGCATACCCTGTTCAGCGGATCATCCCCATATGGTATGGGAGTACCCCCCCTGGAAACTATCCATACTGTAGAAGTACTACTGTACTCGGGGGGTTTTTCAAAACATTCTTTTACTACTACTATTTTTACTGATTGATGTATTTCAAAGGGAAAGGCAAAGTTTGTATTCTCGTAGGCTTAATTTTAGAACATTTTAAAAGTACAGCAACAGCTACCTGTATGCAAGTAATATTAGTTAGTCAGCCATTTACTGACCAAGCTATAGGTTGTTATTTTCCATTCTCAAACTTATGAATATTTAATGAGGAGAAAACAAAGCAAATCACTACTACTGTGACGGTAGTTTGGAAATGTGTTCTTAATTTGCATTAAATTTCGTAAACGTTTTCTTTGATTTTCTCCAAGAAACATTCATTAGTTTGAGAAGTAATTTTGGCTGCGCCTTGTTTCAACTCACTTTTCAGTGTTTGAAACATTACTTAATGATGGTGCTTTAAAAAAATAATAAGTCGCTTTGGTAAACTGGAAGCTAAGAAGCAAAAAGGCAATCAGAAGCTTTGCTTCCAGGTTTCCAGGCCGGTCTAGAAACATCAATTAGTTGCATGATACATTTTAATAGATATTAAGGCATAACAAGGACGTCATGCTAAAGGTCTCTATTTTTTGATTTTCTACTCGATCAATCCACTTTGAACACAACTCCAATCTGGCGACGTATTTCATCCATCCATCCCATTATTCTCCTTGTGTTGCTGAGTGGCATGATGTCACTTTCTGTTTTACCTGCCAGAAGTTTGTTTCTCACCTCTTGAATTTCATATCTGTTGAAAAACAATTGGAGGATTGATGTATTAATAAGAAGTGCACTGGATTGCTTTGATTGGTCGACAAGTGATAACATACTGCATCATCTCGGAAGAATGCAAAATGCTGATTGGAGTTTATCTTTTTATTAGTCGGTCACATAAATAAATCAGAGCAGAGTTCATGTGACCTTTAATAATGTTACCTCATTCCAGTTGAATTCACATAATTCATTGTCATGGGAGGTTCTGGCAAAGGAAATTCTTTCTCTGTTCCATCTGGATAAATTATCTTTGTGCTACACCAGAAAGGTGTGCAGATCTTAAACGATCCTTTAGTTCCAATTACAGTACAATCATTTGGTAATTGAGCATCTGGTGAACGAAGAATGAAAATTGTTAAGAAGTGTATTTTTAATAATTTGTGTGCTGCGTGTTAAATGAAAACTAGACAGCTGTAGCTTGTTGGGCATAAAGCTTTTGCATTTCTTTTATGGAGCATTCTTTTTTTAAGGATCATGGGCCTTGGATTGGAGGAATCCCCATAAACAGTTATATAACAACTTTAGTCCCCCTCCTTCTGTCTGCGTAAAAAAGGGACCCTGCCCTGTAGTGACCCTGTAGTATAAAATATTTGATGACCTCTGTTTTTGACTGAATAGAATTTAATGGCCCTCCTCTGGATTCCTCCTGCCCAACGCCCCCCCCCCCCCGCCCTTCTTCTTTCCTAAAAATGAATGCTCCCTTAGATCATGTGTCATTCCCTAGAGTATCATTTCTTTGTTTAACAGTTGGGAATGGGAAGACACCCAGATGTGGACACAGCTCAAACAAGGAATGTATTATATATTATCAAGAAATAGTCGGAAATAGAAAAACATATCTATTTACACACTCGGTTTAAGGACCAAGGTTGATAGTGTGCTGCCTGCTAAGCAAGAGGTCTATAGTTTGATCCTCATTGACCTCACACACTTGTTTGCAGGAGCAAGTGCGGCTTGGTTGGTTAGTGTGCTGCCTGCTAAGCAAGAGATCCAGCTATGAATGCTGTGTACTAACCAATACATATAACTGAGCTTAATTCCTATTTATTTGATAGTTTACCTTTGATTATGTTTACAAGTTACAGTAGGTTTTATGCCTTGTATCTTAGCATCAAAATTTCATTAATTCATGCTGGATTCCTGGATATGGTGGGACACTCTAAACATGAAGAGTATGCATGTGTACTAGTGGGAAAATGGTACAGAATATCCTCTAGATGTACTTTACCTATGGATGAGAAAACCTGAGCCATCTTGTTGCCACTGAACATCAAATTAATACAGAGTGTATCATCTACACCACTGTCTGTTTTGAATCCATTGGCAGTTATCTTAATTGGATCTTGACCATCAAAGAAAATGTCTGCTATGTTAAGGCAGTAGATACCAAGGTCCAGTAATCCTCCACCTCCAAGGTCAAGATTCTTAATGCGATCAACCGATTTCATACTATATCCAAAGGATGCTATAACCAACTTTAGGTTACCTATAGCTTTTGAATTGAGTAGTTCTTTAG
Organism: Actinia equina; assembly: GCA_011057435.1. Lineage (NCBI taxonomy): Eukaryota > Metazoa > Cnidaria > Anthozoa > Actiniaria > Actiniidae > Actinia > Actinia equina. Next base: position 905,856 of record WHPX01000489.1, on the reverse strand, counting down.
CTTCTTTGTGTAATGGGAAAAACCTGGTCCACAAAGCCTATGTTCAAATGGATAGTAATATTATAGAACTTATGAATGGTGCATCAAATAAAGAATCATAAAATGGTTGTTAAAAATCTTGCATTCTTATTGGTTGGGAGCATGTGCTTTATGAGAGTGTGTGCACTCTCAGTTGCATCATTCCTATCAGAAATGACAGTTGTTGAAATTTGGATTTTATAAAAGAAATAAAAAACTTGCTTGCTGGGCTGGGTGTGGAGTTATAAGGCACTTGAGGATTGGCAGAATACTCGAGAAGTGTCCAGAAGCCCTCCGCTATGCATCTTGCTTCTCCTAACACTTCTCTCTTGCTCTGCAAACCCCTGCATACTTTATAACTGCACACAGCACGTGCACGCATTTTCTATTTTAGTAGTACATATTAATGGGTAGGAAAAAGGGTTGCAGTTGCAGGTGTCTGAGAGAACATAGAGGAAAATAAGAGAAGAGAGGCAAATCATGGAACGAAAAGAAAGAAAAAAGTGATTTAGAATGGGAAATGAATGCAAAATTATATGGGAGATAAAGAGAGCAGCCATTTATTATCAGGGAGAGGGGTTGGATGAGGAAATAGCCCATACCTCCATGAGAAATAGATTTTTCTCTTTAGCAACTTTCATAACTTCTTCAGCTTCTTTTACATTAAGAGTCAAAGGTTTTTCACAAAGAACGTGTTTTCCGTGCTGCAGTGCCAGAATACATAGGTCTTTATGTGATATATTTATAGTAGACACGTAGACAACATGGACGTCTGGGTCCTTCACCAGCTCTTCGTACGAACCATACGCTTTCTCGACGCCATGCTTCGAGGCAAACTCTTGAGCTTTCTCTAAACTGCGGGCTGCGACAGCAACTAGGCGGTGGTCTTCGGCTGGAAGAGTTTTTAAAGCCACAGAAAAGTCATTGCCAATTTTACTTGCCCCTAACAATCCCCAACACGTTGGATGTCTCGACATTTTGGAGATAGGCCTGTAGTGCCTACCGTCCATGCATTGTATGCTTGGTCTCCTACACGGTCGCTTTTAGTATCGTCACGCAACGCTCACTTCACAGTAGCCGCTATGTTATGGCCTCTGGGCCCGTTGCAAAAAAACGAGGGCTCTGCTGTGGCACATCTCGATCTCGTACAGAGATCCTGCGTTTTATCAGGCCTGCAGCAAAGAACGAGGGCTCTGGTATAATCCCGTTTTTTGAGAAACAGCATAAAGAGAAAATGAATACGAATCCAAAAAGAATATTCATATCAGATGTATTTTTATTTATTAAAAATGTAATTACAATAAAAAGGGTCAATGAAATTAAAAAAAAAATCATTTAATTATTAATAAAATTTATTTATATTCCATATAAAAATATTCATTTCACTCATAATTAATTCATATATTTATTCATTCATTCATTCAATCTTTCACTTCATTCTATCAATCAAAGAAATAGTCTGAAATCCCCCTCATTGAATTTTTTAAAAAATTATTAATTGTTTTATGAATGACAGTTGTTACTAGTCAGCGAAGGTCAGATACATCAAACTTTGTGTGTCACACTTCAATCCTTCATTCATTCTCATTTATTTATCCATTCAATCATAAATAATAAAATCATGCAATTGTCATTGTTCATTTACATGTCACTTGCTCATGCATGTATTTAAATATCTAATGCACATTTGTTCATATTTTTCAATCGGTTCTATCGCAAGATCTTTCACTTTTGCTTCATCGTCCCAGTATCTCATTCTAAGAAGTGCCTTGAAGACAGGAAGTCTTTCAAATTCTTCAGCTTCTTCTGGTGTCATTGGACCTCCTTGATAAACTAGAGTTCCCTTGCTTGCATCAGACAGCTGTTTCAGAACAAATACAATGTAATGAATGTGAATGGAAATGAAAATGTAAATGAAAGGAGAAGATGGGAAAAAATCAATAAGGGACTGGAGGAAATATGAAAACTTGATAAAAGGGTTAAAATGGGGAATAGAGGGGGTGAGGAATTGAAGAATAAAGACAAAAGAGATTGATGGAAGTGATTTGGGGGGTGGGGTGGTGGGAGGGAGGGATTAATAGCAATCGGTTGGATTTTGCTGATTATTTTTTTTCCATTCATAAATTTAATCAAAAAGCTAACAGTTCTGAATTACAGTGGCATACTATATATAAAGAGTGAGAAAAATATTTAGCTCATATAAGATCTAAAAAGAATGAAGCAAGCTTACAAACCTTATCATAATAGTCGTCATGCTTATAGACCAAGTACCGTTTAGCTTGCACATGACCCCAAACCATCTTCGTCACAGATTCCTGAAACCCATGATCTTTGAGGTACTTCTCACCAATTTCATCGTGGTTCTGGACCCCTAGATTACCCATCCTAGGCAGACTTTGTTCCAGGCCAATTAAATGTCCAATGTCGTGGAAGAAAACCCCCAGAATTACATCATCGGGGAATCCTTCCTTTTCCGCTAACATTGCACACTGTGTCATATGCTCTATCTGGGTTACTTCCTCTCCGATATAATTCTCACGGACCATATTTACTGATAAAGATCAAAGATCTTCTTGGTAACTTCCACAGATCGCTCCATTTTTACTCATGCGTGACAGAAATATTGCGTTACGTGAGTGTCATCTTTCTTGTCTTAGTCTTTCTCGACTTGTGAGAAACGCCTGTTAATTTTTATCAAAGTCGTTGCAAAGTTGTCAGAGAATTTCAAAATGGACTTCAAAAGCGAGTTTTCAAGGCTTGAACCAAGCTTGAGAATGCGAATAAAGCGTGTTTGTTTTATATCAGGTGTTTGGTAAGTGATTTTTATTCAAGAAATGTGTTTAAATCTCGATTTGTAAGTCGCTCCGTCAAAAGGCGCGAACGTACGCGTGTTTGACCCATGTCGCAAGCTGAGGACCTGCAAGGTGGGATGATATTCGGCTTTTGTATTGTTAAAACTGCTGTAAATAACCTAAATAATGATAATTTCGACAATATAACAAACTTAGAGGGTTAAAGAATCCCATCTTTGAAAGCCTTACCCTCATAGGAGGTTATTATGTTCATATAATTGAACAGCTATGCATTTTAAAGCATGTCATGTATTTCTTTTGCAATGAACAAGGGGATAGAGATACCTCATGTATTAAACCAAATAAGTTCAGATAATTTGCCCATTTATACACAACCTTCCACACTCCTTACAACTTCATGTAAGACTACATGAATTGGCACTATTCCATAATACACTTCAAGGTTAGGTTTTTGGGGGGTTTGGGTTGGGGGTTTGGATTCATTTTTCAGGGTGTTATATTTATTATTAATCCAATAGTGCCATTTCATGTAGTCTCACACGAAGTGCTAAACTTAACACCTTCCACAGCTGCGATCTTAGGACTTACCATACAATATGTGTACAGTTGCTTATTGGTTCTCCTCTGATATGCTATGAGGCATTTTCTCTGTGTTCTTCAATTTCCCTCCTCAGTAAATCAAAACATCCAAAGTACAATTTTGCCATGGTTTTAATCATAAGCTTTTTAATGTCTTACCCTCAAACATGGGTGATTTAGACAATTCCAACAACTTATCCCTGCATCAGAATTCCTTTTAAACTGTTATTAATTGCTAGTGCAGTTCATTTTCCATTGGATATACCATGTAATGCTACATTAATTTTGATGCAAACTTTTTTTTGTGAACAGGTCAGCTTTTATTCTTGGCAGCGCTGCAGTATTCTATTTCTCCAAACCTTACCTAGGACAAGCGAAGAAAAGAAAGGGAAGCACTATTAGCTAAAAGCAAAAGTGGCAATGACGACAATCACAAGTTTGTGTGAGGGGTGTGTGTTGGAAACATTGAATCATTACCTTACAAGTAGCTAATAAAGATGACAATTATATGAAGGTATGGATTATAGTACCTAGCTATTAATGTTACCATGGAAACCTGCTATACTACTTTATTTCGTGCAATATAAATGGAAGTATAGGTGAAAATATGGATTTATTTCACATTAAAATATATTGAACTTATACATGGAAAGATCAATTTTTCTTCACAAGAACCACCGAAGATAGAGGGTATATGTATGACAGACATTACTGTGCCTCAGGTATTTATTAGTCGTTGCCATGGAAACACTTTTATTCGCTTTCATGAATAGTGGATTGGTATCCAAAAGATATATATGTGATTACATGTAGTTATTGTATTTGAAAAGGCATGGAGGTACTGGTCTGAATTAGGATATTCAGATTGATATTGTATAAGTACATATATGTATGTTTGATACTTACGTAGAAACCTTTATTTTGCTAAATCATACTAAGGTTGGGTTTCCTGTGGTAAGCCCAATAATAGAATTGAGTAAACAAATAAGCCTTTTCATAGTTTAAGAATCGATTCCACTGCGCATGCCATTTTATCCCAAATTTCTCACCTTCTTTTGTTTAATTAAGAACAAAAGAAGGTTTAGACAAAAGAAGGTAAAACATTCAGGATAAAATCGCATGTGCAGTGGAATCGATTCTTAAACTATGAAAAGGCTTATTGTGATATTTTTTCCCTTTTTCCCCTTTCTAAACAATGATTTTATTTGTACTCCATCAAGTATATATTTTGTCTTGAATATACAGTAGAAAATCTAAGTTCCAAACTGGGACTTGAAACTGTGACCTTTCATTGTTTTGTTGACTGTGCGAACTAAACTGGGTCTAGTAAACCTATAGAATGATAAAAGAAGATATAGCTAGCTAAAAACTAGTGTGAGCTGCGTTGGATAAAAGGATAAATTTTACACTTTGAAAAGATGAAAATACTGACAGTTTCGGACTGCTTGTCCTTCGAGTTCTACTCCAACCGAAGGACTAGCATCCGAAACATCAGTTTTTCATCTTTTCATGGTGTATAATTTACCTTTTTTCTCATTACTGTTTCACTAGAAACACCAACACAGCTCACACTAGGTTTTAGCTAGTTATCCCTTCTATAGAACATACAGTGACTTATTGTGGTTCTCGACAGCTTGGGTTAATGTTTCCTGTTTCAGACCACATGTCACTTTCTTGAGAATAAGATTCTTTGTTCTCCAGTAACATTCTAGAAACCTCATCTGACTCATATGAAGAATATTTTCCCTAATGGAATGACATGTGGTCTAAAATGGCATAACATTTCATCCAAGGTGAATGAGTCTATAGAATTTACTTAATTATTTTGACTTTATGCAAATTATTCAAAGAATATAAAGTAAAATAAATATGTTAAAAATAATTTGTACGACAATTATATAAGTAGAAGGGGAATTAAGATTTCAATACTTGAAAGTTTACTTGTACCAAATGTATATTTTAGATGTTAAGACTTTAGGAAATTACTTGAATACAGTACATGTATGTACTGCTAAAAAGAATACCAAAGAAATAGCGTTAGTTAGTGTTTACAAAGTATTGTGATGTTAATAACTTGCTAACCATTTTTAAAAATTAATAGTTCTTATCAAGTTTTTCGTTTCATCAAAGATCAAAATAATAAACCCAGTGTTGTTGTTTTCATCATTTATTGGTAAGTCACTATTTGTAAGAAAATCCAAACAATGTAATTTGCAATCCAAAATCCTGTTGGCAAGCAAACAAAAAAATTGTGTGGTACAAATGAATGTTCAGCTGTCTTTCAATATCTATGGGCATGGTTTAAAAGCCAGAGAGACCCCCCAATATTTTTGACCATGCTACAGCCCTGTTAATAAAGGAGCCCTAAAGGCTCAGCTAGATAACTTCTCAGCTCTGCCAGGCAGTGTTAAAATAATGAATATTCATTCAATATCCACAAGTGTTAAAATAGTTAAGGTCGAGTGCTGGGTTATTTTATTTATTCTAATTTTCAACTTAGCATAGTAAATTCAGTGATGAGGATAAGAACCTATAGGAGATGCAGTTTCGTTAATTTTTTGAATAAAAAAGTAAACTTTTAAGATGAAAATAAATAACTTTTAAAATACTCACATATAATGGATTAGATGAGCCATTGACAAATAATGTCATTAAGAGGAAATATCTTTCAATAATGAGCAATAATGGCAAAAAACGCCAAAAACTACACCTTCGTATGAGTTTTGATCCCAATTTTCGTTTTGGGTTAACACTCAAAACCTTTTTTTAACAGTTAGAAATTGATGTAGCTTTGTCAGGCTTTTTTATCGAAAATGTATGGGAAATATTAAGCAAATGATGGTCTAAACCTCATTTTCGATTCATAATTTTTGCTTTGGGTAATAACACTTTGATTCCACTTTCATCAGACATCTCACTTCCAAACAAGTTTAACTTTCTGAATAACAAAATTTTAGCCTTGAAAATAGTTTTTGGCTCTCACCGCTTGTATACGAAGAGAATTCTCTCTTAACACACATAATATACAGACCAGAATGAAATGCAGGTTTCAGATAAATTAATGTTTTTAAATTTCTGATAGCATACCTTGATAACCTTTTTATTATAAATGCATAGATTAAGTAATAATTTAGTAATTTTAAAGTAATTTTTGTCCAGTAAATAAGAGGAAGGAAGAAAAACCATACTTAATTATGTATTCTTGTCAGTAAAAAGATACTGTAGCTGTACTTTAGTGCCCGGGGGGACTCCCTTGTTAAGGGGGCAGGAGTCCTCATCGGAAATTCTGAAAATGACCCCTGAAAGGGACTTGTATTTTGGGATGATGGGTGTGGCAGTGATTTTAATTTTTAAATTTTACCCCTAAGAGGGACCAATTAATAATGCAATTTTTTGTTTGGTTTCTCGATTTCATTTGCATCAAATGCCGTCTGTTCTAACAAGTTTATGACGACACTGTCATATACAAATCGCTTGCCTTTTTGTAGTTCATAGTCTAAAAGGGACCACAAAATTCGGTTGGTGCGCATTCCCGCCGTTATCACCCTAAGCGGGACCAAAATCCAAAAAGGGACGATAAGGACCCCCACCCCCTTTCATAAGGAAGTCCCCCCCGGCTTTAGTGAGATGTTCATTGAACAGCTAAGCCAAGTTTGGCTCAATTGTCTAATATAAGTAATAAGATAAGAGTAGGAAAAATCCCGTATTGATGCCCCTGTATATAAGCCAGGATGATTTTTTCAATGAAATAATTTATAAATTTCTTTAAGTTAAAAGATAACTTAGGATTTTTATTCTGAATCATAGGAATCACTTATAACTAGATGTAGCTTGGAGTAGTTGAATTTAGTGGAGCATTCTTCTTGCATACACAACTGAGTGATGTCAGAAAGCATGGAAGAGCAGTCTAAAAACTTTGTCTTTCTACATCTTTCTCTCTATTTCTCTCTCTCTCTCTCTCTCTCTCTCTCTCTCTCTCTCCGTCAGCCCAATGCAATATTGAAGCATCACTTTTGGCACTGTGTAGTTAGAGCAGCCTGGAGTCAAGCCCAATTCAAAAAAATTAATCAATAGCAGGATTTAGAAAAATCTGTATATTAATGCAAATTTTCTTATATCTGCCCGATTTTCCTCAGTGTAGAGCATTGGGCTTGAACCAGGCATTAAACGATACATGATTTTCTTCCCATACGTTCTAGCAAAGAATCAGGCCAACAAATTGCAGCATTTAGCCTTTAATTCCGATATTTTTAAATTCAAAGGAAAAGCATAATAATTAACACATTGACACAAGTCTGACTCTTCAACATCGAAGAGGATGACCAGTTTGAAGTTCTTAAATTGATTCAAATTAAAAATCTACTTTATTTGAAATGTCATCTTTTTGGGTATTAAATTTTTAGCTCAACTGTATGTATCATTGATGAAAAATCAAAAGAATTTAGTGTTTTCAAATTATGTGTTCAAAAGATAATGGTGTTATTAATAATAGGTTTAGTTTTAATTTTTTCCCTCCATTCTGAATTTAATTTTTTTAGATTTACAGGATTTGTGTTTGGAGTTAAAATTAAAAAGCATATAATATATTAGGAAGCATCTGTTATAATATTTCTTTTTTATATTTGACAGTTTTAATTATCATTACTTTAATTTAATCATCAAAATCTTGAATTTTTTTTCAATTTCGAAAAAGAAGTACACAGATTTTATCTTTTAGATGACCTAAAATGAAATAGAATTGTCATATCTTATTTATTTAATTACTGTTTCATATCCAGAGGCATTTTCCCATGTTTATGAATAAGAATTCCTTGATTTTACTATTCACACCTTTCTTTATTTTCTAATTCAAATATATGTCCTACGATATTCTGAATTACTGACAGCTGATACCGAAATCAAAATTTTAGAAATATTTTTAATCTAGATTGTGTCAGTGATTTTCAATAATATAGTATTTTTAGTCTGCATGTTTTTGGTTTTCAATAAGGCCTTTACCATATATGCTAGAATGTACAAATTTATTTTAAAATCAAGCAGTTAGTTTGTAGACTCACTGTTTACTGTTTTATATTATTTCTTTTCAATCATAATAAATGAAAATCATAAGTGAAAATCTAATATTTATTAAGTATTTTTTATACCCCCTGAATAGTTTATATAAATAAATGTCTCCTTTGGGAGCTGGTTTTTAATTGCACTAAATTTTCAATATGGGAAGTGTTTGCAATTTTATATTCTCATTAAGATTCAGAACCATATGTCATAAAGGAGTTTTTCTTTTTGAATAAATATTGCATTTTATCCAACTGTGTTTTTATGAATCTTTGATGATGATTAAAAAGGTACACGAGAATTAGACAATATGATGTTTCCGTACTTGAAAAAAAAATAAATCATTTTTTCCACATGTCATATGGTATTTCATTGGAAAATACCTTGATTATAAAGAAAGTTTTATGTCAATGACTATATATCTAAGGCTTGAATATAGAGTTTCTCGAGCTGTGATTGGTCAAGTGACTGGTGATTCGGAGACAATTATTACCACTGGAGCAGTGATAATGAGGTTTATCAAAGTTTGATAGAGCAGAAGTAAAACTAAAACATTATTTATCCAGAATTTTGACTTTTCTCTGAATATTCAAGTCTAAAAATTATACTAAAACAATTATCCTACACAGTCTCAGTTACTGTATTATCGGTGGAATATTTACCTCACCGCTGAAGACTCTTGTTAAATAATTGTAATATAATAGTGATTGTTATCTCTCAGTTAATCAAACAACAAGAGAATATGTGGACCGCGTAGCACTTATGAAATACATGAAGATATAGAAATATAGATAAGTTAAAGTGCTTGGGAACGAGGTTATTGCGGGCGAAAGCCCTTGGAATTAAATTTGGAAAAATTAATTTCCGACCTCGCTGGGAATCGAACCCACGACCTTCGGAATTGTACTACCGATGCTCTACTATCTGAGCTAGAGGTCAGACTGAGAGCAGGACGGGGTGAAATAGATGTTAAGTCCGATAATTATGATGCAAAGAAATTAATTTTTATGAACCTAATTCCAAGGGCTTTCGCCGGGAATAACCTCGTTCCCAAGCACTATAACTTTCTGTATTTCTTTATCTTCAAAACCACAAGAGGATGATTTCGAGATTTTTCATATTGCTGAATGATATAAACACTTAGAATCATGGTAGAATCATGGCCTATGTGTCATAGGTTCCCAAAGACCTGAGTGGGACTTTTTTTCCGAGGATTTTGGTTCTCCTCACTTGGGAAAATAAATTCAATGGCAGGCAAGATTTGAATCCGGCACCCTTGCCACAAAGTGATATTACAATGCCTATCCCAACCCTAATACTAAACCTAACCATTGAGGCACAAAAGCAAATTCTCAGAGTGCTTTCCAATTTTTGTCATATTTAAAACGATGCTTCATTATTGTATGCACAAAAATATTTATTATAGTATAATGTATATGCTATCGTAGCACACGATTACTAGCCAAATAAATTTGCATGTTGGAATTTGAATATTGAATAGGATCCTTCTGACAATTCCCATAAAGCAGTGTGTTTCCGAAACTGATCATGTTGGATAACTATTTTTTGAAACAATTTTCAAGATCAATGTTTCTTGCTTTTATTGATAAATTTTTGCATTCTTGAACACAAATAGTTTAAATTAAAAATGTGAAAATCGGGATATAAAAATGAAAAAATGAATAAAAATCAGGGATATTTTCATTAGAAATAAATAATATTCAAGTCTTAATCATTCTCTTGATTCCCTATTAATAATGATGATGATAAGAAAATAATTAAATGTTAGTAATAAATAAAATAAATAAAGATGATGATGATGATGTTAATGATAATGGTAATGATAGTCATGATGAACATAAGAAAAAAATATATTAATAAATAATATAAAATAAAATGAATGACCAAAGGTGAAGAGAAATGAGATTCCAACTGCCAGGAACTCCGATCTTTTCTGAGTTCTTCCTCTTAATCTCTCGTCATTTATTCATTTCATTTTCATATGTATATCTTATATTCATTCTTAAGGATTATAGTCATGTTAATGTTACAACAATAGAAAAATGAAGATATTGATAATGGTCGGTAATGATAGTCATGATAATGATAGTAAAAAAAATCACAATGGAAATTATAATTTAAATATATTATATGATAAAATATGAGCGATGATATTCATAGTAGTGAAAGTAAAGTTTTTAAACTTCCAATTTTATTGACACACAGAAACAACTCGCTGATCGAATTTGGAATTTTGTGTGTTTAACCCTCAAATCAGTTTATTTACAATATCTGGAAAAAAAATATTCCAAACTGTGTCGCACTTGAACGATTTTGTAAATCCTTATCTTCTTAACAGTGTTCATACTACTGATACTATCCATTTTAAATTATATACACTACGGCGAACAATTGCAATCTAAGAAAAAACATTTTCACGGATCATACATTTTTTCGGTTTTTTCCTGCCTTTTTTTAATGAATTCACTTTTCAAGTCTCAGACAAGACTTGCTTATAATGGTTAATTTTGAAAACAATTAGTTACATAAGAAGATTACTAGTAATAGACTGTTAATGGTGACGAGACTTTTCTATGACAACCGTATTGGCTTTGTCGCACTTCTTTTAAGCAAATAGAGTCATTTACTAGCACACACATGCCCATCGTTAGGACCTTGAAAGGGGGAGGTTTTTTTTTGTCATTAGAGAGTTTTAGATCGACTTTTTTTCCTCCCCGCAAACGGCAAACGTGACCACGTTTTCATCGTTTTCCTGTATTTACTTTCCCTTTTACAAACCTTCTCACCAAGCGCAAATACTCTTTGTTTTTCTACGACTTGGACATTTTTTGCGATCCTTTTTCAGTAATTTAAAAGATTTTTTTACTGGTCAACTGACGTTTAACGTTTGCCGCGAAACATAAGTCTAAAACTCTCTGAATCAAGCCATTGAAACATCGAACCACCCCTAGCGACGGGACTGGTAGAGGAGGTAAACAAGTTTGACTCCTGAATTTTGAACTATAATCAGATGTATGAAATATAGTTAGTAATGATTTCTGTGCAATAAGAGGACTGTTTGTCATTTGCGCAGACAAATGTTTGTCATTAACTCGTCTTATTTTAAATAAAAAGTGCATGGTAAGTGCCATCCGTTTAACAAAAGTTCTTACAATAGGAATTACCAAATAGGCTTGTATTTTAGTGTCCGCGTCCGCTAAATAGAGGGTTTTTTATTACAGTAAATATGTGAATTTTGGGACCTGAGCTATTATCCGCTTATTAAAGGGTGTCCGTTAAATAAGGCTTAATAGAAGCGGTATATATGCAATACTTATTTCAATAACGTTAGTCACCAAAAGCCTAGAAAGCTGCGATCTCTGGGGATTGTGGGAAACATTTCATATCGAACAAGTGAAAGTATTAATACAAACTGCAGCTTGAGGATGCTCACAGGGATTGACTGTAACTGATAAAAGATTGCAAGTCCATCAATAAAAAATGAAAATAAAAAAATGTAAAAGATACCCATATAATCCTTTTTTGGCTTTAGCTTTGTAGCTGTTCGAAATTGGTCTAAGCCGAAGTAATTAGTTAACTTTTGATGGAGAACTTATCTAAAGAAAGGCTCGTCTGGGGCGGTACCTCATTAAGTACTGTTTAATAAACGAGCAGGAGTGTTTTATCGGATATAAAACACGAGGCGTAGCCGAGTGGTTTTATACCCGATAAAACACGATCTGCGAGTTTATTGAACGGCTTAAAAAACTCGTGATGAATGTTATCATATTGTACTGAATTCTTTATGAAATGAACAAAGTTTGATAGAGAAAATCCAAGTTAAAGTTTATGCAAATGAAGACGAATCTTTATCAGATATAAAACCTCCTTCACGGTCATGATTTCTATTGTGTTTCCTTCATGAATTATTAATGAGTTTTTTAAGCATAATTAAAACACTCTGTTTTCTCCCGCCCAGGGCGGATAAATTCTTTCAAATATTACGGTCATCGACAAGTTAAATTTTTGATAGGATAATGTGTTGATTAGGAGGCTTTTAGGCTAGGTCTTCGAAAATAACTTTTTACGTCCAAACAAAAAAAAAACGTGTTTCCTGTTGCATGAGAAAAATAATTGGAATCAGTAGGTTGGTTTTTTTTTTCACTGACACAATGAACCACTTAGTTAGAGACCATCTTCAGTGGCGACCAAACAAATATCAAATTTTACATTTATATCTCGGAGTTACTAGCAATTTTTACGCATCATTGTAAGGAATTTCTCCCTCTTCCGAAATTTCACTTCAGTTTCGGAATCAAAAACTTTAAACGTGGTTATCGAGCGAATATCGATGGGAGAATTTACTGCGCACGTCAGGAATGACGACGAGTAAAATGGCATGAAGTGTGTAGGCTTGTAAAAAGTCACATTACGCCTTATTCCCAAAATTATTTTTTTTATCTCTATCAAAGTAGTTTTTCCTTTGTGTTATGAAAGTTTTAGAGTGAAGGAATTTTAATTGAGTTGCTTAGTCTATTGCCACGAATTCGAACCATGAAACAGCACTGCGCATGTGCGGGATATCACGGGGGGGGGGGCTGCCGCAACAACAAAAAAGCTACGAAATGTTTAAGGTGTTTAAACTATTTTCTTTAACTTTTTGAAATTTGTGCACGAATACCAGTGGTAGTGATATACGTCTCGATTCTTGGCTGAAAGCAAAATCTAAAATTGCGTTTCTCCAGTGCGAATGAGAGGGGGGAAATGCTGGATGTATCGACAGCTTCTTGATATTCTGTCTTATCTTTTCTCTCGCTGTAGCATTGTAAATCTTTCTAACCAAGAAAATTACAGTAAATCATTTGTAATTAAGAGTAGCTCTGTTGTGTGCTTGGGATACACATCTGCCCAGCCTGCTTAACCGCACTTTAGAGGGGCCTGGGGAGGGATAGGGGAAGGGAAAGCACTAGGCTGCGTAGCTGCCTTCTCTTTTTTTTGTTGTTGTTTGTTTTTGTTTTTTGTTTAAAAACAAACAAACAAACAGAACAAGGCCGCTACGCAGGCTAGGGCCTCCCCTTTCCCTTTCCCTCCCGATGCCCCTCAAAAGCACGGCTACGAAGACTAACGTCAGCCATTTTAACGCCATTTTTCCCAACTCGCCAGAAGCACCGTCCCGTTTTAGTAGATATATGTTGTAAGCATTAACCAATTTAAATAGGTTTAGGTGAGAGCCCCTGTCTGCATAAATGTTGATACCCCATCATTTTTGTACTAGGACACTCCCACGTGGAAGTAAGCGCTTCCATATGAGGGCGGCTAGTGATGGGGGTAATTGAGGTAATGCCGCGAGAAGGCTTCTGATTAGGATCTTCTGTTCCAATGTCTAGTCGTCTCCTTTCCTTTTATTAATTTTGAAATAAAAATTCAAATTTAGAAGGATTTATATTTTTGATTGGCTACTCCTTTAATTTTGTTGCCTGGTGCATCCGAACACTAACTGGGTCTTTAAGTTAGCAGGTTATTAACTTGGGGTATCTATCTTTTTCTAATTTTTCGAATGAGAAAGGCATTATTGGTGAAGAATTAAAGGCAGATGGTTTTGATGGGAGCCAATTACTGCGTAATTACTTTTGAGAGGCAAAGACCCTAAAATGTCCAAATTTCATTGATTTCATAACTATGAGAACTTTATGTTTTTACCTGTAATAGTCAGGTGTTGTGCCATGCCGAAAATAACTTTATGAACCGGAAAGTCGTCTTAAAAGTCTTTGAGTCACGTCATTTAAACAAACGACGCTAACGAACTGAAGTTATACGTATGACCAGGAAATTGGCGTGGAAAAATATAAGTAATACCTAAATACCTAATGATAAATAAAACTTATAATACATAGAGAAAGGATAAGTAAATAAAAACATGAAGGGGATGAAAAGACTAGCCCGCGTGCATCCAAACACACACCATTAGGTTCGTAGCCTAGAGATGGCGAGCATAAAACAGACTTACAAGGACAGGGCAGAAAAAAAAACCCAGACAGACAGACAGACGTGTAAGAGTTCAAAGCATATATCCGTTAAGTTGTTTATATATTCACTAATCGACTAACTGTTTCAAAAATTCGCTTTTCTTTTACATGTTAAGTGTGCATTCTTCTCTCAATTTCCATATGGGGGTATTTTCGTTGGTTCTTGGTCATTGTTTTAGCCGTTCGGTCTAATTGGCCTAACCAGGTTCTTACACATAACTGGCTGTTTTTGTTGTAGCTGAAATATTTTGGTAATGTGAGTTTTCAGTACTTAGTGTAACCAGGTATATCTCGATAATGTTGTGGGGTATAGTATTCTTATTTGCGGTTCTGATCGCCTGCCGAAATACCAAAGTTCTTTTTTTAGAAATTATGCATAAACGCCTAGATTACAAAATTAACGTTTTTCGATCTTGTCACTTATTCAAGACACACTTAAAGCGTTCTTTATCAAAAAATTGCACAAAAAACGTTTGTAGGCTTGGATGATAATAGTCGCTATCACCATACAGGTGTGGAAAGTTTCCATTTTCTTATTTTAAGCAGTAGATAATTCTCGAAACTCGATAGCAGTCTTTGAGGTCTTTCTCTTTCATTAAACAATGACTAGACTTATTGACAAACACCTTAAAATTATGAACAACAATGCATTTTCCCAAAGATTACGCGTCCCTTCGCAACTGTAGTCAGTTAAATACTCTAGCCGGAATATTTTTCCACTTGCAGTGAAAGAGTATTTGGCAAAATATATCAGATAATTTTTTATCTGTTTTTTTTTTCTCAGGCATATTCCGGCAGTTCTCAAGTTGATTGACTAAACTTTTATGCACACGCACAAAAAAAACCAAAAAACATTAAACATTAAAATATATGTAAAATGTATATGGATATAAACGAGGTTGGCATCTTATTTTAAGTTCATCCCACTCATAATTATATTATTTGGAATACTGAGTTATTCATAAGTTGCACCCGTTTGAAAGGCCGCTTTATTTTACCCACAGTTTGTTAGAATCGCTATCAGTTCGCCCACCGCCAGCCATCATAGAAATTATCGGGACTTTGTTCTCATATATTCAAGGAAATTAAATCGGGTCCTTTTCAATTCAAGTACTACCCCAAACATATCAAAATAAGATTTTTTGTTTACATTGTTTTTTTTTCTGCGTGGGAACGAGTTCAATATTATAACGCTAGTGGAGACATGTATTCTATGAGAGTCTATAAAATATACCGATTTTTTTCGATAGTAATTCCTAATCTTCTTACGATATAAGAATTCCCCTTTTCCGCGTTAAAAATTCTTAATAATGTCAACAGTGATTTTACATTGCTATAGTAATCACAAATGGAGATTTTTAAGCATGTAAATTTTCGTTTTGAGGTTAAGACTGCAGTCTTCTGTTAAAGAAAATAATACTAATAATTTTAACTGGCTGTTCGTTCGCCAAATTTTTTTTCATATTTTTTGTCATACATACATATGTACGAATTCCTACCCTGCCAGGTTTGAACCAATCAGAAGGCGCGCTCTACCTCGGGATATATACACAAGGGATGCCTATTTGAACGAGGCAACTAACTGCTAGACCTTAGCTCACACACAGTCCGTAATATGGCGGGCGGAGAAGTGTACTTCGAGAAGCTAAGACCGCCAGAGGTTGCCGAATGTTTGACCAGAGGATCCACATTTATAAAATGGGATGATGTAAGTATTCGATCGCTACAAACCTTACGAATTTACTGCACATGTTCGAGCAAGGTCTTCGTGGAGCTATCTTTGTTTTGGGTCACAAGGATATGTCCCGGGTTTCTAACCTGAAAGCATTTGTACAGTTCTCTTCAAATAACCTCACTATCTCAAGTCATTGTTTAAGATTTCTCTCCGGTTGATTGTTGAAAGGCCGTTTTCCGATATGCTGACGTTTGGCTTTACGAAGGCCAGGCCAGCCCTCAATTTAATTATTGTGTTCTCTTTGCCTAAACAGATCCCCTATAAGTGTAAGTTTGAATGTTTTGTTTCTTCCAGGACTCTACAACCGGCCAAAAATGTGTTGTGAAAGTAGATCAAGCTGGTCACTTAATCTATTGGAAAGCCGAAGACAAAGTAAGCCTTACGTATTGGGTATAACCTCGCGAATCTCCGTGAAAGAACTGGTTTCTTTGAGCACATGTACACTCAGGGCAACCTTAACTTCCCGAGCGCGTACTTAATAATTGTACTGCTTGTTTACTAGTGAAACTAGCTCTCTTCTTAATCTCCAGGAATAGGGCAGCTGTGTTTTTTATCTGTTCCTTATTCTTGTCAGAAACGCTATTTTGTTTTCAGCGCATTAACTTTTTTATGCCGGTATTATTATAGAGGAAGACGTTCTCTTTCGGGTGTTCATTTTATTTGAATGTCTTTTTCCATAGGAGACAGATTTTTTGGAGCTAACTTTCATTCGTGACATTAGGACAGGTAGATCGGCTCGAATGCCAAAGGTAAGAATCTTTATCTAATTGTTCTGTACAATTTGCTACTAACGCAATCGGACGATAGATTTGAGAGAAAAACTCGTCAAAATGTATACTAATAATATATCGCTTCATTCAATCGATTGATAGAAATGGCCAACAGTCGAGTTTTTATAAATGAATTTCTCGTCCATTGATACGCTTATTGTATTGCACCTCCGTAGACTTCTGATTGCTTGGGAAAAAATCTTTGCTTTTTGGAATTTCAAGAAATTTGAAGTGGGATTCCTTTGTCGGTTTTTTTTTTATATTTTCACTCAAATGCTTCCCACATTGCAAATTATGTACCTTTTACAAAAACTCAACTCATCAAATTCGTAAAAACACCAATGTCTTACAATGACCCGTCATTTGAATTACAAATGAAGAAAATGACTTGTGTGTGTGTATAATATTTAATGCGGTTTGCAGGATTGAATTTTATTTTTATGTGATTCGCTAAAAACTTCGCTAAGATTTTTTGTGTTTTAGGTTAAGATAATCTGGAAATAGATTTTCAATTAAGGCTCATTTCAATGTCCTTTGCCTCCTTCGTTTAATTTAAATAGAGCACGTCGCATTTTTCCATTTTAAGTTAAACAGAATGTATTCAAAGTTTGAGTTTTAACTATTTATTGATTCTTTTTGTTAGGACTTGCAAACAATTTTCATATTTATTGTTCCTAAGGAAATTGTTCCTTTGTAAAATCGTATAATTCTGCAGCTGTAATCTCTCATGTTATTCTGGAAACGGTTTGAAATTGTTCCATTGGTTCAGATAATTTATCTTTAGCTATTATCATTTTCGATTCCCAATTGCCTTTTCTATCCAGCAGTTAAATACAGAGTATCCTGAATTATTTATAGCGAGTAGTCCCTTAAGCAGGAATTTTAAAAACGACAGTGAATATATTATTAGAATCGGAGTCTTGTGCCCTAAACGTTAAATGTAAAAAAAAAAATTTCTTTTTTTTTTGTCGATATTTTTTCATGATTTCAATCTAAAGGATTCACAGAATCTAAAAAATCCATTCCTCTACCTCGAAAAAACTGTAAATACAAACACATTTACAAAAGAAGATATTTCTGATGCTGTCTTAGTGTTTTGTCACTAGTACAATCTTACCTAGATGACAGCTAGATTTGAGTAAGGTAAATAGATATCAGAACTGTGGTATGTCTAGCTCCAGGTTCTAAAATGACTCAATGAATTTGACCAACTTGTCATTTTTTGCATGTTTAAAAATATTTAAGTTATCTAAAACCTGTCCCTGCAGATCTTTAGCATCAAAAATACCATAAAAATTCATATAAAGATCCGAAACACCTCAAAATAAATAAAAAATCTATGAAAATGTTGTTATTTTTTCCAGTACAAATAGGAATACATTTGTCGAATGAATTTTATGAAAATATAATAATACTTTGCTAATGCATGTTCTTAAAGACCTTATTTTGAAAATTTTCCAATTTTTAAAATCCTCTTTTAAGATAGTAATTCAAATTAATCTATGTTTTGGAACCTACATTGGTGATGCAGACTATAACATACTGTGTGTTAATTATTATTCATGATAGTATGGTCCTTGCATAGTCAAGTGCCATTTGAATAAGAATTGTTAGGTGTTAGAGATATGTAAATTTGCTTGCATTGCACTCCTAAATTGTTGACATAACAACTTTTTCTTTCAAAGCCCTTACTATAACTCTCAGCTTGTGTTTGCTAACCAAACCCTGGTCAAAAAGCCTGCTTAACATCGCTCAAAAAAAAGATAAATGCTTAATTTCTATGTATTTAGAACCAGTGACAATTAAGCTTATTGCATTATTTGGATATGTTTACCTAGACTGGTCAAAAAGTCTGAGCTTAGTACAAAACAATATCTTTAAGGTTGTACATGTTTGCATTCTTGTTTTGTCATGTTGGGGTCTAGATCTGTAGCATGACAATTAATTACTTCTGTCATTGGCACCTGGAGCAAATTTTTTTAAATCCCACCTTATGAGACTTATGAATAACAACACCATTCTAGTTACTGTATACATATTAATTCATTGACATTTTTAACAGCATTATATGTGGTATCTAAAATATATATTTGTGTATTAAAGAATTTTCTAAAATTTTGTTATCCTTAATGTGGGATGTTTCAATAAATTTAAGGTTGAGCAGATGTCGACGTAACTCAAAATATCCTGGCCAAAATTTATCAGAATTAAATGTACTACTCATGATGTGGCTAGATTTCACAGTTATCATTGTGATTTAAATTTGAAGAGATTTTTTTTTTGGCTCTATCAATCTTCCAAGAGGTGTTTATTCATTGCAAACTACTAACTAACTGTGTATTCTATCTATATATCTTGGTTTTGGCTAATGTTGCGTGTTTTTTTGCTCTGATATGGAAGGCCCACAATTTGAAACATATCAGTTACATATCTTTTTCATTTGACTTCTTTACTCTAGACATACTAGTTTTATTCTCATTACTTCCTGTTTTTATATTTTCCTATCTATGTACTGTGGAAGAAAATAAAACATATAGATATAGCAATGAGAATTCTGACTGAGAGGGTCTCCACACAGTTAACAACGATAAGAAAAAAAAGAACAATAATGGTTCAAAGAAATCAATATTAATAATATTCAGGATTTATTAGAACATGCTAGTCTAATCTTAAATCATGGAATCATTTTAATTAATTTTCTCATCACAAATGATTACAAAAAATGTTATATGTATGTTCATGATTTCACATGAATATCCCTTGCCACCCCTGAAAAATGTAATGTTCATTTAGTAGTTCTATAAATTGAGATGATAATACTGTGAAGGATAATTTAAGAGGGTAATATCAACTTGATGTAATATAAGTTACATTATCAAGTCTGATAAGCTTGTGATCCTCATGTCAAATTGAGAAGTCATCAAGTTTTTTTGCAGATATGTTTGGAGACACTGTTATGCAAACTACAAATAGTATGAATAAGGTGCACAGGTCAAATTAGAAGTGTTTTCACGCAGCTATATAATGGTGCAAAACAATAGGGATTTTCTGGCTTCTTTAGACTTTAAATAAATGTAAAAATGTTGCATTGTTGATCTAGCTTCCCTGCATGACACCCGGCCTTTACTGAGCATAATTAGTTTTAAAGTTTATTTATAGTTAAAATAGCATCATTTATAAGCAAAGTTTAGGCCAACAATACACACCTTATAAAACTGAAGACAAATCAGTCACTTAGCTTTGTTAGGGCATGTGGTAAATCTTTGTCAGTCATGCTTAAAATAAATATTTTGCAAAAAAACTATTCTTTATTGCGATACATATATAATACAAGTTACACTAAAGCCCAAATTTGTTTTTAGAATTGAATTGTCATTAGCAGTTGTAAAAGAAGGTCATTATGGCTCTTAACATTGAACAAATTACCCATAAACTATTCTCTTATTTACTAAAATATTCTAAATAATGACTTTTAAAGTTTTTATCTGTCAACTTCAAAACTTCCTTTCAATTGATGACATTAGTCTGATGAAAAAATGACCTTCAATAACTTTGATATTTGCATTTTTTGTTATCTACAGAATAGTTCACAATTATGTCAGGCTCATTTTTATGACAATATCCAGGAAATATTGCTATATATTTGCTCACGATGTTATAATATTGGTGTTACTGTGATTAGCAACTGGTACTGTTGATATTATTATGAGAGTTAGGGGTGGATACCCACCCTGAAAAGCAATCATCAAGAGGTTAAAGACATGGTCTTAGTATATTTTGTTGTTAGAAATTGCTATGGAAATATGTTTTATCTGATAGAATGTGCTGATGTAGTTATGAGTGACACTTGACATTGTTATTGTCAATAAGAACTAATAAGGCCCTTAAAATTAGTCATTGGGTTTTTTTGTATTAAATTTTAAAATTCTTGGTAGATCCCTGTATTTTAGATTCCTAACTGATAATCAAAACTTTAATACTTAATTATTAATGTGTGTTTTTAATAAAAAAATAATTAATTGAAGAAAAATTTATATTTTTACATTCTATATATTTTAGTCTTAATATTTTGTTTTGGTTATGTTTGTTTTGCTTTCAAAAGCAGTGTTTTGTCTTTTGATTTTGACTCTATTCTTTGTCCATTGTCTAGAGTTATGAGACATTTTCTGTTGTATTTTTTATTTTTCCTAGAAAAGATTGTAAAGTCTGGTTTATACGCTGTTTATGCTTGAGGGTTTTGGTGCATGATAACGAAGTAAAATATAAATAATGATACCGTATCTACATGATTATGGTTATTCCCACATCTGTTTATAAGATAGGTATGAATACACAATGTACTTCATATATATAGGTACATCAAATTTGAATAATTGCTTAGTTTGGTGAAGTTTTGACATTGCGTAGAAAGCCATATGGAAGGTGGTCTACACGTTAATCAAAATGTAAAAGCTACTGACTGATTACTTTTTGGATGATGACGGCAAAAAAAAACTGATTTCACAACAAACCGTTGAAAGTTCAAAGCATATCAAGGATATCAAGGATCATTGACACTGCAATTCCAATTCAGTCTGTGAGCTAACCATTCCCTGTAAGCAGTGTTACAGGGTTTGGTTTTTGTGAATTTTTTATGTGCCTGTGCACACGTTCTTAGCAATGGGGTAGCTGATCGAGATAACATGATCTATTTGGCGGAATTGTAAGTTAAAAGAATCTATGAAAAAGTGAAAAAAAATTTTTTCCCCAATTAATTTTTTTATCTCAGTGTTGTAATATAGTTAAATGCGATTGAGGAAGAAAAAAAACTAAAATAAAGTGAAATAATAAAAAGATTATGGCATACCAATACAAGTTACAAATTAAAATAACATCCAGTTTCAAACTTGCCCTGAAATATTGCAAAAAATTATCTAGGATATTTATCTAAATAAGGATATTTCAATTTGTGCTCTTAATCTGTTTCTATTTTTAATTAGATCTAATAAAAGATATGAAAAATTGAACCTATTTTAAGAAAATTTCTCTATGACAATAAACTCTTATTAAGGCTGATGTGCTTACAGTGTAAATGTTTAATGAAGTTCCTAAAATGCCAATTATGAGGCAAATTCCAAATAGGAAACATTTCAGAAACACCTAGAAATTTTAAACGAATAATAGTGAGTTGACAAACTCTAATCACCTGACTTTTGAGTCTAAGGATTGAATTGTAAACCTCATCAGGGGAGCAAGGAAAGTGAACTTGTGCTTAAAATTAGTCTTAACTCTTGATTCCTAAGCATTAGACCTCCAGTTTTTGGTAGAATATTGTCTGTCAGATACACTTATTTTATCTAGAATTGCATACTATTTCTCTTGACATCAACCTAAAATAATGTTTCACATACACTGGGTTTGAACTTGATGGTTTAGTGGTTACATGTTAATTAAGAACAGCTGCTACTGAAAGGAATTTTTTTGCATTTTTCAAATAAGAATGAATTGAAATTGTTTTCAAAGCTGGCAGGTGATCTCAGAAAGTGCCCAATGCATGATTTTCTGACTCGAAAAAGAATAAATCCCTAACATGAATGCGCGCCTAGAGTCCTGGAGAAAAACAGTTAACATTGCAGTGAAGGATGCCATTGACCAGTTGGATTTGAATATGTATTCTCTTATAATGTAGTGCGAAATATTGGTGAAAAGAAGTCATAGCTTCACATTTGAAGTCTATAGTAATGTTTCAAGTTATGTACAAGAAAAAATTTACTAGAAAAGCTTATCTTAGGAAGTGTTTTTCCGTTTTTTGCAATTCGTAAGAGGTAACAAAGTTAACTTTACAAAGTTTTTTGTTCGAAAAATGATTAAAACTTGATAATATGCTCATTAATTGCTATTTAGCAGTAACATGCGTTTACATGCTTTTCTTATGTTTTATGTTCTTGATTATTACCGATCCACACATCTTGTTTTTTTCTGCTTCTCAAGTCGCGCAAAAGTCTATTGGGATTGATTCTTTTCAACAAACGTTATTTGTAATCTGATTGGTTAATGGATTTCCGTCAGATCAACTGGTGGTAAGCGCAACAAAAATAGGCAAACATTTGAATAATTAGGAAAACATTAAATGGGAAAACCATAAAATAAAATGATTAATAAGTTTAAAGTAAATCGTAAAGGGTTTTGTTTAAAGTACTTCTCTCTGTTAAGTTTTCCTGGTTTTATACTATTCTGAAAATTAATGTATGAAAAATTGAAATATCAATTACTTTCTACTTTCTACTTTATAGCAGATGTTATTTTCTTTAAGTATGATTTCGTTTCTACATAAAATAAAAATCATGAGGACTCTGTTTTCGAAAACAATTCTCATTGTGGTCAGAACTAAAAAAATTTAGGTACAAATAAAATATATTTTTCTAATCAAATTTACATCATAATTTATGATCAGGATCAACCAAACCACATTCTGATATTCATCCTTCTGAGATAGTTTAGTCATTGAGTATTTTGATTTTATCTTGTTAAATTTTTATCCACCCATCAGTTAATTTTTATCTCATTTTTTACATAATCTAAAGAGCCTTAGTCTTCTAATGTTTAAACACTTAATGTATTAAAACGGCTATTGTGCCATAAGACTGCTGTAAAGTTACTTATATCATCATTCTAAAATGCACTTAAGGCTTAAAGAATAAAGGATATAACTAGCTAAAACTAGTGTGATATGCAAATAGAAGATGTAGGTTATCTTTACTTCTCTTATCTTGTTCTTAAATGATCTAAAGTAATGTTTGTCTATTAGACATAGAAGCTAGAGGCTGCCTAAGACTAAGAGGTTTAATGTATGCACATGTACAGTAGCTTCTTCGTAATGTTTTCCATTAGCTTCTATTGTAAAGTCAACCAGCATGGTGGCTGTTTCATTGTTAAATACAGTCAATTCAAAAAACGTTGTCGACCGGCTTGAGCCTACACTACTGGACCGAAAGGAATATCGATAAAAATCACTGGAGCATTCTGAATTGGTCGTTCCTGCTAGTAATTAGATGATAATGGCAAGAAACAATCCATCAAATGCATTTCTTTGGGTTTAGGGAAAGAAAAACAAAGTAGTTATGATTCAGTTCACAATTTCGAAAACATGAAAGCATTGAAAAAACGTCTCCTTCAACACTTCCCGCTGCCTATAAAGGTTCCTGCTTTAAACCAGGCATAACTAGTCAGGTAAAATTATGGAGTCAACTCGGCTTCAATGATTGCTTCCCAGATTTCCTTTCGGTCCAATCGCGTAGGCTTTATTTTGTTGATGACAACATTTTTTGAATTAAGTGTGTATCTAAAAGGAATTATAATTATAGTTACGATGTGGTTGATCTTAATATTATTGGTCTTAATACAGTGTATTATTTGCAATATTCAAGTTAAAATTTATTTTCAATTTCAATAACTGAATAAATGGATGGATGGAGGAATGGATAAATGGATGATTAAATGAATAATATAGAAATGAGAGAATGAATCAATGGATGGATGGATGGATGGACGATGGATGAATGAATGAAGTACATGTGAGTGAATGAAATGTTTATTAATTCACAATTATAATAATAATTCTAAGTACATATCAACTAATATTAATGACAATGAGATATTTAAAGGCTTACATAAAGCTGCATAAATTTGGAGTGTTAAAAAGACCCAAGAAATCCTTCTTGAGGTAGAAATGCAGCTTGGCTTCGGCAATCTAGGTCCTTACTTACCCCTATTATGATCATACCAGGTAGTCATTTATTTATATAATAGATATAAATTACTAGTTCAATTTTCCACTTGACAGAAACCATACTGTCTCCGCAAGGAAGAATAATTAATTATTGTGGTGGACATGAGTTGGTTTTTAATATTATAACAGCTTGCACAGACATGATACCTTGAATAATACAATGTTCAATAGCTAGGTTTTGATGAATTCCTAGAAAGGATTTATTTAAAGAAATAATTTTGCATATATTCAAAGAAATAATAATTCTTAAATTTAGTCACAACTAATACACACTGCCAAAATAAACCCTCTTAACTGGTTCTACTTGTTGGTTTGAAGTTGGAAATGTGTAGCTTGCCAGTAAGTGTCTAATTACGCAGTTAGGTAGTGATCTCAGATTTTGTCCGTTTGTAATCCAGCATTTTATCTAAAATGGATTTAATGTATTTTGAATGATACGCCTCCACATGCATGAATGCGGTTTCGTTTTGATAGTGTCCATGATTGATCTAGTGTTCAAACAAATGGATTATTGTTGACAGCACAATTACTACAAGCTCAGTTTATTTACCCTTTGTCTGACTGCTTAGCTATATAATGAGATCTTGCAATTAAACTCTTTTCTAAATACATATTTACCTTGAGATAAAAGGCTCATGGTAATAAACATGAATTAATATATGAGGTGCATTCATTTGATCAAGATGTCAGTATCTGGAACATACATACCAAGATTACACTGTCCGCTGTTTAGTTTTTCTCTAAGTTCTCAATAAGTGTGAGTTTGCTTGGGGATAAATGATTCAAGTTTATTTATACTTATGACATGTACTACATTCATTAGTTTCGCAATGATGTGACTTCATTTGAAACATATGTACTCAAGGATGACATGCATTCAGACTAAATATGAAATGTGAAATACTTAATTTTAATAATTTATTTGATGAATATGATTATGGAAAGTTTTTTACAAAAGATCCTAGGAAGTGTAAATGTATGTATTCAACAAAAAATAAACAAAGTATTTCATAGCAGGTATTCCTCACTTCACAAGCTGCTCGCTATTCTTTAGTTGAAAGGAGAAGAAATCTATAATGGGGAGAAACCATCCCTACCCCTTCGCCCTTTAAAAGACCACACCCCAGAAATTTGCCATTTAAAAAATATTCTCATTCAAAGAAATTTTCCCTGCTATACATTGAATCTATTTTACCACAATCTGTCAAGCTTGGAACAAGATCAAAAATCTTCTTCCGTTTTTGTCTTGTAGACATTTTAGTTCATGGCTGTAGAACATGTATTTCACACTACCAGTGAAGCTAATGTTGACAGACCATTAGAAACTTTGGCTCCATCATGTCTATTTCATTTCGTCCTATATTACTGTCCAATCTCTTTCATTTCTGTCTTACTAGATGGAATTGTTGACATTTGGTTTTCTGACAAACCATTTCAATCTGTATTTTATTTTTGTTTTAGTAATTACTACTGGCAAGACAGTATAATTTATCCTAAGGGTATTTAGTAACTTATGCTTTGTGCTTATTTAAAAAAAATGAGGGATGTGTAGTTCAAGAAATTATCCATACCCAGCCCAGAGAATTTGGAATTTCCGAAGGGTAGTAGGGTGAGAGAAAGAACAAAAATTGTATACAGAAGAAAATTGGAATTTCTGGGGGGTAGGGATTAGGCGTGTCTTTAAAAAATTCCTCTGTGAAGGGGTTATGGATAACTTTTGGAAATGCACATAACTGTTTTTTCCAGGAAGTATTTTTACATAGCTCTGGTTTTGAAAACGTTAATAGGAAGGATACGTAAGAGGAGTGGGGTAGTGGCATTAATGTCGTGAATCCATGGGATACTATGAATACATTGTAGCAGTCTTAGTTCACAAAGAGAAAGGCAAAACACTGGAATTTGATCCAATTTTTTCTACAACTAAATATTGAGATTGGGTAACCTGTGGTTTAACACAGGAAGCCCAATACAAACTATTTTCCTTAAATAATAATTTATTTGATCTTTCTTTCAGGATCCCAAATTAAGAGACTCTGTGAGAACTGGTGGTACAGACGAGGAATTGCTAAACAAAACAGTAACAATAGTACATGGAACGAATATGGTTGATGTTATTTTCGTCAATCTAGTATCAGGTTCAGCAAATATTGCCACTCAATGGACTGAAGCATTAAACAAACTGATACATAATATTCTGGCAATTAATGTATGCCCATCGACATATCTTCAGAAACAGTATGTAAAATATATTGCTATACATTGTTAGTTTAAATTAGATATTAATGTAAATTATATTTTTTCCTATGATTGGGAAAATTGTATTAAGAGAAATTAATAAGTCCTTATTTCGAGAGGGTAGCACTTATAATATTAATTAATAGTCATTGGAAAACAAAACTGTGAAAGAAGCACAATTGAAAACCAACAAGCAACTCTACACAGTCACAACACTGAGTCTGGGAATGAAATCCAGGATCCAATGGTGAGGGGCGAGTGCTATTATCAGGACAGGTGCATTGATTTTTGTACCTTTGGGTATTTGGGATTTCTGGGGTGTAGGGTGTGGTGTTTAGGAGGGGAGGGGAGGGGTTATATGATATTTAATATTCATAATGCATAAGTTAACATGTTGAATATAATCAAATGCGCATGCGCAGTATGTTAGAAGAATTGCAACTATGTATTTAATCAAATTGCAATTAAAATTATTAACAACGAAGTAATATCTATAATAATAATAATAATGATAAAGTAATATGTTATGCTAGATATAAAAAGCAACTTCCTTCATGAAAGGTATGGTAAAATAACCAAGACCTGTCGGTACATAAAATTTACATCTTGTCCAATTAAAAGCATACATTATGATTTAAAAGGGAGAACAGAGTCCTATGGGCAGTTCTTTGGATATCTCACATGGAGGGGTTAATAGTTAACAAAGAAAAAATAACAGGGTCTTGAGGTAGTTAGGGAGGGACATAGGTATTATGTAGTAATCATATATTATTTCTTTTCAATAGTTATACAAAGCTTTGTGTCACGGTTAGCCCAGATGGAAAAGTTCTGGTCAAAAAGTAAGTTTGACATTTTTTAACCACAAATTTGTAAACCGTGTATTACATACTACTCAGAAGAGATGCATTTTTGCAAGGCTTACCTTGCATACCTTGTTTCTGGCTCAAGGTGGCCAACTAGGCAAAGTTTTGATTAAGACAAATCACGTCATAGTAGATAATTTTATCAGGTACGAAAGATAGTAGACGGATGTTTCGGACGTTAGTCCTTCGTGGGAGTCAATGAGAGAAAGAGAATGATGGAGGGGTTATATAGTGTTGTAGGGAGAAAACAAACCAATAAGAAAATAGCAAGTCATAAAACAAAAGAGAAACAAAAGGATCAAAATAATTATGGTAGGTGAGAAGTGGCTAATTAAAGGTGAAGCGTTCATTCATCCCGTGCGGATTAATTGTGCCAAGTGAATGAATCAAGCGCATTTGTTTTGTTTTGTGTGAATTATTGCTTCGTGTGTTAAGCATGAAGACCAAAAACATTAGTTACTGAGTGGTTCACAGACTTGAAATGAAACTGAAACAATCACCTAATCTTCCTTCCAGTTTTGATTAGACAAGTTCTAATTCTGGCAAGACGTTATCCAATGACTGGCCGTCATCTTAAGCCCTTTTTTATGATATCTGTCTATCAAGTACATGATGCTAAGGCCAGTGCGTTTTAAATGACAGAAGTCAACCACCAAAACATCTTGGATAATTGAGGCTGACCACCTAGTATTGCTTTTATTTAATGTACCTTTAGAATTCCCACCTCTCTAGGGTTTAATATCACCAATATTTTCTTGAATGAAAGGGTTAATTATATAGGTGTGAAAAATGGGAAAAATAAAGACTTTATAGTTTTGTTTAAGGAGGGATTATTTAAAGAGATGTTTGACACTGTGTCATGGCTAATTAAAATGTTTCTCTTTTCAATATAATTTGTCAAATATATTACTAGCTCTAGTAATGAACAGTTCTTTCGTCTTCATACAAAATCAATTTTCCAGACCCAATATTTTTGTCAAACATTGAAAGGATGATTGATGTATTTGTATAACTTTTTTATTTCCCTCCAGTATTATCAAATATATTACTAGCTCTAGTAAAGAAGACAGGAAACGGGTGCAAGAAGCCTTGCAGTCTGTTGGTTTACCACATGGAAAAGTAAGACTAATAGGTCACTTGCATTATATCATCATTTACTACCACTACCAGACTCCCTTTCCACACTTTCTTGTGTTAAGTTCAATTAGCACCAATTGTCTTAATAAGAATAATCGAATAAGAAAGAAAATTTGCGAAGCATTTTGTTAATGGTAGTAAAATGACACCATCATGCCTATTGTAACAGCCTCTAAAGAAGTTACATTTGTTATTTTAACAAGTTTTTGATAATCATCAAAAATGCTATTTTTCAGAATGATCTAATAAGTCTAGACGAATTCACTTTTGAAATTTTCCTGGAGTTCTACAATCGACTTTGCAATAGACAAGATATTGATAAAATTTTCTCTGAAATGTAAGTGTATATTTACATGACCTTTGTTTAACAAATGTCATATGTCTTTGTCTTATAATAGCCATTGTTATCCCTATTTTTCAGGATGGGGTCCTCGATCTTCTATACTTGATTGTGGAGGGTTGTCCAGAGAATGAAAATGTGTGGTTCCAGAATGTATCCATACCCCACCACGGAGGAAATTTGTAAAAGGACCCCCCCTACCTCCAGGGACTTCCAATTTTCTTTCATACAAACTCAGTAATTTTGTTCTTTCTAACACCCTTCTTCTCCAGGATTTCCAATTTCCTTCATGGGTGGGGTATGGATATATTATGGAATTACACATTACTCCAGTTTGAGTTCTATTTGCTCAGTCTTAGTCTCGTTTGTGCGTTCATGGTATATCAGGTATTCAACCGAAACTAATGGCATTTTAATCGACACGTATCATTCCATAGTGCATACATTCCTTACTATACAATGGACCATAATGAAAGAAAAGAACACATTTAGTACACAATCGAGGCTGACTGAGCAAAGGACAAATTTGAAATGGTAGTATTCACAAGGATCAAAAATTGATACCCAGTAACCTAAGCAAGAAGATCTTTATAACTGGAGGTTTTGAAGGGAATGGGAACCCTAAGTCAGGATCTCAATTGATACTGTCCCTTTAGGGATGTCATGACAGCCATGAAAATGTGGAACAATCAAACAATTTCCACATTTGGATTACTGATGACACATTTTTAAAATGAGTTCTTTCTTCTTATGCAGTGCAAAGAAAAAGCCTTATTTAACGACAGAACAAGTAGTGGATTTTATCAATAACAACCAACGAGACCCTCGGTTGAATGAAATTCTGTTTCCCTACTGTGATCCAGAGAAGGCACAAGAAATTATAAACAAATATGAGCCCAATAAGGACTTTGTGAAAAAAGGTAACCTATATCATTAATTGCCCTATGACGTCACATCACAGCAATCTTCAACAGTCTATTTTTAAACACAAAGGATCTTGGTGGTCGGATGGGGTTTAATCAACCCAAATTCACCAAAAA
Source organism: Actinia equina (assembly GCA_011057435.1). Taxonomy (NCBI): domain Eukaryota; kingdom Metazoa; phylum Cnidaria; class Anthozoa; order Actiniaria; family Actiniidae; genus Actinia; species Actinia equina. The sequence goes on along the minus strand of WHPX01000489.1, from coordinate 875,477 downwards.
TATTGTTCTAAAACCTGTATCATTCCACAAAAAGAAGTAGAATAGCCAGCAAACGCTCAGAATATTTTTTAGTACACATTAACACAATCATATTATATCTGAAAACCAGGCCATTTTAGATTAAACTGTTTTGCTAGAAGCAAATGTTGTTGAATGTTTTATTGGATTTGGATTTGGCAACCTCCTGCACAACAGACTGATGATGCCAAACCGAGTTAATGTTGAAGGGGTGTACACAGGTCCAAGGGGGTCTCCAGTCATGATCACATGATACAAATTACCGATTATTGTTCTGAAAATGCCCCTCTCTCTTCAGGCAAAAATCTCGGCAATCCCCTGTATTATATACCTACATGACAAATGGAACCACTGAAGTTCGAGATCCTCTGGAAGCCAGAGTATTTTTTTTTATAAATCTTTTTCGCCATGTATTTCAGGTCATTTCTCGGTCCGTGGCTTAACAAGATACCTCATGAGTTATGATAATACAATCATCAATCCAGACAGACTGTCCATTCATCAGGACATGACACAGAATCTAGCACATTATTTTATTAATTCTTCACATAATACGTACCTAACAGGTATGGTTTGAAAATAGTCTTTAAACCTTTGAATATTATAGATACCCTGAAACACTGATCTAAGTCAGGGCACAACTAACTCACACATGAACTAGGCTGAAGTCAGGATATGACTAACTTGTAGATCAAACCTTGAAATAACCTCTGGGCTGATCAAAGACAGGGTACGGCTAACTCACAGAATGAACCCTGAAACAACCTTTGGGCTGATCTAAGTCAGGGTATCGCCAACTCACAGATCGAACCCTGAAACGCCCTCTGGGCCGATCTAAGTCAGGGGCACAGGCTAACTCACAGATCAAACCCTGAAACACCCTCTTGGCTGATCTAAGTCAGGGCACTGTTAACTCACAGATCAATCCCTAAAACAACCTTTAGTCTGATCTAATTAGTAATTCTAATAGCTTTCATTTGTAACTTTTTTTAGGTCATCAATTAACAGGAAAATCATCTGTAGAGATTTACAGACAAGTGCTGTTAATAGGTTGTCGTTGTATAGAGTTGGACTGCTGGGATGGCAGAACAGAAGAACAAGAACCAGTAATTACTCATGGAATGACATTTTGTACTGAAATTGCCTTCAAGGTTTGTTACCTGAGAGTTGAAATTATTATGATTATAGCAAAACAATAGACCTTTTAACTTTCTCCAACAGTCGGTCAGTCATAGACTTACGTCATTGGGGTCAAGAGTGCTGTTTTTAAAAGTTTTAAGAAAGAAAAAATGCTGAAATATTGAGCTTTTACTTATCGTACAAATGAATCCAACTTGGAAGAATGCACAAGTCTTTCACTTTTGGAACGTATCACCCCGATGACGTAATCACACCAGTCCCCCTGACGCACGGTCCTTATATGAAAAGGTGCGTTTTCAAAACTCATTTAAAAATCAGGAATGTATCCAACTTCATAAATTTTTGGATTTTCGCATTTTCATGAATATATCTTCAACTTACATAGAGTCTGTGATTAGGCCTTAGGGGCACTTTATAATCCTATATAGAACTAGATTGTGACTTGACCAGTTGTTATCTGTTGTTGTTAGGATGTGATAGAAGCTATTGCAGAGTGTGCCTTCAAGACAACTGATTATCCAGTGATCCTATCCTTTGAGAACCACTGCACGTGAGTTTTGAGTGATACCCCCATAAAAAATTTAATTTGCATTTATCCTGATAGACCAAATCATTGTTGTCCCATTTCAGAACATTATGACATGTATAGTAAGATTTGTAGTTTACTGTCTGTTCTACCATAACCATGAACACTCAAGATTATTTTATTTTATTTTTCTAGTTGTGTAAATATAATTTTTTCATTCACTTTCTTTATTTCATCTACTTGACAAGCTTTTATAGACCTTCAATACATGTAACTTGAATTCTATTGTTTTTGATTCATACTCTGATTGGGTGAAGGACAGTAACACTCATCTATATCAAAGTAAAACTATAATATTAATTTTTTTAAAGCTTTAATTATAAAGCTTTTAAAAATATATTTAACTACCGACATTAAATATAGGACTGGTGCTTTACCTTTTTTTTTAAAGAGTGGGAATATTACTTGAAGGAAAGACTTGTGTTTAGAATTGGATAAAAAACGGGGATATACAGTTTAATTAAACGAAGTATCTTGGTTTACTCTCAGACAGGTCTTAAGTCAGTAAATATCAACATTAAAAAAAAATTTAATTATTTTTTTAAAATATTCAAATTTTCATGTGCCATATTGCTTATTGCTTAGCCCCAAACAACAGTCCAAGATGGCTGCCTACTGTGTGAACATCTTTGGAGACATGCTGCTTGATAAACCACTAGAAGAGTATCCAGTAAGTTAAGTGAGATTCATTGCCTCCTTGGTACCTCTCCCGTAAGGGGGTGGTCATTAGCTACAAACTAAGGAATTGAGTTACAAACTAAGGCCTAGGGCAAGGAGGTGTAGGTAAGGGGGTGTAGGTAAGGGAGGTGCAGGTAAGGGGCTGTAGGTAAGGGATTTGTAGGCAAGGGGGAGTTGGTAAGGGAGGTGCAGGTAAGGGGGTGGTGCAGGTAAGGGGGTGTAGGTAAGGGATGTAGGTAAGGGGTGCAGGTAAGGGGGTGTAGGTAAGGGGTTGCAGGTAGGGAGGTGCAGGTAAGGGGGTGTAGGTAAGGGGTTGCAGCTAGGGAGGTGCAGGTAAGGGGGGTGTAGGTAAGGGAGGTGTAGGTAAGGTGGTGTAGGTAAGGGAGGTGTAGGTAAGGGAGGTGTAGGTAAGGGAGGTGTAGGTAAGGGGTGTAGGTAAGGGAGGTGTAGTTAAGGGGTGTAGGTAAGTGAGGTGTAGGTAAGGGGGTGTAGGTAAGGAGGTTTAGGTAAGGGGGTGTAGCTAAAAGAGGTGTAGATAAGGAGGAAAGTGGGGGAAATATTTGTGCTCCAAATAAGAGGATTAAAATTTATCACCTCTACCACCATTTAAAATAATGGTCAGCATATAATCCTATAAAACAATAAAGCTATTAAAATAAGTTATTAAATTTAAATTAATCAGTGCCACATTACTGAATAAAACCAGTAAGAGTGCACATACTATCAAGAAATGGTAATTTCTCAAAAATTGTCTAAAATCTAAATTTGTTTATGTTTTTTTCTCTTTTGAGCTTGAGGATGGCAAACCTCTACCTACCCTCAAATCATTATTAAGAAAAATCATAATCAAGAATAAAAAAAGAACGTCTAAACGAGATGAAGGTGAGTGAATTAACATTGCATAATGTACTACTTCATAAAAACCGTCCTTTTTTCACCAAGTTAGCACTTAATAGCCAGTGGCTAACAAACATGTGTCCCTCATTCCGTGATTGAATCAGAATTTAGGAGTTGATTTTTGCAGAAGGAAAACCGGAGAACCTGGAAAACCCTTGAGGCATAGGAGGGAACCAACAAACAACTCTACTCATATACAACACCGAACCCGGTGGGACTCAAACTTGGTGGCATTGATTAGAGGCCAGCGCTACACCACCCATGCTTCCCAATACGGTGGCCATCAAAACCAACCAACAAAACAAATGAAAGAAATATAGAGAGTTTCATGTATTTGCCTTTTGTATGGGTAAAGGTGATCAATGTGCCATCTTGATTCATCTTTTGTTGTATTTTTTTTGTGGTGAGATGTTAATATCAATTGACGTCATTACTGTAACGCAGCTTTATTTGCCTCCTGAATGCCCCATAATGCATTACAATCAAAAATGGCGGAAGTATTGTTAAAGTATTCCATAAGCCTGAAGAACCTGCTCAATCTTAAGAGTAAATATAATCGAGGTCAAATGCCTGACAAGTTGTCATTTCTTTGTAGGAAATGAAAATGACACTTCTGCTCAGACCACTATAACTGACAATACCACAGAAAATGGTGAAAATAAACCAGAAGTTAATGGTGAAGTAGTAGAGAACAACGACAATGCAGTAAGTGGAAAAGGTGGAAAAGGTTTTTTATGACACCTTATTTAATTTTTGAAATTTAATCAAATCTCAAAGGATTGGACCAGCATGCAGAATTAATGATGTTTGAAACAATCCAGTGATTGGTCTAATTTTATCGTTATACTTATTAAAAACATAATATTATGCACAAATTTTCATTCTCCATTCATTGTTTTCCCTTAATTGTTTTCTATTTTCCATTCATTGTTTTCCATTTTCCATTCATTGTTTTCCATTTTCCATTCAGTGTTTTCCATTTTCCCTTCATTGTTTTCCATTTTCCCTTCATTGTTTTCCATTTTTCCTTCATTGTTTTCCATTTTCCCTTCATTGTTTTCCATTTTCCATTCATTGTTTTCCATTTTCCCTTCATTGTTTTCCATTTTCCCTTCATTGTTTTCTATTTTCCATTCATTGTTTTCCATTTTCCATTCATTGTTTTCCATTTTCCATTCATTGTTTTCCATTTTCCCTTCATTGTTTTCCATTTTCCCTTCATTGTTTTTCATTTTCCCTTCATTGTTTTCCATTTTCCATTCATTGTTTTCCATTTTCCATTCATTGTTTTCCATTTTCCATTCATTGTTTTCCATTTTCCATTCATTGTTTTCCATTTTCCATTCATTGTTTTCCATTTTCCATTCATTGTTTTCCATTTTCCCTTCATTGTTTTCCATTTTCCATTCATTGTTTTCCATTTTCCCCTCATTGTTTTCCATTTTCCCTTCATTGTTTTCCATTTTCCAATTCCCATTTGATTTTTCCTTTTACAGAAAGATCGAGACCAAGTAGAAGAAGAAGCTGCACCAGATACAGCTTTATCTGAATTGGTCAACTACATCCAACCAGTTCACTTCAAAAGCTTTGAAAACTCTGCAAGTATGCATGTTTTATTTGTTGTTCTTAACACATTAACCTAGAGACTATGGACCATTCATCCTTTGGCTAGTTGCCATTTAGATATAGAGATATTGTTATTGTAGCATATAATTATATAGATTTAATAGTATATTGAGAACTACCTGAAAAGTCCACCCTGCCTAATAAAGTTATAGTTACCAGTGAGAGGATAGTAACCTCCTTTGCAGACATTCTAAGGTCATCATCACACAATATTAGAGAGAACTATTGTGTAACGAGGTGATGACACTAAGAACATCTGCAAGTCCTGTGCACTGATAAGCAATTCCTTTATATTTTTTTGAATATATTTCTTAAGACCTATAAGATTATTATTGCTGACATTTGTAATTTTGTTCACAGAAAAAAATAGATCGTTTGAAATGTCATCATTTGTAGAGACTGTTGCAACAGGACAGTTGAAGGAAAAACCTGTAGAATTTGTCAAGTATCCTTGAACTATTTTCACTGATCACTAAGAAAATTAAATTATTGACTAAATTTCATGAAACACTAAGCGAATAGGCGGTGTATGTTAACATGGTACATCAGGCAATCATGTTTAATGTGTTTTCAAAATACTGCTTATCCTCTCATGGAGAAGGCATTGAAAACTTAACATCCACACTTGTGTTTTCTTAGAATATTCACTAAAGATGATTTAAAACACAGATTTTATGATCTGTGTTTAACTCACAAGTGTGATATACAGTATCGTATTGGCAATCCAGTGATTGATCTAAAATCCGGATCTCAAGGCTGAACTGCTTCGAACAGTATCATCGTGGTCTGTCTGTATAATATAATTTTCTTAACCCTTGCATTAGTTATAATAAGAGACAACTTAGTCGTATATACCCTAAAGGAACAAGAGTGGGATCTGAAAACTTCATGCCGCAGGTATATATGTACTGTTCATACACAACCAGTTATTTGCTATCAATTACTAATAATCTACACTTCACTATTAATTTTAATAATTCCAGAAGTACACAGTGTACCCTTTTTTCATATTATCTGTTTTAGATTTTTTGGAATGCTGGTTGTCAGTTGGTTGCACTCAATTTCCAGACTTTAGGTAAGTCATTAATTGCCTTCTTGATTCTGATTTTTTGGTACATTGTAAGTTGTCTTTCTTTATTGGAAAATGCATTAATTGTTGCTGCTGGCATTGTTTCATCATTTCATCGTTTACTGTTGCTATACTGTATTTGTTGCTGTTTTTGTTACTCCTTTGTTGGTGCTGTTCCTTCTACTACTGCTGTTGTTGCTACTACTGCTGCTACTGCATTTGTTGCTACTACTGGTGCTACTGCATTTGTTGCTACTACTGCTGCTACTGCTGTTGTTGCTACTACTGCTGCTACTGCATTTGTTGCTGCTGCTGCTGCTTCAGGCTGCTGATTCTATTGTTGCTGCTCCTGCTCCTGTTGTTGTTGCTGTCATTGTAGTTGCTGATACTTCTGTTGTTGGTGCTGTTCCTGCTGCTTTTGTTGTTGTTATTGTTGCTGCTGTTGTTATTGTCTTTGTTCTTGCAGTTGCTACTGAAATGATTTAATCCTGACATTTTTACATTTTATTTACTTTAGATTTACCAATGATGTTGAATTTAGGAATATTTGAATACAATGGCAGATGTGGGTAAGTAGTTTACTTTTAATGAAAAACAACTCTTAAGAGTGAGAGGAGGGGGCTTTTCTGTGTGGTTTGGGGAGCTTGGAATACTCTGCAGTTTGATGACAATCATTTCTGTGGAATGACTCCACAAAGGGTGGTATGTATCTGTTAACATTTTATGTTGTTAATCAAACAGATATTTACTGAAGCCTAGTTTCATGAGAAGACCAGATAGAACATTTGATCCATTTGCAGAGTCTACTGTTGATGGTATCATCGCTGGGGCAGTAACAGTCAAAGTATGAACAAATGAGATTAGGAAATTCAATAATCATGATCTGTATAATTATTTTTTTATCTTATGCTTGGTTTATCCATTATTTCATTTGTTCACAGTTATTCTAACCTTTCACCCACTCATCTATCCTATCCAAACATCCATGCATGTATCCATTTATCTATCCACCCATCTATCCACCCATCCATCCACCAATCTATCCAACCATTTTTCCAGCCACCCATCCATCCATCTATCCACCCACCCACCCATCCATCCATCCACCTATCTATCTATCCACCCATCCATCCAACCAATTATCCACTCATCCATCCAACCAATTATCCACTCATCCATCCAACCAATTATCCATTCATCCAACCTTCTATTCATCCATCCACCCACTCACCCATCAACCTATCTATCCACCCATCTATCCACCCATCCATTCATCCACCCATCCATCCACTTATCCATCCACCCATCTATCCACCCATCCATCCACCCATCCATCCACCCACCCATCCATCCACCCATCTATCCACCCATCCACCCACCCATCTATCCACCCATCCATTCATCCATCCACCCATCTATCCACCCATCCATCCACCCATCCATCCACCTATCTATTCGTCAATCTATCCACTCATCCATCCAACCAATTATCCACTCATCCATCCACCCATCCATCCACCCACCCATCCATCCACCCATCTATCCACCCATCCACCCACCCATCTATCCACCCATCCATTCATCCATCCATCCACCCATCTATCCACCCATCCATCCACCCATCCATCCACCCATCCATCCACCTATCTATTCGCCCATCTATCCACTCATCCATCCAACCACCCATCTATCCACCTATCTATCGACCCATCTATCTAACAATCCTTATCATTTATTCCACTCTGATCAGGTCATAAGTGGTCAGATGCTGACAGACAAGAAAGTTGGTACATACGTAGAAGTAGACATGTATGGGCTCCCTGCAGACACTGTCAGGAAAAAATACAGAACTAAAGTTGTCCCAAACAATGGAATAAATCCTGTTTATGATGAAGAACCTTTCGAATTTAAGAAGGTTTGTTTTCTACCTTACTCCAGTAAAAAGCAGATGCATAAGTTGGAACTTGTCTGGTCAAATCTTTGCCTTGTTGCCTTGCTTTAGTAATAATGGCAATTACAAACACTGTAATGACCCTTTTTATATAGTCCTTTGAGTCCTTTTTCTAGTAAATTTAATGTTATTTTGTTTTGGTTTTTAAAATTGCATACAGGTTGTATTGCCAAGTCTTGCTGTCCTTAGAATAGCCGTGTATGAAGAAAGTGGTAAACTCATTGGCCAGAGAGTATTACCAGTTGATGGACTCCATCCAGGTATGTCATGAGAGAAAATAACGGCAAAAATTATTGTCAGTAAATACTGCTCTTGTTACAGCTATTACATCATACAGTGAACCAAGGACTGACATATATCCGATTGTAGATTCTGCTCGTTACATTCTACAGTGCAATGAGCAAAAGTATAAGCACATTTGATGTATTTGCATACTGCTATATAGCACAGGTATTTTCCTTCTAAAGAAGCTTTTACAGGCCACATTTGGTAAACCAGCCAGCTTCGCATTGAAATGAGTTGGTCCATAGAAGTGTGGTCATTTAAATAAATGTGGTCATTTAATGTGGTCATACTTTAGCGTGTTGCTCTGTAATGTAATCAACGCTATACATAAGTATTCTTAAATGATCTTTTCTTGGATATTTCTCCTATCAGGTTATCGGCACATTAAGCTAAGAAATGAATGTAACCAACCTTTGTGCCTTCCTACGATATTTGTTAACATTGTTACCAAAGACTATGTTCCATCAGGTTTTGAAGGTGAGGCAAAAAATATCAAATAAAAAGAATGCACCACCTAATAGAGGTATTGCACCATCTCATGACGACAGCCATTTTAGTGGTGAGAGGAGAGCAGTGAGATTTATTGGACTTTGTATGTCGTTGTGTCATCTAACATGACGGCCGACATGTGATGGTAGACTCTATAGACCTTTTTAGCTTGGGATGTTTTCCCATTTCAGACCACGTGCCATTCTCTTGGAAATAATTCGGGTTGTATCTATATTCATGTTTCTTCTCATACACAACTGTTAAACAAAGAAATATACTCTAGGGAATGATGTGGTCTGAAAAGGGAAAACATTACACCCAAGCTAAAATGGGTTATTGGATTTCCCTAGCTTCTTAGTGGTTAATAATAGGCCTTTTCACTCATAACTAATTTTTGCAATGGATATTATTCACCGACATTGAGTATTAATTATTTTAGATTTTGCTGCCGCATTGTGTGATCCAATTGCCTACCAATCTCAGGAAGAAAAGAGACAGCAACAGCTCGCTGCTCTTTTGGATGAGGAGGAGGAGGTTGATGGAGATGTAAGTAGAAGTCCTACTAGTGAAACTGAAACTATAAGAGAAGATGATGATGAAACATGATGATGGTGATGATGATGATGACACACGATGATGGCTATGATGGATGATCCATGATAGTGATACATACATGATGATACAAGATGATGACTATGATAGATGATGATAGTATATACATGATGGTGATCATACATGATGGTGATCATACATGATGGTAATTATGATGCATGATGATGACTATGATAGATGATGATAGTATATACATGATTGTGATCATAAATGATGGTAATTATGATGCATGATGATGGCTACGATAGATGATACAGGATGATGATGATGTATATTGGCTATGATAGATGATGATGCATGATTATAGTTTTACATACATGATGGTGATAATATAGGTTGCTAGCTATCATATATAATAGATGATGCACAATAATCATCATACATGTTGATTATGATCATTTCTTTTTTCCTATCTGGGTGATATATATAATATAGGAGGTATTTGAAGAACGCCCACAGGAGGAAACAACTAAAGGTACCAGTACACCAAAGAATCAGAACCAACAACCTGAGGAAAAATCTAAATTTAAAAGCATGTCCTTCAAAAGATCAGAACCAAGAGGTTAGTAAATAGCTTATTATTAACTGCAGTTCTTAATATATTTGCGAACTTGGTAACTGCAAGCTGTGCACTGAAATTTATTCTTTGCTGCCGTCAATCAAAAATAATCAGTCAGTAACTTTCATATTCTTGAGTGGTGGCAATGAAAAATCAATTTCACAACTTGCAAGTTGAATTGTCAGAGTTTGCAGAATATCGAAAACCGTCATAATTATTGACTGTAATAAACTGACTTTATAACAAATGACTGTGACTGGCCTGCTGACTGACAGTGACTGGCCTGCTGACTGACAGTGGCTTGCCTGCTGACTGACAGTGGCTGGCCTGCTGACTGACAGTGACTTGCCTGCTGACTGACAGTGACTGGCCTGCTGACTGACAGTGACTGGCCTGCCGACTGACAGTGACTGGCCCGCTGACTGACAGTGACTGGCCCACCGACTGACAGTGACTGGCCTGCCGACTGACAGTGACTGGCCTGCCGACTGACAGTGACTGGCCTGCCGACTGACAGTCACTGGCCCGCTGACTGGCAGTGACTGGCCTGCCGACTGATAGCAACGGCTGGCTGGGTGAATGTGGCAGAATGACGGACTGAAGGACTCAACTTCTTGACTGTTTTTATTTGCCATTCATACTCTAAAAAGTAAAAGTTCATTACACCTCTGTCAGTATTGACTGTCATCCAATGATTGTTCTTTTAGATTCTTTATCAGCAACAGAAGCAATCTTAGGCCAACGACGGGGCTCATCAATCTCCCAATTCGTTCATCGTGAAAGTCTTCGTGACACATTCGGAGCTGGAATGAAACCACAACTACAGCATCAAGTCTCCAGTCCTTATCCAGTATCGGGAAGAGCACAGTCTCTACAGACACCACCACCATCAGAAACAACTGCCCTCTGCAAGAGAACGTTCAGTGCTAAGAGACGAGAAGGCAAGACCACATCCCTTATCATCACCTCAGAGCCAGGTGAGAAGGTTGTGATGAAGGTACCATCAGGAAGTGTCAATTCTTTGTTTGTATAAGCTGTACATGTTGGTGGTACGTTTAGTTCTATTCCCTGGTACCTCCAGCATGGCCGACAGTTTTAATGTTTTTTGATTAATTTGATTTTTTCCCAGTGGCAGCCAAAAGCATCTTTCTTTTTCCAGAAATTCTTTTTTTGTTTCTTGTTTTTACCAGTTTCTTTGTTGTCATTGAAATTAGTTGGATGTATTGATCTTAATCAGTACATAATGTTTAGCACTTTGCCAAGTAGTAAATATTATTTTTTTAGTCTTATAGTTGATATCTTTGTATTGTGTTCTTAATTTAGCAAATCATTTTGATAGTACCATTGATTACTTTTCTTACTTAGAGATAGTACAGTAGAAATGCATTTATTGCACTTTACAGCCATGGGGACTTCTATATGCGTACTGTAGAAGGGCGGGAATGCTCTTAGGAAATTTTGAGATTGACCCCTAAGAGGTAGACAAGTGGTTGCAAAAAAGTTTCAGCTAAAAGTTTAAACGTCCAACAGGATCTTAGAGTAAAGGCATTTAACTCATGAAATAAAAATTATTAGTCAATGTGTAATTGTCAAATAGACACAAAAGAAAACAATGGAATTAAGGTCTACTAGATTTAAAGTGTGTTAGTCTAATATCTATTGCACAGGTTTCTATTGCAACTTCATGATTGTCTATGGAATCTAGTGGAAGAAGAGCCACCTTGGAATCTACTGTTAAATCTCATTTATTATTTATCATTATTATTAATTTCTCTTAAGCTAGTGTATTATTAATATGTGGTACTATGCAATTGCTTATGTATTTTAATTTCATTTGATTTACTAGTCTAGTTGTGTGGAAGGGTTTTTGTGTTTTTAGCTTCAGTTTGTTCATCAAAGAAACAAGCTTATAACAGCAATTTTCTTGTGCTTCTTTTGTGTGTTGTCTTTCTGCTATAAGTAGCTATAGCCTAGGGTAAACTATTGTTAGTAAATCTTTCTTTATAATGTTGCAGTCTACCACTGGTCACGGTCATCCACGTTGGTTCCTAAGCGTATGTAGCACACTATTTACTTACCATTACCAATCATTTGTTTTTTTACCTTTTGGGACCTGTCAGAAATTAGCAGAGATGGGGGGCAAGGAGAAGGGAAGGTTCGATGTAACTCAGCTTCTTAGTTGTCAGCACTGGTGGTGGCATAGCAGCAATAGCTAGCTCTTGCCTTTCACCAGTGCAACCCTAGCCTGGTTCAATTACCAAAGTTGGTGTTATTTGGAGTAGAGTCTCAAGTTGGTTCTCTCCTGTGCATTGGGGATTTTTCTGGGTTATTTGGGTATTCCTCCATCACGGTATGAGGGCCATAGTTAGCTACTCAGTTATTACAACAGTCTTAAAAACCTTCTAGTGCATTTCTATCAAGGTTGGAAAATTCAATTGATTAAAAACTAGACTGTATTTCAAGTTTGTTTTAAAGCTTACAGAAATATGGAAATTACAGAAATTGTGGAAATTACAGAACTTGTAACATTCGAATAAGGCCTTGATTTCAAAATCTTGTTTTTTATCATTATGCTTGGTCATTAATTTACGATTTTCACCGCTTTGACTCATCACTGCTCCCTGTACACTGCTAATTTAGGACAGGTCTCTAAACCATATTTCAACCATATTTCCTTTCTACATATCTTGTTTATTTAAAGTATTATCATTGCCTGGAATTGACTCTAAAACTATTAACAAAATCCTGAAACTATTTTATTTATTCTTTTCAAATTATAAATTTTAATTTCATAATATAAAATAAAATAATTTCCTTGCCTTTGGCAAACATTTTTAACTTTATGATGCTGTATTATTGCAATTGTTAAAAACATACAAACATGTTTGCCAGCTGCACTGACTGACTGCCGTCAGTCAGACCTAATCAGTCAGTACCTTTCATATTTTTGACTGGCTGGCAGCAAAAAAAAAGAAATTTTCTTTGTGTATGAAAATTGCAGTAAAAGCAGCTTTTAAACGAATTTTGACATTTATTCATCAACTATAAAATACAACATATATTATGAAGATTATTTATTAAAAATTAAAAAGGATGTGAAGAACAGTAAAAGAATCAGTAAAGAACATTAATTGTTAATTAATTCTGGACCTCGAGGTACACTTTTTGTCCACAGCAATGCCACACAAAAGCTCTACGCAAAAAATTATAATGACCTTATAAATTATTTATATATTATTCTTGAGCTTTAAATTATTGGGAAACTGCATTACATGATCATACCTGAATCATTTGAATAGGGCAATATATTGATTAGAGCAGAGTGATTAACCAAAACGAATCATTAGGAATTTTTCCTATAGCTGATATTAAAATAGTCAATCATGAGTTGTTCAATCAACCCAAGAAGAAGATAAAGAATCTTAAATAATCCTTAAAATACTTAAAATAACATCATAGCTTTTGACAATCAATACATATTAAATTAGATCCAGATGAAGCGAATAAATTATAGGCATTAATGGTTGCATACATGAAACTAAGCTTCCAGTTAAAAAATTGTCAAGAAAAAGTTATACTTTAAAAAAGAATTAATAAGTTTTAAACTAAAATTGACATTCCAGTATGGTGGCTTTTGTCATAACCTATTCTCCTGAGGTCTGTGAGTATTCAATATTAATTTTGTTAATATTTCATTAATATTTTATTTATAAATCAAGGATTAAAATAATTGTGTTTCTAAACATTCAAGATATTTTGAATTATGCATCACAGGTTTTCACTAAAGATGTTATAAATGAATCTCATTAAATTAATAATTAATCATCTTCGTTTTTCTATTCATCCTATTCATCCACTTTTTCATACTCACTTTTCTCTTAGTATGATTTCTATTCCACTTTTTCAGGTCGGCCAAAAACAGAGGAAGACATGTCATGGAACCACATATGTAGGTGTTAATTTAATATAGAACCTTATGATTGACACATAGATGAGAATATGTAAACCGCATAGCACTTATGAAATACATGAAGATATAGAAATATATATAAGTTATAGTGCTTGGGAACGAGGTAACTTATAGATAACTTATCTATAATTCTATATCTTCATGATTGACACACAGTTGCTTTGTTATGTGTGAAGTAAAACATTTTGGCTACCGTTGCGATCATCAACATGTTAATATATTAGTGTTTGCTTCCATGGACCAATGTTTACAAATGCGTCGTCAATTTGTGATGCATAAAGTTAATACTTTCAATACAATTGCTAATGAATAAAATTATAAGCATTGATTGATTCATTAAATGATAGTACATGAATCAATTCTGATTGGTCAAGAGCAGTACGATTAAACTTAATTTTTTAGCAAAAAGTTGCATACGTATAGCCAGTACAACAAACTTGCTTAATGCAGTTACAAAATATAATAAGATATATCATTTTCATTGATGCAGACGTGAAGGTTGAAGCCATGACCATAGAGCAGATCAAGGAACAAAAGGTTAGGGTTTTGATAGGCTTAGATAGTATGGCGTACATTTTGAATCGTTGAGAACTGTGCCTTATTAATAAATAAAGCATGGTTGCTGACACCATCTGGCATTAGAAGTAATATGAAAGCAGCATTTGAAATCTACTGCAACAGTTTTTTTAAATAGCGTTTTTCCATGCTCTGTTTAATAATAAAGGATGCATGAAGTGATATAAGCACAAAACATGTTTGCCGAGCAGCACTCTTCTTCTGCTCATGCTTCGCTTCACACTTCCTGCATGTTTTATTCAAGAGCAGACAGAGCATGGGAAAAGCTGTTTTATTTGTTACTTCAAAAACTTGTGGTGTTATCAACACATATTCTTTATTTTGGTCAGAATTATGTGAAGTTGTTACAGAAGAACAAAAAGGAACATGATATCTTGGTGAAGAAACATGAAAAGGTGACACGTTATAATTATTAGTAGTTAGCTATAAGTTAACAATTTTCGTAAATTGTGTTTATGGTAGACAGGGCTCCCATTGATAACAGTGTCCTTACTAGTGTACCTCGTATAAAGAAAGGTTATTCCTATCTCTCATATATTCATTCAACCCATGTATTCTTACTCATTCACAATTTTTGCTTTTTTCATCTTAATTTATTATATTTTCTCAAATATTACCATTCATTTCTCATTGTACATTTTGTGAAAAATATTCCTGTATTTTCTTTTCTTAATACTCTGTCAGCCATACCCTACCTTCTGTTATCTTGTTACCATCCACATTGTTAGTGATCACTTATTTTTCTCTTTTATAAAGTTTTCATTTATTCATTCCTTTCTTCTTTCCTTCATTCAACTGTGCATCCATTCAATCATTCATCAATCCATCCATCCAATCATTCATCAAACCATCCATCCAACCATCCATCCATCCATCCATCCATCCATCCATCCATTCATCCATTAAACTATTCATCCATTCATCCATTCATCCATTCATCCATCCATTCATCCATCCATCCATCCATCCATCCATCCATCCATCCATCCATCCATCCGTCCATCCATCCATCCATCCATTAATCAATCAATCCATCCATCCATCCATCCATTCATCCATCCATCCATTCATCCATTAAACTATTCATCCATTCATCCATTCATCCATCCATCCATCCATCCATCCATCCATTCATCAATCCATCCATCCATCCATCCATCCATTAATCAATCAATCCATCCATTCATCAATCCATCCATCCATTCATTTATTCATTCATTCATACATTCATACATTCATACATTTCATTAATCCATCCATTCAATTATTTATTCATTCATTTCATCACTCCATTCATCCATCCATCCATCTATCCATTCTTTCATTTTTTCATTCATTCATTCATTCTTCCATTCATTTATTTATTCACATTTTGATATTATAAATTTCTAACTGTGTTACTGACATTTTTTTAAGCAGGAAAAAGATAAACTACAGAAAGGACATTTCCTTGAACAGGACAAGATGTTCAAAGACCTCGAAAAAGAAAAGAGTTCCTTAAAAAGACGGATTGAAAAAGAACTAAGAAAAGCTGAAAAGAAGGGGTAAAAATGTTATTATTGACATTCTATACTTTATGGTTTTAATGTTTAGTCTTTATTGTCTCCAAGGCAACCACCATGCTAATTGGTGAGATCAATTTCTTCTGATTGGCTAATTTTTATTTTCAACCAATACTAATTTTTTAAGAACAATATTGCATTTTTTAATATTACGCTGTTATATATTATTCTTATTGATTCATTTTATTGTTTGTTCATTCGTTCATTATTTGTTATTTAATTTCATACTTCTTTAACAGAAGTTATGAAGAGACATACAAAAGAGGAATGGATGAAATCAATTCCCTTTCTAAGGCACACGACAGCAAGGTAAGTATCTTCAAATTATTTATAGTTCTCTATCACTGGGTTTTGAAGCTTTACAAATGCATATACGGCTAATAATTCAAAAAAACAGTCTTCTCTGCCTTTTTTCTGGCGAAAATTCCTTTTGTACCTACATCATTACATATTATGAATATTATACATTTCAAGCTACAACTTACATTAATATGCATCATGCAACAAAAACGTTATGTATTTATTACCAACCCATTTGAAAAATCTGTATAATGATTAAGATTGAATTATAGCATTGGAATTATGACTTGTTTCAGGTTGATGGTCTTAAAAGGGTACACAGAGATCACATGATTGAGTTGTTACAGCGTCAACTGGCTGAGCAGCTAGAATTTTCCAAAAAGCAAATTGACCCAGTAAGTATGGATGGGCTGTTCAAAAACTTAATGTTTTGTATGCTGTATCTAACTGGAATGACAAATGTGGTTGATTATTTTTCATTCTATATACCTGGGATTGAATATAGCTTTATAAGAGTATTGTCATAGGTTAGTGTGTCTTAACAGTTGGTATTTTTTATATTTTAACACTGCATTATTTAATGTACAAATTTAATAATTTAAAAAGGTACTTTGGTTTTTATTTACTATAGGTCATTTGTATGTACAAGTTAAACAGTAATGCTTATTTTAATTCCAGCAATATGAGGAACTAGACAAAGTCTTGCAGCAGTCTCATGAAGACCAGTTAAAGTTATTAGATGACGTTCATGCCAGGTAATTGAATGAAAAGTTTTTCCTTTTCCCATCCTTTTTCATTCTTCTGGTCTTCTCCTCAGCCACATGCAAACACTTTGCTTACACAGGGGAAAAAAAACGGATTCCCAAATTGGGAATTGTTGGGAATTTCCTTGAATGCCCAATAGAAAAACAAAATTCCCAACAAACTAACATTGGGAATCAGTGCCACGTTCCCAATTACGTTCTCTCTGGGAATTGGATAGGAATTCGTTGGGAATTCAAGGAAATTCCTAACAAATTCCCAATTAAGAATCGTTTTTTTTTTTTTTACTGTGAATTATAAACCACTAATTACACTAAAAACTAATTGCACTAATTCCCAATCTGGGGATAAAAACCAAAAAAATTCCTGTTTTTCTCTTGAGGATTGAAATATGGTTTTATTGTTAGTATTTTTCTTTTCTTTTGACCCTCAGGTAGGAATTTAGGCACCAACAAATCCAAATTTATGTATAAATTAAATCTAAACTAATATTCCCCATAACCACTTTAGGGAAGATTATAACTCTGAAGAGTATATTTGAATTCAGTAAGGACATAAAGTCATTGCTTTCTTTATTTGGTGTCAAATTATTTGATTGAATTTGTAATGTTATCCATCAGACAAATGAATGACTTGAAAAAAGACCAAGACAAAATGAACAGGGAAGAACTAAAATTTTTATCAAGACATGTCAAAGAAAAAGATGAATTACAAAGGTTTGTTTGCCAATATATATGCTTGGTTATTTGCATGTTTTTCTCTTTTTTATAAAGCTGTCAATCACCATATAATCTGAGATGACTTGTTCAATCTTACTTATCCACCTTATCTGATCTCACTTTGCCCTACATCATTTCCCTTGACCTCACCTCCCTACCTACCCATCTCCTTGCTCATGCTTATTGTTGTTTACATACTTACCCCTCTCCTTGCTAATGCTTGCTTGCTTGCTTGCTTGCTTGCTCTTGCTTGCTCTTGCTTGCTCTTGCTTGCTCTTGCTTGCTCTTGCTTGCTCTTGCTTGCTCTTGCTTGCTCTTGCTTGCTCTTGCTTGCTCTTGCTTGCTCTTGCTTGCTCTTGCTTGCTCTTGCTTGCTCTTGCTTGCTCTTGCTTGCTCTTGCTTGCTCTTGCTTGCTCTTGCTTGCCTGTTTGCTTGCCTGTTTGCTTGCCTGTTTGCTTGCCTGTTTGCTTGCCTGTTTGCTTGCCTGTTTGCTTGCTCTTGCTTGCCTGTTTGCTTGCTCTTGCTTGCCTGTTTGCTTGCTCTTGCTTGCCTGTTTGCTTGCTCTTGCTTGCCTGTTTGCTTGCCTGTTTGCTTGCTCTTGCTTGCCTGTTTGCTTGCATGCTCTTGCTTGCCTGTTTGCTTGTTCTTGCTTGCTTTGTTTGTTTGTATAATATGGTTGTGTGTTGGTTGGTTAATGTTGTTTTCTCTCAGGTTGGATTACTTTATCTTATTATCTTTTTTGTAGGAGAAAGAGAGAACAAAACAAGAAACATATTGAGCAATCAGTCAAGGAAAGACATAAGGTAAACCAATCCTTGTCTTAATTCTTAATGTCTAAATAAATTCATAATTTATAACTATAGCATTTGAATTAATACAGAATATGAATTCATATATTTTCTCAATGGTCTGAAATGTCAATATTTTGTTTGAGTATATAGTAGAGCCTTCACAATTGATCTCTAAACAATAGCTAATTTGTTCTAAATAGAACTGATGAAGCAATAGAAAACAGACATGTTGCAGTATTTTGTTCAAAAATAATCTCGTGCAAATTTAATAAAAAATATATATATTTTAGATGTATTGTTTCAACAAATTTTACTAGTCTTTGCACCCTACTATTTCGTGTTCTTAAAGTGCTTATAAGCCTTTATACAATATTTTCAGAATTGATTCTTCAGCTAGTGGGATAGTTGATTGTGAAAATATTTCGTCATTTGAATGTCGGTTCTTTAAGATACGAAGGTTTTTATTCCCAATATGTTAATGACTATGACATAACATAAGGGATTTGAGTTATTTTGTGGCAACTTTTAATATTAAACGCTGG
This sequence comes from Actinia equina, assembly GCA_011057435.1. NCBI lineage: Eukaryota > Metazoa > Cnidaria > Anthozoa > Actiniaria > Actiniidae > Actinia > Actinia equina. The sequence continues at coordinate 856,345 of WHPX01000489.1, read as the reverse complement.
ACATTTTTTGAAAACAAATTCGTAAGAACCTTTACGTGAGTCACGACTAAAAGGATGATGCTTTTAAACTACTGTAATCCAGAACGAGTGCAGTGTTGTATATCAAATGATCCCTTATGTTATGTCATAGTCATTAACATATTGGGAATAAAAACCTTCGTATCTTAAAGAACCGACATTCAAATGACGAAATATTTTCACAATCAACTATCCACTATCTGAATAATCAATTCTGAAAATATTGTGTAAAGGCTTATAAGCACTTTAATTAAATGATAAATTAATACTATAAATATTTTTGAATCATTAATACAGTCTCTGTATTTTAATTGTTGAAGTTTTGGCTGTTATAATCCACGATGTATTTTGTGATTAACAGATGAAAGACTTTCATGAAAAAGAAAAGGAGGAATTAATTGTCGAACAGCAAAAGATTTCAGAACAGATGAAATCAGACAAAGATAAGGTAAGCATAGCCCTGTCCAGCTATTGCTCACTTATTCATTCTACAATCAAATTCGTTGTCAGTCATGGTGGCTTCTGGCTAATTTAATTCCTGTTCCTTCCTTTGTTCATTCTTTCTTTCTTCCCACTTCTTCCATCTTTATCTACTTCATTCCATCCTCCCTTCTTCTTCCGATTCCCTTTTCTTCCTCAAGTGAGTGAGCCATTACTAGAACCTTCTGATCCCACATTATTTTCTTCTACATCTCATTTCTACATCTTTCCATTCCTTTCAAACCACTAAATCTCCTTTCTCCTTTTCTCCTTCCTTCTTTCCCTTTGAATATTTTATCTTTTCCAAGTAATATCTCACAGTTTATGGGATATTTTTTACCTTCATAGACTGTAAAGGAGCTACAAGCCCTGTACGACAAAAAATACCAGTCAATTCCACGCTGCAACTTAGAATCAATTCATGCAAATCTGTTTGCTGAGGACAAGATTACAAGTCTGTAGAAATGAATTATTTGAGCAATCAAGACTGAAATATTTATTGCTAGATATTGCAAAATAATATTCCAAATTCTTATTTAAATAGAAATGTTACGAATCATCTAAGAATTCTAATATGCATTCAAAGATGGCTTTTCATTAGACAAATGTACAGATACACTGATTCTAACAGACAAAAACACATGAAAATGACAACTTAATAATTGCGGTCCTTATCAATCAAAAATTATCATTACAGAAACATGTTTACAGGTTAAAGTGCAGGGTTGTTGCTAGGTGTTAATATTGCTATACAGCATTTCCATTGCTAAGCAAAAGTGCTGTTGCTAGCTAACAGTATTACTATGCAACAGTATTAAAATTAAGTATATGGCTAGGGAACAGATCGAGCAGTTGTTAGGTGTTAAGACTTGCAGCAGTAGGTCTGCTTTGTTTGTTTGACTTTTTTTAGCTCATAGACAGTTGATAGACTGGATTTAAGAGTCGCTTTAAGCAAAACTTAGGCCTAGGGTAAACGTTGAACTTTCCATGCACCGAACTCATTAAAAACAATGGATATCAGGTGATAATGAGGCGGCATTCTTTGATGCATTTAAGTTCGGTGCATGGAAAGTTCTATGTTTGCCCTAGGCCTAAGATATTAGGACTTAAGTGATATAATTTATTACACTGTAAAATAACCAAGTTTGTGATTTAGGTTGTATGACGTCAGCTATGGAGAATTTTCTTTTTACTCAAAAAATATGCTAGACTGGCATTAATTAGAGAAATAAACAGGATTATCACTGCTATTTTACGGAAGGGAAGGAGATCATGCTTCAATATTGTTCCATAATCATGACGAAAGCTACATTGCTAAGAATTAACGTTTTTGAGTAATTCTTCAGTTTCTTACACATTTGTTTTACTTTTCACATTTTTTGTATCTTTAACTAAAAACAAAAGAACTCTGACAAGAAGAAGTTTTATCGCTCTTTTATCCTTACACTAGCTCAGTTTTCATTATTTTATATTCTTTTGATATAACATTAAATGAAAGAAGATGTAACAATTGCTGAATAATTATGTAAATAATATTGAAAAGGGGGTTGAATTCATTAATGGCTTCTAGCTCTTAGAGAGAGAATTAAAAGAAAATATTTTATATGCCTCATGCAAAACCTGTAGTACAGAATAGCTATTTGCGACTAGTGGTTTTTGACTAGTGGCCCACCATGCTTGCACTATGTAAAAGTCATTGGATGTATAGATATACAGTTGAACCTCTATTAAAGCAGCTAACCTCTATGAGTCCCAAAGAAGGTTTTTGTTCTGTTAAATATAACCAGCTAACCTCTATTTTGCAGCAGTATTTTTTCAGTCCCAAAGGTTTTTACACTATAATTATTAATTATACTTCTATTTTAGTAACCAAACTCTACTTTAAAACAGCCATTTGTCAAGTCCCAAGAAGGGTTTCTGCAGTTAATATATACTTCTATTGAACCTCCATTTAGCATCCACTTGACAATTCCTTGAGGGGTTCACTGAACTCACTGACGTAAAGAGTGTTCTGGTTATCATTATAGGCTTTCTGGTAGGGTATGCATTAGCTGAGTTGTTTGTATTAGTTATATCAATACATAGGTAATGAAAGTATTGTTTTGGGGGATATGTCATTTCCATATTGGTCAATTATTGTTGGCGTAATTTTTGATTAGGTTTTTCAGTTTTTCTTATAATACTATTTTTATGGTTTTAATAGGATAACGGCAGGCTAAGCTGACAGCCTTCATGCAAGGCCCTGTATGTTTCCTTACACGTTTAATATATTATTGAGTGTTGCTTTTAATATTCTCCAGAATGCTATGAGGTTGTGGGGGTCATGGTTTAATGCACTGTGCACGTAATAATATAGCATAAATAATTCCCTGGTGGAACTAATGGGATACTAATAGCAAAATGCTATTCCTTGAACATATTTATCAATATAATATATAAATAATATATGACTACATACTAATTAAACCTGTTATTTACAGTGCAGGACAATTTTATTTGAATAGGAATAAAATTCCAGATCTTAGCTAAGATCTAGCAAATTGCCTGGATAATGAGCAAAGTGTTCTCTGGTAGCTAGCTAGACCTAAATTTCCTACTTGGGTTTGAGCTTCTTGTCTACTGATAAAAAGAAAACAAAGTAATATGCAATGGAAAAAGGAAAATTGTGCACATAAATAAAGATAAATCGCTAGTGAGTATTTAGGTCTACTACCTCATTTAATACTTAGTATTAAATCAACTTCCATCCTCAGGAAACCCTCTTGCTCATTTTTAACTACCAGAAAGTATTTTGGTAGTGAGAAACAACGGACAGAATTTTACACCTGGGTTTCAGAGGATGCAACTGGTTTACAGTTTAATTTCCATTTTTGCACTGCTACATGCTGAGTGTAACAGTGCAAATTTGAATAGACTACTGTCAATTAAATATTATATTCTAATGATTTTAAATCTTGTGATTTGATGGGTAGTAACTAGCTCCTTGAGCATCTTGTAACAATAGAACACTGGTATGCAAAATATGCTATTAACTATACATTCATTGCATCCTAACAGATGACCGATGTGATAGCTTTTTATTTAGGCAATATATATACATATGAATCTATCAAATGAAAAATGGTAAGATATGGCACGAGCAGTGTATTGCGAAGCCATGCTACCTTGAATATCAATTCAATGTGACTGTATAGTCTATATCGTAGTTATAGTTATCAGCAATGATATACTGCATTTAATGAATTATGATTTTGTAGTTGATTTAGTAATAATAATAAAAGTTCTGGTTATTCAGTTTATTATTTATTATTATTACTATTATATGTTGTTTAAAACAATGTTTACTTATTGGTTCTTCTCCAAAAAGAATATGGAATATAATGCAGAATTTTAGACATACATGTATATAATGCATTGTTAGCTTATGATTTTTGGTGTTTTTTCTTCAACCCAAATAAACTATGAATGGGAAAACAATGCTAACAACCTTTGATAGCATACAGTCAGTCTGTGCATATTCATTTTTAATTAATGATATTGAAGGATGGTCATTAAAACAAGGAATGTATAGGGGAATCAACATGAATTTTTGTTTTCCTGTCATTCTGGTGCTTCTGTTTTAAGTTCTCTAACTTTCTCTGCATTCATTTATGGTTTCCTTGAAGTGATTCAGAAAGAAGCTTTAATTTTTGTTGGGAGGAGGGGGAGGGGATGAAAACGTAACCCCTAGAACCGAATTTGCTTAGTTACTTACCAGATCTACATCAGGAAGTGGTGCTGAATAGTCTATGGAATGTATGGTATATTACATTAATTTGCCTCTGTTAAAAGTTGAGCAAAAAATGTCAATTCTAATATTTCAGGCACAGTGTATTTAAATAATGCCAGGAAACAATGTAGAGAACTTAAAATTTGAGTATATACTTAAATGAGAGTGTGGACCGCGTGGCACTAATGAAATAGTTGAAGATATAGAAATATAGGTAAGTTGTAGTGCTAATTAATTTTTCCGAATTTAATTCCAAGGGCTTTTGCCCAGAATAACCTCGTTCCCAAGCACTACAACTTACCTATATCTCTATATATTTAATGGCAATTTTTTACCAATGTTATTAAGCTGCCATTTAGTTTTTAAGCATTTTAAAATTATGGGAAAATACTTTAATTTGTTATACTCCTACCTTGCACATTAGTATGGCTTAGATGTTTTTGTTAACAGCAATAAAGAAAGCATTTCTTATCTGCTTAATGTTGTATTTAATCGAAAGGAAGGAATTAAAAAGCATGAAATGGCAGAGATTGCCTTGACCATACTGTGAAGAAATGAGGAAAGCTCCCCCCAATAATTTTGCTGCCATATTTTAGATTACTTGTTTAATTAAAATACCAATAGCCTATACAGTACATGGCATAAATGCTCCTCAAAACACTAAAAATGACACTTGCAAAGGTCTCGGTTTAAGACTTTTTTGGTGGGGATAGCCTTCGGCAGACCCTTCCTAGGTGTTGTTAGCTCTCCCCCCCCCCCCCACCCCAATTAAAATCACACTCCTTCATCCCAGAAGTTGTTTTATCAGAGGGTATTGATAAAATTTGTAAGATTGTTTTTGTCTGGTTTGTGATCAAAACATGAAAGGTACTGATGATTCTTTAAAAAACTCTAGTGTATGCAGGCTTCGCCTTGAATTCAGGAATTGCTTGTTTTGTTATTCTGATTTCTTCTTTTGTTTACTGATCTCAGAAGTGAGGCATAAAGCCCGCATTACTGGAGTTTTAAGAGTTGTAGATAGATAGTTATCAATGATCTATGTCTCATCTGAAAGAGCTACATGAAAAAGACACTCGTGCTCAAGCAATATTGTTTAATTAACTGGCTTGGAAGAAGTATATAATAATAATTATAGTTTGGTTGCCTCTGTGTTGTTTCATATTATATATGAATTCATAACACAAATTTGGTAGCCAAATGGTAAAGCTAATAATACTAATATAATAATACTAATAATAGCTAATAATTATAATTTATTTATATGATGTCATAAAATATGGTCAAAACTGACATCTACGTGGAAGAAAGTAAATTTTCAATCTAGGTTTTTAAAACCTATGAATGACAATGTGAAAATATCAATGGTAATCAGGACAAAACCTAAACATCTTTGTCACAAAGTAAAAATATTAATGATACCATATCATTCATGCTTAATGAATTGAAAATGAATGGAAGCTTGGAAATGTAGTTTGAAGTCTGAATACAATGAGATTAATGAGCCATGACTATGCCTTTTAGCAGGACTTTCAGAATGTTTTGGAGAGGGTGGTCATATGTTTGAAGTAGCTAGTGTGATCCAATAGATAAATGATAGCTTTTTTAACAGGAAAAAAAGGTAGCTAGCCAATGGTTAATTGTAAAGAAACTGCCAGTGCTGCAGCAGCTGCAGGCTTCTTCTGAAAGCCCTGGTATATGAGAGTCCAAAAATTGTTTCGGGATCATTATAGATTGTAGCGTAATAATTTGACCTATCCCTTTTTATAAACCTGATTGGTTCTATTTCAAGCTATTTTTTTTCCCAATTCTTTGAACTAACATGTAAATAACTTTTCTACTAGCTAATACTGATATAGAGCATATATGAAGTATGCATGCAAGCACTAACATTCTTGCTGCATGTTAATAATATTTTAACAAAAAGTTTTAAGAGTTTACTGAGAATATTTTTCAGTTTTAATCATTTATTTTGAAGTCCCATCTATAAAGGACTCACAGTTCTTTATATGGATACTATAGACATAAAAGAACTTTTGAATTTTCTAACTTTTTTGAACTTCTAACAAATTTTTGTTGCCTCTTTTACAGTGCGACTACTCCAACCAAAGCCACCTCGACACATTTTCCACAAATTATCCAATCAAAAGTAGAAATCTGAACAATAGAATTGCTACGAACCGGACAAATATCCTGATGGGTTTACACGGCTTAGAAGACTGCGTGCACCTTTGTTGTCGCATATAAGCAAGCTGTCGCATAGCAACATAATGATAAGATGTAACTGTGTCAGCCTGATAATATATCTTTGTCTGGAAGAAACAAACTGGAATCATAAAGACTGTGTTTTATACTGTCTCTAATTTGCTTTCCTGTCATATTTGAAGTCGTACATTACTATTTTTCTATATCTTTGGTGACACAAATCACTAATTTGCAAAGAAAATAATTATATTACAAGCTCTTCTTCATCATTTCGTTTTACCAACCGAAACAACAGAAGAATATTTAAATTCAAAATTTGCCACTAATCTATTGTCTAAATCCTTAAACACTACTGGATAATTTGTGGAAAATTTGTCGAGGTGGCTTTGGTTGGAGTAGTCACACTGTAATGGATTCCATCAATCAAAAGATTATCTACTTTTTCCTTCTTCCACAGTAGAGTTTGTTAGTTCTCTCCCTTGATACAAGGGTTTTTCTTACAGATTCTATGGTTTTCCTCCCTCCACAAAACAAGCTAAATTCCAATTTAATCTAGGAGTTATCCATGCCATAACCTTCGTCAGCTCTGGAATAATTTTAAAGTTGCAAAATGTGAAGGTTTGAAGACCAGAGATTTGATTATTGAACCAAACACGGCCAACAAAAAATAACCATTCCATCACTGCACTACTGATCATAAGAGAGTTTAACATTTTGAACTTGGAGAATTCTACACAAAAGGAAAAAAATCAAAGTACAGGAACTTGCTGCTTTGAAAGCATAACATGAGAGTTAGCCATCGTACCATGGCAAGAAAAAAAATGTGCACCAACAGGAATAACCTAACTGGATGATTCATGCTCTTCCATTTTGACTTCAACAAAACTATTATCACCATCTTCCTCTTCATTGGACAGTAAAGGTACTGAAGAGGAACTTACACGGCGCTCTTTCTGACGTCTGTTGCAAAACCACACCCTCACCACTTCTCTCTCAAGATTGAGGCTCTCAGAAATTGAGCTTATATCATTTGATGAGGGGCGAGGTTGCCTTTCAAAGTAATTTTCTAAAGCACTTTTAACAGTTTTTTCTATAATGGTTCTTCGTTTGCGTTTCTTGTAAGAACCATTTTGATTTGGTAACATTTGATCATTCATTGTGTTATCTTTCTCTTCATCTTTTGAGGGATTTGATTCCTTGTCAATTGACTGCAGCCATTTTTCAAGTAAAGGCTTCAGTTTTAACATGTTCCTCAAGCTTAACTGCAAAGCTTCAAATCTACATATGGTAGTCTGACTAAGATTGTTGTGTGCAAAATCTCCAAGCGCAACCCCAACATCTGCTTGAGTAAAGCCCAATGCAACACGTCGCTGGCGGAATTGTTTTGCAAAGTTTGATAACTCATCTGGTGTATTGTCATCCAAAGATATAAGATAATCTGTGGTGATTGGCGTTTCTTTATCTAAACCTTGTGGGTCTCTTCTCTGCCCTTCATCACTTGAAGGCACATCTCGAACAATAACAGTTAAGAGCTGAGAAGCATTTTGACTTATAGTTGTTGCAACAGAAGAGCTTGGTAGAGTCATAGCCACATTATCCACTGCTGTCTTTCCATGGACGTCAGAAATAGTACCAACCTGAGTAGATCCTGGATTAGCTGGAACAATCCTTGTCGTTCCAGCGGTAGTTGAGGTAATCAGCTGGGTTCCCTGTGGTAAAACTGTTTTATAAGTTTGCAATGGGCCAGGACCTCCAACGACAACAACTGGCCCAGTGAATGGGATTACCCCAGGTAAAACACTTTGTGATCCATTAACAGGTAAATAATTGGTTATACCCTGCTGTAACTGGACATACGGCACTGAAATATGTTGAGTCTGTTGAATAAACTGCTGTTGGATAGGCTGCTGAAGAGTACCATGAATAGGGATATTCTTGGTATCATTTTTGCCTGTTTTTTCTAAGCTGCTCTTTCCCTCTAAACCACTTCCAGTACCATGAACTGTACTTTGGATGGCTACTGTAGTCTGTAAATATTCACTAACAGAAATTTTACTCTTCTTCCTTTCGTGTTGCTCTTCACCAGGTTCTGTCTTGATGACCTGCTTTAATATTGTTTCTAAAGAAAGCTTCTCTCCATTTTGGTTTTGACCATTTGCTGTGTCTTGTGAGGTGGCTTGGTCTGTGCAACTAATCTCTTTGGCGCTAACATTCTTTAGTGAATTGATATCTGGTTTTGTGTCTTCGGTACTGGTTTCTTGCGTATTTGATGTGTTAGCAAGCATTGGGACAAACTAGTAACACTATATTTAGTATTTCTTGAAATATAAGTTGAATATTCTTTTCCTTACTCCTTGCTGTGTTACATAACATTCTCAGCTCAGAAAATACATCTTCAATGCCATTTTTGTCTGTATGAGAGCCATCATTTATTTCCCAATACTTTTACCAAATATTTACAAGGAATTTTCCCTAGGAAAAACAAATTCCATTAAATCCACATAATAAAATGCAGGGGCAGACCCAGGGAGGGGTGAAAGAGGACCGTTGCACCCCCTTCAGCCAATAATACAGCTTTGTTTGATCAAAACATTTGGTAAAGCCATCCCCCCTTCCCTCTCATATTTTGGTTGGATCCGCCCCTGAAATGAGGTAGGAACCTTTGGCTCTCTGGTTTGATTGCCTGGACGCAGCACCACATTTGAGTTTCTAGCTCCCTTTGCTATTCCATGAGAGTTTTTGGTAAGCATTTGTCAGTTTCTAGTCCTTCTGCAAGACCCAACACACATGTGCAAATTTTGGTAGGAAAAATAGGGGGGATGCACAATTTTTGGAAGAAGCTACAAGCCTTGCTTAGCGGCAATCATATTTTTTTGCATAACTTTAAGGGGGTGTTGAGAATTATTCTGGACATTTCAAATTTTCACCTGCCCTCCCCCCCTCCCCCTCCCCCCCTCACCCCTCTGCCATACATTATGAGCCTAAAGGCATATTTTCCCATTTCAGTTCATGTGTCATTCATTCCCTTGAGTAAGGACGTTTTTGTTTGACACTACAAGATTTAAGATAGATAGTATGTGAGAGGACAAATATAAAATTTTTATATTGTTTTTATAGAAATGGACAAAATAACATGGATAAAATGCATGTGAAAATACACTCAAATTAAACAGGATTCTATAATTTTAAATACCAACATTAGCATAAAACATTCTGCAGACAAAAGATTTTACTTTGACAAACAAGATAATAAGTGCTTTGATGTAGGGCCACCTGGCATTTACAGCCATTTGATTCTCTTTCTTTCTTTTTTCTTTTTTCATTTTTCTTGTATGTCAGGTAATTAATCAAAATCACAGCTACAAATTATTATCTGTTAGCTTTATAAAAACCTGCTTTTGCTGTGTTATTAACGATTTTTTTTGTAGGAGGAAATATTAAAATACTAATCGTATTCTAAAAGGGAAAATGTAGTGGAATTTAAATAGAAAATTTCTGAAATTAAAATCAACTAGTTTGAAATGATAGTAAATGAAATAAAGTTTTAAATGAATTGGAAGGTACTTTAAAATCTTGGGGGGGTTAAAACCAAGATTAATTTTAGAATGTAAAAAAAAATAATTATTTATTTAGAAAATACACCACTAAACGAAATTTAAAACCCTTAAATTTTTTCAGGATAAACTCATTAAGAAAGGAAAAAAGTGTTCAAAGAGAATAATAAAAAGCTGCATTCATTAGCATATTGAACGAAGATTCCTCCTTTTCAAGGAATAAGTATACAAAGAGATTTGCAATTCAAATTTACGCCATTTGTGGAGCTTTGTACAAGACTTCAAATCGACAAGAGTACTGAATATTATACACACGTGTCGGTAAAAACAAAACTTTAAACGAAAAATATGAGTCCTTTCGTTTAGTTTTCTTACGGATTAAATTGTTTATGGCCTATATTTTTGTTCGGCATGTTTAATTTTAAAGAAAACCATTGTTGCACATGAAAAATAGCAACAAAAAGAATGGGTATTTATGAGTTAAATATCGTGTTTGACAGTTGTTGGGCATGTTTTTCGTACGCTTGAATAAAAATGGAGATAATTTCTATTGAGGTCACCGAATTTGCAGTCAAAAAATGGCTTTAGGAATGATAATGGTACTTACCGTTGGTCTAAAGTCTAAAATTCAGGTGTTTAAAAGACTAAAAAGAGCGAATATAAAGACATCGGTTGGAATAAAGACAATCGAATATAAACAACGGAGAAATTATGCGCAGCCAGAAATGCGCGCCAATCACCCGCCCACGTGATCCTCTATTGACTCCTATTTGGTTGGAATAAAAGCTGGATATCGCATTTCATTTGCTAATATTCTATTCTATTCTATTCTATTCTATTCTATTCTATTCTATTCTATTCTATTCTATTCTATTCTATTCTATTCTATTCTATTCTATTCTATTCTATTCTATTCGATTCGATTCGATTCTATTCTATTCTATTCTATTCTATTCTATTCTATTCTATTCTATTCTATTCTATTCTATTCTATTCTATGCTATCCTATGCTATCCTATCCTATCCTATGCTATCCTATCCTATCCTATCCTATCCTATCCTATCCTATCCTATGCTATTCTATTCTATTCTATTCTATTCTATTCTATGCTATCCTATGCTATCCTATCCTATCCTATGCTATCCTATCCTATCCTATCCTATCCTATCCTATCCTATGCTATCCTATCCTATGCTATCCTATCCTATCCTATCCTATCCTATCCTATCCTATCCTATCCTATCCTATCCTATCCTATCCTATCCTATACTATACTATCCTATACTATTCTATTCCATTCTATTCCATTCCATTCCATTCCATTCCATTCCATTCCATTCCATTCCATCCCATTCCATTCCATTCCATCCCATTCCATCCCATTCCATTCCATTCCATTCCATTCCATTCCATTCCATTCCATTCCATTCCATTGCCATTCCATTGCCATTCCATTGCATTCCATTGCATTCCATTGCATTCCATTGCATTCCATTCCATTCCATTGCATTCCATTCCATTCCATTCCATTCCATTCCATTCCATTCCATTCCATTCCATTCCATTCCATTCCATTCCATTCCATTCCATTCCATTCCATTCCATTCCATTCCATTCCATTCCATTCCATTCCATTCCATTCCATTCCATTCCATTCCATTCCATTCCATTCCATTCCATTCCATTCCATTCCATTCCATTCCATTGCATTCCATTGCATTCCATTGCATTCCATTCCATTCCATTGCATTCCATTCCATTCCATTCCATTCCATTCCATTCCATTCCATTCCATTCCATTCCATTCCATTCCATTCCATTCCATTCCATTCCATTCCATTCCATTCCATTCCATTCCATTCCATTCCATTCCATTCCATTCCATTCTATTCTATTCTTCATTGCAAAGAAAAAAGTTACAATCTCAATAGATGTGAAATAGTCGCTCCCTCATGGTCTCATCAAATCACATCCAGTGAAAGGTCCTTTTAGTTCACATCCAGCGAAAGGACTTTTCAATCAACTCTTAAACCATATTCTTCCATTGATTATCTTTAAATCCTTATGTCTTTTTTATTTCTTTTTTAGTTTTGCTTTAACCAAAACATATATTAACTTTCCGATTATGTTAAAGGAAAGTTTGAAGCTTTAGTTAAAACATTTCCTTTTGACGTCCTCTATCAAAAAGTAATTATTTTTAAAGCTTATTTTTCGTTTTCATAATCGAAAAGTTATATGTTCTGGTCAACGCAAAATGAAAAATAATGATAATAAATAAAAAGAAACCTTGGATGCTGGAAAATTCAGCTTCAATGGTCCTATTGGGCTTCCTGTGGTAGTCTATACTATAACCAACATGGCGCAGCAGACTGTCGAGATAAGTCAACTAGCAATTCCTCATTTAGAAGCCCTTAGAGGACAGCTAGAAGAGGTAATTAGCTTCAAATACATTTTTATCGTTTGCTTTCTTGCTATTCTTAATACTAGCTCTCTTCATTTGCGTTTAGGAGATAAAATTGCTGAGTGATTCGATGGGTCAGTTGAAGGTGGCTCAGCAAAAGTTCAAAGATTCAAAGGAAAATGTTGTAAAGTTGTCCTTACAAGACACAGGTAAAGCACAAATACTTAAAGATAAACCATACTTTTGTATTATATTAGTATTAAGGATATTGAAATTGAAATTCTGTTTGTTGATTTCGAGTTATGTTGGAGGTATTAAGCTTAAAATCCAAGAAACGGGACTTCAATTTTATGACTTGCAGCGAAAGAGAGGAGGTGAATGCCTTCAATTTTATTGATTGAATTAGATAAATATTTATCTTCATTGGGCTTTGACTTTACTTAATGCTCAAAAAAGGTTAAAATTTACAGTCAATTTTGTACAATTCACAAATGACAGGCTTTAGGAGCTAGGTAGGTATAGGGAGGGGTCCTCTGGGGGGAGGGAGTAGTGCAGTCTTTTAGTATAGCACTGTTTTAATGTTAAGATAAAGGTAGTGCACATGTAGTAGAGAATTAGATAGAATACTCAATGCCATCAATATATATTTTCACAATATGGATTTTTATCTGTTTTATTCTCAGGGAAGCCGATCTTGGTTCCTCTAAGTAGTTCTGTATCCTTTATTGACAAAAATAATAAAATATTACTTACTAGTAAATAACAATGAATATTAAAAATTATTTTTTATGGTTTACATGCATATGACATTCTGTATCACTGGGGATGTCATTATAAGAATGAATCAGAATAATTATATATTCATAGTTTTGAAATCCTTAAATGAAAGACCATCTAATACTTTTCATTATCAAACAGCCTCTTTATATGAGTTTCTTTATATCATTGCATGTCTGACTCACAAAACAAATATAAATAGAGTTCTAGGCTTTTTTGTGAAGGGAGGAAAACCATAGAATCAAAGGGAACACCCAGTAGACTCTACAGTACTCATACAAGGTGCCAGTAGGCCAATCTTTATTTACGTTTTTTCCTCGATAGCATAAAAAAGATTCAAGTTACTAGCAAACCGACTTCAGATAATGTCTTATTTAGTAACTACTGAAAATTTGAGAGTGATATGTTCAATATTTTGGGAGTAAGATTTTATTGAAAACAAGTCTTGCCACATGACCATACAGTTCTTTGTAATAATTATTTATAGTGTTTTCAAAATGAGGAAAAAACATAAATAAAGATAAGCCTATAGTCCAGAAATCGATCCCAAGTCAACCCTGGGTAGAGAGTTTTCCATGCATAAGGCTCATACAATGAACGTGAGATTCATGCCTCACTTCAAAATGTTCTTAGAGAAGTATCAATTGGTGAGACTGTGAGATTCCTTGATTCATAGTCATAGATGTATGTTCCTGGTACTCTAGAAAACATCAAATCAGTTATTGTTGATATAGGTACTGGTTACTTCGCTGAAAAGGTAAGATAAAGATTAACAGAATGAAAAATATTATTGATTATTATGAAAATTGTAATAAATAATACTTATTCATTTGTCTCACGATTGGGAGTTATTTGTAGAAGGACTGTTATGTTTTGACTGCAAACTGCTGGTCTTCATCAGCAATGATGACCACTAGCAGATTACAGTCAAAACGTTATTGTCCTTCTACAAATTTATGACCCTCTAACGGTGAGACAAACAAGTAAGTGTCATTCATAAAGATATAGAAACAAGTTGAAAGTTATATTTGCACTTTTGCACTTATGCCTCTGGTCTGTGGGATTTGTTCCACATTGGCCATAAATATTAAAATATACACAAAAACAAGCAGAATTGAACATCTTCAATAAATCTTGTTATTTTGATGAATATAATTTGTTCACTTTAGATAATGACACTGATATTCTCTGTTGACCTTTTTTTTTCCAATCTGATTATTGCCTTTCTATGATTACTGACTAAGGACTGCTTTGATAAACTGCATACCTTATCCTTTTTTTAAATATTACTTTATTTTTTCTTTTCATTCTTATTCACATGATGTGTGACACTGATGTTATCCAAACCAGTTGGATAACGATTTATTATACTCTTACTCATCCACCTAACTTGTATATTCAGGATCTCAAAGAAGCAGAGGTTTATTTTCAAAGAAAAATGGATTTTGTTACAAATCAGATTGAAAAACTTCAACCAGTTTTAATAGAAAAACACAAGATGAGACAAGGTTTGTTGAAATACATGTAGCTAGTTAGATGATAGCTGATTTTATATGGCTGTAAAATGTTCAAACTGTGGATCATACTGAAATGTGATGGATACATGCATGGCATTGAGTGGATGAGGATGAATCATACAGATCATGAGTGGATGAATGCATACATGAATGAAATGGAGTGGACGAGGACCAAGGGTTGGTAGACAAATGGATTGATGAGCGTTTAAGTGCATAAATAAATTGATGGCTGGATGGGTAGGGTGGTCGGGTGGATGAATTGATTGAGGTGTCAGTAGGATGATTGATGGATCTAGAAGAGATACATCCAAGAAAGAATGGATGAATGAATAGATCAAAGTGTGAGTGCATGTAGGAATATTTGAGATTGATTAATAAATAGTAGGCTGGGTGAAATAATGGAAAGATGGAAGGGTGGGTGGAAAGATGGATGGGTGGATGGATGGACATATGAATGGGTTGATGAAAAAATGAATGAACAGAGGTGGGTGGATAGATGCTGGGTTAGTAGAAAGATAGGTGCATAGATGATGGCTATAATATTATAATTTGGTTTCTATATCTTGTTTTCCTCAGCTATCATTGAAACAATGAATGTGAAGATACAAGCTCAACTTCAGAACCAAGGAGCAGTTCCAGCAACCACATAATCAACAAAACTTAAATTATTTTTGTTTGACATGAGTACCAACAGTTTACAAGATAGTGTGTAATATAGTACATTATAATGGCTTCTATGTTTTTATCTTTCTTTACTGAATAAAAATCTTTAAAGATACAACAGCCTGTTTCCTTTGTTTTCACTAGTATCATCCCATTTGAAGGTTGCATAATTCAAGCAGAGAGATTATAGATTATTAATACAGACCCGTGCATTAATTGTTCAATAATTAATAGAGATTTATTTTTAACAGTGACAATATTAGTTTTCAGTTTTATTACCAACTAAAACTGTTTTGTGAACAAGTTGTTTTTATATTATAGAGTGGATGCAATTAAACCGTGAAATAAAATCAAACTAAATGCTACCTTAAATAGTATCTATTTAGTGAGTAATACATTCACTCAACCAGAACATTTATTAAACAAATGACACAAATGGTCTTTTACAGTGTACTTGTCTTTGTATGATGAATGTTCTGGTTGAGTAATAGTGACTTAATTAATCACTAAATAGATACTAATAGTATCTAGTTTGATTTTATTTCACCGTTTAATTGCATTTTGCTCTACTTATTCATTCACCTCACGATTGACGGTCATTTGTATACTGCTAGTCTTCATCAGGCAATGGTGTAGACTGGATGGTGTGTCTCTTATTTACCACTTGTTGGACTATCTGTGTTATGATTGGATGGTTGTTTTTAATCATAAATATAAGGAGAAATGACGAACAACGTTTCAGTATTATACTGACACCATCTTTAAGTGGTTTTTACTGCAGATTTCATTGTGGTTATGAGAACCATCAGTCTAAAGAAATTACTGGTAGTTGTTACCTTTTATATTTTTGACTGGCAAAAGTGAAAGACCAATAATTACTGAGTTGGCATAATATTGAAAAAAGCAGTAAGGACGTTATCATATTAACCCTAAGAGATCGTTCAATATTCATTCATATTATTAAAAAAATACTCTTCATCCGTTTAGAGTTTTTCTCCTTTCTGATAAACATGCTTTATAGTTTCCAAATTAAACACTTTGAGCTACTATTATATAGTGCAGTTATGAAAAAACAATATATATAAAAAATATTAAATTTGGGGTGGGGGTGGGGGGTGTTCACACCACGAATAAGGTCTATTACATAAGAAACTCTTACTTCCTATGAAACTATTCAATAAAGAAACAAAAGCTTTTTTAAGCTTCAAAAAAAGCAAAATTCAAAACATAAATTTGGTTTCAATATGAGACAGAGCTCAAAATAATATTTGGGCTTGTTGCCATAACAACTAAGCTGTTGATCATGAGTCAATTTAATTTAAAATGTCTAGCAAAAGATTTTAAGAAGAATTTAATTCTCCAAAAGAATTAAAATAAGGAGAGCTTTGTAAAAAATTATTATCCAAAAGTGTTTAAAATCTTTTTAGACAAATATATTATGCTTTAAGATGCATTTGCCACCCCAAGGGATTTTTTATGGCTTTTGGGGGTCCTGTGGTTTTTGTATGTTTGTCACAGCAGTATTTTTGTTTGATCAGTCATAGCAACAAGGTTATTATTCTCAAGGCCTATTATTTCCACTAATCTTCTTCAAAAAACACCGTATACGGTTAATATTCAACTTGATTCTTAAGATCGCACAAGAAAATTGATATTCGAAAAGAAAGATCGCTTCTGATCGTCAAGAAAATACTGGAGTCATACTTTCACTGGTTGACAAGAAATAAAGCAAGTCAAATTGATACACTATAAATCATCGTTAATTTACGAGCTAAAAGATGGCAGAAAACGTAAAGGTCGCTGTCCGTGTTCGACCATTTATATCCTTTAAAGCTGTCTCCTTCATATTATTTGTATGATATAACGCAGAAATAATTCCAATAATATTATTTCATTGTTGTTAAAAATATGAGCTCACATAAGAATGTGTGTGGCAGTGATGTCGCAGAGATGATACTTTAGGCCAGGGCACATATTTTTTCCAATATATAACTGTTTTTAGGGATTTAAAGCTAAACTCTCGGTCGTTATGATTGTCTTAGAGACCCTTTGGAACCTAGGGTTCAAGTATCGCGTAAAAGTAGGACAAAATTCTTCAAAATAAAGTCAATGAAGTTAATTAATTTGATTAATTAATTGAGAGATTTTAAATTTGAATATAGAATAATTATATGCTTAAAGAATACGTTTACCTATATATTCATACTTTATCGCTTAAAGCATGGACATATGTAAGATTTTTTATTTTTCATTTTTTTAAATTGTTTTTGTTCTATGGTAAAAATGCATTGCAAAAATAATTCACTTTTCTTCTTTCTCTGCTTTCTTTATCTGCTTTCTTTCTATTCTATTCTATTCTATTCCTATTTGTATTGCTTTTAAAAAAATAAAATAAAAAGTGGGGGTTAATTTGTCTTTATAATTATCAAATGTTGTTCATATTGATAATTATGACCCAACACTAATGCTGAAATGTAATCTTACTTCAGGGTAAATTCATTCAATTTTCAGGAAGCTGCTAATCTTTTTAAAGTCAATTAATACCTACAGGGCAAATAAACATTTATATAAAAAGGTCAACTTCCTCTTGAAATATGACACATCTTGAAATCTTAATTTAATTAGCCAGTATAGGTAATGTTTATAGATTGAAAATTTTCACGTTCAATATTTTTCTTTCATTTTGCCCTTGATTTTCAAGAAAAATATGGCTTCATTATTTCACCTAGCTTTCGTTCAGACAATTCTATTTACTATTAGCTTTAATAACAATAATAATAATGATCTTCATTTATCATATATCATCATCACCATGTATTATACATCATTATCACCGTCATCATCATCACAAATTTCATCATCATTTATAATCATCGTTGTCAAAAATTATGCATAATATTCAGCTTTCACATCATAATTCTCAAACATACCTCAGTCATCAGTGCTTCTATCACCATTATTGTTTTTCTTAACCTTTCACACAATAAAAGAGAAAGAGCGAGGAATGCAACTCTCATTGTTGAGATGTCTGGCAACACCACCAAGTTAATCAATCCTGAAGATCCAAGCGAAGAGCCAAGAAGCTTTTCTTTTGATTATAGCTATTGGTCCCATGATGGGTTTAAAGAAGATGACACTGGGTATCTTGGAGGAGTTGTACCTAACTATGCCGATCAGGTTAGTTACTTTAAAAACGTTGGGGATTGGCAGGAGGGTGTTGCAATCACTATATATCAAACACATCTTTGTCAGAACCCTTATTTTTTTTAGCACATGTTTTGAACTCTACCCCCCAACCCCATAACACACACAAATCATGACTTGGATTCGACCACAGTCTCTTGTTTGTGTTCTGTCCATCCAGTTAAAATCCCCCTCAAAAATCCACCTCCCTAAGGAATGAATTGACCATCCAATGAGCATAAATTTATTAGTATATACGATAAATGTTACATAATGCTTTCGTACAGGGATGGCGGAGCTAGGGGGGCTGAGGAGCTATAGCCCCTCCAATAATGTTTTTCGCTTATTTGCTTTATTCGAAATAAAATTCTGTAATTGGAAGAGATTTTGAAAATGGTTAGCTCCACCCCCCTTTCTTGCTTTGTGGTCCCTGTCATGTACACAAACATGAAACACAAACGGAATGGTAGTCTATGGGACTCAAGGGTGGTGTAGTTGTAGTTACGGTAGTGACATTAGTGTACTTGCCTTTCATCTTTTGGGTCTGGCTTTGGATTATTTTCCAGAGACGTGTATATGATGATGTTGGACAATCAGTTCTTCAGAATGCATGGGATGGATACAACAGTACCCTATTTGCTTATGGTCAAACTGGCTCGGGCAAATCCTGGTCTATTGTTGGATACGGAGTCAACAGAGGTACTTGCCATTATATCTTTAGTACATTTTTTAATACACGTTGTTTTAATGCGGAAAACGTCGTCACAGTCACGGTGACATGATTTAAGATAATTAGCATGCATGCATGAAGTCATACCTTGTCCAACCAGAATGTTTGGATATGGCAGCGTTACCGTCGTACTGATGTCAGTACTGCTGGCGGCCAGAATAAATGATTGTACGAAAGAAAGAAAGGAAGGAAGGAAGGAAGAAAGAAAGAAAGAAAGAAGGGAAGGAAGAAAGGAAGGAAGAAAGAAAGAATGAAAAAACGAGCAATCTATTCACTCGAACTTGCACGGGCTATAAGGCGAAGGTACATGCGCCAATCGATTACAAATGTTATAGATCGAATGCCAATCATGAACTTGATCACGAACAGCTATGACTCCCTTCCTTTCGGTCTTAATCAAAAAAAGCAATATGACATTATTAGGCGTCGGTGAGTCGAGGCAAACAAATCGATTAACGTTTATTTTAAGACTCACCTTGGGCACAATTCCTTTATGTTCCAGATCACATGCTTTTCCATAATCGTATTTTTACAATATTGTTTGACAGAGTAAGAAATAACCTTGAGAGATATGAGGGAGCTCGTGGGTTTGGGGACTGTTTTACTGTGAAGAGACTGGGGGAAACGTTTGGGTGGTACACACATTAAGAGTTACGCGTTACTGCTCTAAGCGCATGCTCAAGGGGTCAAAAAGTGGGATCATGGGTCTTAAGAATTGCCATATTTTGGTATATTTTATTTGGAGTTATCTTAATGCTACTTGTTCCGACTTGATTATCTAATGCGAATGGTCTTGATAAGGGTAAATTATACACCGTGAAAAGATGAAAACGTTTCGGACGCTAGTAATTCTTCGGACTCCGAGGAAGGACTAGCGTCTGAAACGTCAGTAAGTTTTTTCATCTTTTCACGTTGTAAAATTCACCCTTTTACTATTACAATTAAGATGTAGTAATTTTTACTTAGCTTAGAGCAGTAGCGCGGAGCTCTTGATGCATGTATTGGGTGGCCGTTTGGGTAGACAGTAACAAAGTGACAATACAAATGCAAGTACTAATATTATATTGACAAAATTCGGAGAAAATATCAAAAAATTATGTAGACAAACATCTTTGTGAGTGAAAGTTTCCTACGCATGCGCATCATTTCAAACCAGAAATTCAAGTTCGATTTCTTCGAGATTGCGCAAGATGACTGTCAGACAATTTCCTGACCTAATTTGATTTAAATTTTCATTTTCTGCACCACGCATGTGGGAAAAATACGTGTATGTCTCGGCGACCTTTTCAAAAAACATCCCACATGGAATGGGATAATAATCGGTTGTTAGGTTTCAGCAGCAAAAGCCTAATATTGGGTATGCTGGTCATAGCAAGGGGTTAATCATCTAAGGTCTAGGGGCCGACCAGCTTCTCCCTTAGGCTTCGGCCGAGCTTCCTGATCAGTCTGTGAATCCAGGGATAGCGGTGTCGGGGTCGAAATCTCCGGCGTAGCCGTAAATGCTTCGCGCTGCCATACGACGGTTCAGCACTCGATGTCTGGAAGTATGGTCCTTATATTATCGAGAAATAATAAGAAACGAGTAAAAACCAAAACAAAAGTTAAGGGAGCATATGTACAAATGCGCGTTTAAGCATTACTTCTTACTGCGCAGGCTCGATGCAGTGAAAGAAATTCCGATTTCAAGCCCCAAACGAAACCTACCATAAGCTGAATATTTTATATGAAAAATAAGCTAGTTCAATACGTGCTCACGAGCTCTTCCGCACTTTTGTTTAGACTTTGGTCTTTTCTTTCTGAATTAGTTCCTGCTGGGATCTTACCATTTTAACCAATCCACCAGGTTAGAAATGTGTTTGCTAATGGTAAGAAAAGAGCGGGAAACGTTAACTTTGAATTCCGACTAATGGCACACGCGTTTATCAGAAAAACTAAAAAGAGCGGGAAAAGTGGATTACCTCAATCGGAAAACCGAGTTTTCTGGAACTTTCCCATCAGAATGACTCATACTTTGTTTTTCCAACCGGAATTTCCTTTTTTTTTTCGGGTAAAAGAAAAGTTCCCCTGATTTTCTCTGGTTGAATTTTGGATGATGAAGCAAAATCTAAACAAATATATCAAAGAGGATCGACCTTGTTTTCAACTAAAAACACATTCATATTTTATTTTAATAAAGTCGTTAAAACCTAGTTTTTTATTTACTTAGGAATTGTACCGATATTTTGCGATGAATTATTCAAAGGAATCCAGAAAAAGAAAGACGAAGGAGAAACGGCACAGTACGAGGTATATATAGTACCCTTGCTTCACCGTGGGGGACTATTGGGAGATGAGTAGGGGGATCATTCTCAATGGTTACATACATCCCGTCCTGACTCCCAACCATCATATAGCAGGTTAAATTTCTTCGTGGGGAGAGGAGTAGGGGGATCATTCTCAATGGTTACATACATCCCGTCCTGACTCCCAACCATCATATAGCAGGTAAAAATTCTTCGTGGGGAGAGGAGTAGGGGGATAATTATCAATGGTTACATACGATCCCATCCTGACTCCCAACCATCATATAGCAGGTAATCTTCATGGGGAGAGGAGTAGGGGATATTCAACCATCATATTAGATTCCCTTATGCTAGGTGATCTATGTCTCAGGTAATGTTCAGCATGTTAGAGATCTACAACGAGCAAGTTCGAGATCTTCTGAACCCAGCGTCCAATAAGAAGGGTGGGTTGAAGGTACGTCAGCACCCAAAGAAAGGCTTCTACGCTGAAGGACTTAAGACTGTGGCTGTCAGCTGCTATGAACACATCGAGGACAAAATGGAGGAAGGAACACAGAATAGGACTGTTGCTGCTACAAAGATGAACGCCACTAGCAGGTACGAATATGACATCTCTTGTTATCTCAGTGTACATAGATGACGTCATTTCAAATTTTATTTATGTTTTTTAAGTACAAAAGGATAGAAAATAATTGCTTTGACATCATTTTGGCCGTGTTGCCATAGCGACTTAATTCGGTACTCCTACGGAGTACAATTAACGCTATAATCGTACTCCTCTCGACCAATCAGAGTCGAGTAATTTTGTTGAATGTACTATAAATGGTGTAAATATTTGAGTTTTGACTAACCTCGGTTTTAACGCGATGAAAAATGTTTTGCTTAATATTTTTATTTTATTAATATATTACTAATACTGTATATGTTCTCATACAGAGAACATCCAAAGACGAGCTAGCCGATTTATTTGCAAGAACACTGAACTGTCCTATAAAGAGAGACTCTTAAAGCTCAACTTATTGCCTATAAGCTATTGGCTAGAATATCTAGATCTAGTATTTTTCTATAAGTGTAACTCTGGGCTAATAGATATCAACATTGAAATTTTGGCCAATTTTGTAAGGGACATTCCCGCCTAGGTTCATCAGGGCTTTTTATGAATATTAGTAAAGCTAGGACATCTTTCTTTCGTAACTCTTTTTTCATTCGCATAAGTAACATGTGGAATGCTTTGCCAATATCTATAAGATCTCTGAAACAGCTTTTGATTCTTTTTAAAAAAACAACTCAAATCTTTTTTCTACAATCGCCTAATTTCTGTTTTTGACCAGGACAATATCCGCACATATAAACTTATTTGTCCTAAGTGTCGTGCAACTAACACATTATCTACTTGTCAATGTTAATTTTACGTCTAGACTTTTTCTAGAATGACTATATTTCTATATTTTCTCTTTTTTCTTCTTATATGGGATTAGGGGTTGGGATTTTATTCCTTAGGGGTTGGGCTAGGTGTATTACCCAGTAGGGGACATAATGTTCTATTGTGATATACCTGCCTCCGGGCGAATTCTCTAAATAAAGTAAATGATAGCCAATCAGAAAACAAGATTTATGAAAACGCTTATTGTTTTGTTTGTTCTCATATTTACTGGTTTTTTTAAGTCGTGCGCATACCATCGTAGGAGTGACGTTTGTTCAGAAGGCAAAGAATGCTGCAGGAGAGGAAAGTGCTAAAACATCTCTTATCAACCTCGTGGATCTGGCAGGCAGGTATGAACCCGTTCAATGACGACTAATATCCTCAGTCAACGACGAGGTTGTTTCAGGGTTAAAGTGGCATATATTATCTGAGCCTGAGGCGAATGGTTGTTTTTAACACAAGTGAATTTAATAAATAAAGGAGAGAAATTTTGTTCGTTTCGCATTCTTTTTACCTTTTAATTGCAACCAGAACAAATCGACAAACAAGTGCGCGTGTGCGCGCGTTATATTCACCTGCATGTAGGTGAATAAAACAGCAAATGAATTAAATTGTGACCAATATGTGCCGTATGTATTATATTCACTTGTGTAAAAATACTAATGACATGTATTCAGGATGCCCATATCTCCGTAGAGATCTTTAAAGGGACCTTGCTGTTAACTATTAATTAAAATACAAATATAGGCGCTAAAATAAAATAAAAAATAGAGATAAAATATGATTCAATTGAAAAATAAAAAAATACACAACATATAAAAATTTTAAGCAATTATGAAAAATGTGCTCTTAAATTACTGAGCGAGTAAGCCGGTTAACTTTAGAGCGGGCGGTAGAGCATTAAAGTTGGGTTCAATAAAAACTGATATCTTGTTAAGTTGATTATACACCTATCTCACTATACCCTTCACTCTAATTATTGTTATCGTATTGTATCGTAGCGAGAGAGCAGAATCTACTGGAGCAACTGGGGACCGCTTAAAGGAAGGGGCAGCTATTAACCAGTCTCTCTCGGCCCTTGGCAATGTTATATCAGGTAAAAGCGGGCTTGCTGTGGTATAATGGATTCCCTTTTCTCAAGGTTGTGTGCGTATCCAAGTTGAAAAACGCAAAGTCAATAAAATTAAGAAGCCAGTTTTATCTTTTAAGAGGAGAATAATCAACTTTATGAATTCTTATCAAAAACAATTTTATAGAAATGTATCGAATTCTCATTATGAAACTCCTGTTCTGGTATCGTGGCCCGTCAAGTTCCTTGAATTTGGATGCTCACGCAATCGTGAGAAAACGGTCTATACCAACATCAAGTTCTACTTTCGATGTGTTGTTCCACGCAGCATTTCCATGATGTAACATCAATGTTGATGTTATATTATGATGGTGATGGCCATGATACACGATGATGTTACATGATAATGACTGTGTGTTGAAAATGAAAAACAAAGAAGCCTTTTGGACGTTCTTTTCGGAGTAAACACGAATGACGAACTTCCAAAACTTCTATACAGTTGAAAGCAAGCAAGCAGAAAAATTACACAACTTTTTTATTTAGTTGATGGTGTTACATTAACATGATGATGATCATGATGATGATGATTATGATAATGATGATGTTACATTAACATGATGATGATCATGATGATGATGTTACATTAACATGATGATGATCATGATGATGATCATGATCATGATGATGATGTTACATTAACATGATGATGATCATGATGATGATGATGATGATGATGCTGATGTTACATTAACATGATGATGATCATGATGATGATGATGATGATGTTGATTATTATGATGATGTTACATTAACATGATGATGATCATGATGATGATGATGATTATGATTATGATGATGTTACATTAACATGATGATGATGATGATGATTATCATTATTATTATTATCTTCTTTACTCAACTTTCAGCTCTCGTTGATAAAGCGAATGGAAAAGCCATACGAGGTAAGTAGTGGGTGGCCGATTTATCGTAAGAAGTAGAATAAGGGTTTTTTCTTTCTTTCCACCTGGTCCTCCATCTTAAATGGTTAATTTTATTTTGACATATCTTGTGGTTTTTTCGTATTAACATAAATGTGTCATGCGCACTTACGAGAAGCCATGAATTACCTCACACTAAGATTCCCACACGTAGTTCTATGTGGATATGATAGTCCACGTCTATTGGACAATTTTTACGTTGCTCTGGTTTCCATTCAGACCGTATAAATCTTTCGCCTTTTACTAAAGATTTCCGTGGAGGAGAACAACTCAATGAGTCTATAGACTAACTTTTTGTTGCTCTGCCTTAGTGGCAGGGCTAATCTAAAAAAAAAAGAATTTGAATGAATAAAAAGCGACAAGCTCTTAACGTATATCATATACAGATATAGTTATACACATTTAACCAAACAGATTTAGTTAGGCCAAATTAGAGAGCACTCTAGTCCATTGTCCAAAATATATTTTGTTAGTTACAACTGACCTACACATGCGTGTAATTTAAGCTTCATATTCTTTACTTTTGCCAGCGCAAAAGTTTGCGTATGATTCAATACTGCACATCCCACACGCGGTACAAACAATAAGCTGTAGCGGTCACTTCTGAACCTCTATTTCGTTACTCTGGTTTCCCTTCAAATCGTATAAATCTTTCGCCTTTTACTAAAGATTTCCGTGGAGGGAAACAATTCAATGAGTCTATAGACTAATTTTTTGTTGCTCTGCCTTAGTGGCGGAGCTGTTCATTGAAAGAAATTAAACAACAAATCTTTACATATATAGAAACTTCATATACTTTACTTTTGTAAACGCGAACGTTTGTGCATGATTTAACACTGCACATCCCACTCGCATTAGAAACAATTAGCTATAACACTCAATTCTGGATCTATATTTGTTGCTCTTCTTTTTGTGTCGGGACATTCATTTCAAGGAAATTTAAATGCTTATATTTTGTGGTACTCTGTATATATTTTTTGGAAAATAGTTTTCGAAATTCTTCTTACACTTAAATTCTTCACACTAAACTCATGTCACGTAGTTGAGCAGAGCTCAATTTTGTTTTCTTTTTTAGAGTTTTTAAGCTTTGTGTTGTCGTTACGCATCTAGTGTGACATCATTTTGCGCATCTTTCTTTGACGGCAAGTTCCCTTTTAAAGAAGTGACTCATAGTTCGATTGTCATTAGAATATTTTTGTCTATTAAAAAGATTTTTAAAGTTTTGCCTGTCAAAGATTTTCGTTCTAGACTTCAAACCGGCTTTCGATTCTTTCTGTGTGTACAACTTTTATTGTGTATAGTGTGATACGCATGCATTTCCCGTCATGCGCACTGGTGAAATGAAACGTAAAGCATCCCACACTTAGTAAAATGTTTCTGTGATACCGGTCTCTTCTAGATACTATTTTTCGTTACTCTGGTTTCCCTTCAAATCGTATAAATCTTTCGCCTTTTACTAAAGATTTCCGTGGAGGGGAACAACTCAATGAGTCTATAGACTAATTTTTTTTTGCTCTGCCTTAGTGGCGGGGCTGATTTAAAAAAATAGAATTTGAATGAAAAAAAGCGACAAACCCTTAACGTATATCACATATAGAAATGGTTATACACATTTAATCAGATCACATTTAACAGATTTAGTTGGGCCAAGTTGGAGGGCACTTTAGTCCATTGTCCAAAATATATTTTGTTAGTTACAATTAACTAACCTGCGCATGAGTGAAATTTAAGCTTCATATTCCTTACTTTTGATAGATGTGGTGATCATCACAGTGAATGAGCGATCTAAGCGAACGCTGTTAAGAAAGACTTGAAAAAGTGATTTCAAGCTTCAACGGGAATCGAACCCATGACCTCCGCGATGCCGGTGCGATGCTCTACCAACTGAGCTATGAAGCCAATCATGTTGGCGAGCGGTCACTTTTGTTGGGTTCTTCAAGCCCCCATAAATAATAAGTATGGAAATTGAATGGTGAAATAATGATAGATGTGTTGATCATCACAGTGAATGAGCGATCTAAGCGAACGCTGTAAAGAAAGACTTGGAAAAGTGATTTCAAGCTTCAACGGGAATCGAATCTTTACTTTTGCCAGCGCAAAAGTTTGCGCATGATTTAACACTGAACATCCCACACGCGGTACAAACAATTAGCTGTACCGCTCGCTTCTGAACCTCTATTTCATTACTCTGGTTTCCCTTCAAATCGTACAAATCTTTCGCCTTTTACTAAAGATTTCCGTGGAGGGGAACAACTCAATGAGTCTATAGACTATTTTTTTGTTGCTCTGCCTTAGTGGCGGGGCTAATCTTAAAAAAAAAAGAATTTGAATGAATAAAAAGCGACAAACTCTTAACTTATATATCATACAGAAATAGTCATACACATTTAACCAAACAGATTTAATGATAGATGTGTTGATCATTCAATTTCCACAATCAGATTTAGTTAGGCCAAATTAGAGTGCACTCTAGTCCATTGTCCAAAATATATTTTGTTAGTTACAAATGACCTACGCATGCGTGTAATTTAAGCTTCATATTCTTTACTTTTGCCAGCGCAAAAGTTTGCGCATGATTTAACACTGAACATCCCACACGCGGTACAAACAATAAGCTGTAGGGGTCACTTCTGAACCTCTTTTTCGTTACTCTGGTTTCCCTTCAAATCGTATAAATCTTTCGCCTTTTACTAAAGATTTCCGTGGAGCGGAACAACTCAATGAGTCTATAGACTAATTTTTTTGTTGCTCTGCCTTAGTGGCGGGGCTAATCTTATAAAATAGAATTTGAATGAAAAAAATGCGACAAACTCTTAACTTATATCACATATAGAAGTGGTTATGCACATTTAACCAAACAGATTTAGTTAGGCCAAATTAGAGTGCACTCTAGTCCATTGTCCAAAATATATTTTGTTAGTTACAACTGACCTACGCATGCGTGTAATTTAAGCTTCATATTCTTTACTTTTGCCAGCGCAAAAGTTTGCGTATGATTCAACACTGCACATCCCACACGCGGTACAAACAATAAGCTGTAGCGGTCACTTCTGAACCTCTTTTTCGTTACTCTGGTTTCCCTTCAAATCGTATAAATCTTTCGCCTTTTACTAAAGATTTCCGTGGAGGGGAACAACTCAACGAGTCTATAGACTAATTTTTTGTTGCTCTGCCTTAGTGGCGGAGCTGTTCATTGAAAGAAATTAAACAACAAACTTTTACATATATAGAAACTCCATATGCTTTACTTTTGTAAACGCAAACGTTTGTGCATGATTTAACACTGCACATCCCACTCGCGTTAGGAACAATTAGCTATGACACTCAATTCTGAATCTATATTTGTTGCTCTGCTTTTATGTCGGGACATTCATTTCAAGGAAATTTAAATGCTTATATTTGGTGGTACTCTGTATATATTTTTTGGAAAATAGTTTTCGAAATTCTTCTTACACTTAAATTCTTCACACTAAACTCATGTCACGTAGTTGAGCAGAGCTCAATTTTGTTTTCTTTTTTAGAGTTTTTAAGCTTTGTGTTGTCGTTACGCATCTAGTGTGACATCATTTTGCGCATCTTTCTTTGACGGCAAGGTTCCCTTTTAAAGAAGTGACTCATAGTTCGATTGTCATTAGAATATTTTTGTCTATTAAAAAGATTTTTTAAAGTTTTGCCTGTCAAAGATTTTCGTTCTAGACTTCAAACCGGCTTTCGATTCTTTCTGTGTGTACAACTTTTATTGTGTATAGTGTGATACGCATGCATTTCCCGTCATGCGCACTGGTGAAATGAAACGTAAAGCATCCCACACTTAGTAAAATGTTTCTGTGATACCGGTCTCTTCTAGACACTATTTTTCGTTACTCTGGTTTCCCTTCAAATCGTATAAATCTTTCGCCTTTTACTAAAGATTTCTGTGGAGGGGAACAAGTCAATGAGTCTATAGACTAATTTTTTGTCGCTCTGCCTTAGTGGCGGGGCTAATCTTATAAAATAGAATTTGAATGAAAAAAATGCGACAAACTCTTAACTTATATCACATATAGAAATGGTTATACACATTTAACCAAACAGATTTAGTTAGGCCAAATTAGAGTGCACTCTAGATTATTGTCCAAAATATATTTTGTTAGTTACAACTGACCCTACGCATGTGTGTAATTTCAGCTTAATATTCTTTACTTTTGTCAGCGCAAAAGTTTGCGCATGATTCAACACTGCACATCCCACACGCGGTACAAACAATAAGCTGTAGCGGTCACTTCTGAACCTCTTTTTCGTTACTCTGGTTTCCCTTCAAATCGTATAAATCTTTCGCCTTTTACTAAAGATTTCCGTGGAGGGGAACAACTCAATGAGTCTATAGACTAATTTTTTGTTGCTCTGACTTAGTGGCGGAGCTGATTATTGAAAGAAATTAAACAACGAAATTTTACATATATAGAAACTTCATATGCTTTACTTTTGCCAGCGCAAAAGTTTGCGCATGACTGAACACTGCACATCATACTCGCGTAAGGAACAATTAGCTATAACACTCAATTCTGAATCTATATTTGTTGCTCTGCTTTTATGTCAGGACCATTCATTTCAAGGAAATTTAAATGCTTATATTTTGTGGTACTCTGTATATATTTTTTGGAAATAGTTTTCGAAATTCTTCTTACACTTAAATTCTTCACACTAAACTCATGTCACGTAGTTGAGCAGAGCTCAATTTTGTTTTCTTTTTTAGAGTTTTTAAGCTTTGTGTTGTCGTTACGCATCTAGTGTGACATCATTTTGCGCATCTTTCTTTGACGGCAAGGTTCCTTTTAAAGAAGTGACTCATAGTTCGATTGTCATTGGAATATGTTTGTGTATTAAAAAGTTTTTTAAAGTTTTGCCTGTCAAAGATTTTCGTTCTAGACTTCAAACCGGCTTTCGATTCTTTCTGTGTGTACAATTTTTTATTGTGTGATACGCATGCATTTCCCGTCATGCGCACTGGTGAAATGAAACGTAAAGCATCCCACACTTAGTAAAATGTTTCTGTGATACCGGTCTCTTCTAGACACTATTTTTCGTTACTCTGGTTTCCCTTCAAATCGCATAAATCTTTCGCCTTTTACTAAAGATTTCCGTGGAGGGGAACAACTCAATGAGTCTATAGACTAATTTTTTGTTGCCCTGCCTTAGTGGTCGGGGCTAATCTTAAAAAATAGAATTTGAATGAAAAAACTGACAAACTCTTAACGTATAGCACATATAGAAATGGTTATACCCATCTAACCAAACAGATTTAGTTAGGCCAAGTTGGAGTGCACTGTAGTCCATTGTCCAAAATGTATTTTGTTAGTTACAACTGTCCTACGCATGCGTTTAATTTAAGCTTCATATTCTTTACTTTTGCAAGCGCAAAAGTTTGCGCATGATTCAATACTGCACATCCCACACGCAGTAGAAACAATTAGCTGTTACTGTCACTTCTGAACCTCTTTTTCGTTACTCTGGTTTCCCTTCAAATCGTATAAATCTTTCGCCTTTTACTAAAGATTTCCGTGGAGGGGAACAAGTCAATGAGTCTATAGACTAATTTTTTGTTGCCCTGCCTTAGTGGCGGGGCGTACCACTAGATAAATAATATAGGTAAGAAAAAATATTTTGAAATGTAACAAAGTTAGGAAGTATTAGTGAAGTAAGTAGGGCATTTTCAAGATTCATATTTGTCAAACAAGTGATTTGTATTTTCAGTTCCTTACAGAGACTCCGTTTTGACGAGGCTTTTGAAGAATGCTCTGGCAGGCAACAGTAAGACAGCTATGGTAAGTGAGGTAGTTAATGATATTGGTGAATGTACTTCTGATTGGATGAGGAGGGTTCTGGGTTGATTGTTGGGTGTGTTAATAACGCTGCAATATTGGTATAAAACGTTTTTGTTAGCGTTATAAAGATGTGACGTCATGGTCGCCATGTCGCTGTTTTCTGTTAACGAAATTAGCGTCCACAGATCCCTTGCACTGAGTCCCTTAAGGAATTGGTATGGGGGACAAAACAATGTTGTTTTTTTGCATAACAAAGGACGTCCTATTGTTTTGTCCCCCAGAAAAACGTCTTTAAGAATTCAATTTAAATGGTATATCAACATGGCGACAGTTGTAGCCGGTGTCATGGCTGACATGCTCGCAGAAATATGACGTCATGGCCGCCATGTCGGTTTATCTGTCATAAAAGATATCTTGTTTGATACTTTTGCTTAGCACACAAACATTTCCGCTTCGGATTGTTAGTCGTTGGAATATGACGTTAAGACCGCCATGTTTGTATCTGTTTTAAGAGATTTCTTGTTTGATTGATTCGCCACCATAGATTCTTAGCCCTCGTTGGCGGGGCAAAGTTTGACTAATTCGAACAAACGTTCCAGGTTTCCCTGACTTCGCACCAACATTTCTTTTATTCTAAAAATGTCCGCATCGTTTAACATGGTTCTCAGACATTCAGCCAACATTTGTCGGCACTACTCGTGCATTTACGCATGTTTTCGTCAAAATATTGGAAACATCAGAAAATTTGTCTGGTTCGCATGTCATGTCTATTTCAGTTTCTGGACACAGCAACGTGCTAATATTGTGTAGATAAAAGTTGACTGAATGTTGCACGATTGCCGGGATCGTCTGTAAGGGCCTTCAGCTTCATATCATGACATGCAACCTTGTTAACAAAAGACTTGCAACTCGCAAATGTCTAATGTTACCAACATGGCGGACGCGTCTTTGTATTCTTGTGTAGCCGATATAATGGCTGCACACATTGAAA
This sequence comes from Actinia equina, assembly GCA_011057435.1. NCBI lineage: Eukaryota > Metazoa > Cnidaria > Anthozoa > Actiniaria > Actiniidae > Actinia > Actinia equina. The sequence goes on along the minus strand of WHPX01000489.1, from coordinate 824,483 downwards.
AATTACTGCCACAAATTCTTAGTTGTAGAAATGTGACGTCATGGTCGCTAATTCGGCGACTGTTAACAAAAGACTTCTCGTTAGCGTCTATTGTGATCAACATGGCGGCCGTGTCTTTGTATTTATTTGTTGCCGACTCAGATGTACCTCACCCACTCTTTGGCTACTTTTGTCGAGTACACCAACATGGCGGCCGTGTCTTTCAGTATTCTTATGTGACCAACTAAGGTGTACCTCAAACACTCGTTTACTACTTTTGTTGAGTACACCAACATGGCCGTCATTACTTGGTTTCTTGGTCTAATACATGCAATGACGGCCATATTGTTGTTCAAGTTAAAAGTTTTCGTGTATTAATTAGCGTCTCAGTTTTGTTACCAACATGGCCGCCATGTCGTTGTGTTTTTTTTTCGACACATTTTTGCCTGGTGTATCTTTTGGATATTCCATCACCCCTAACTGACTCCCCTTTTCTTTTTCACAATAATTGTTCTTCGTAGTAGCTTTCAAGTATTACAGAAGATATTTTCATGATCAGGTCCTTTTACATTTACTTACGTTGTGTGCATTACTTTATAATACCAGATTGCCGCCATTAGTCCAGCTGACATCAACTATGACGAGACTCTTTCCACTCTCAGATATGGTGAGTCAACAAACAGAGAAAATCTCCAATGGGATTCTGTCATGCTTATGGTTTATTAGAGACCTTTAGCATCGGGTTTTACCGCTAACTGCTAGGGCCATAAACACGTCCGCATGCAAACACGGAGAAACACTCAGAATCGATGAAATTCAATATGGCGGCACTCCCAGCAACAACTTCGTGATAACGCCTTGCTAAATCCTCGCGTTTGACGGAAAGCGCCTGACATTCAAATGCAGCTTGAGGTTTGCGGTACAAACAAGAACGTCGTACTATAGAAGGTCTCTATTGGCTCTACAGCTACCCCAGCTCCAGAAACTCTGAGAAAGTGCATTTTGATCTAAATAAAAAAAGCAATCTCATCCAAAACGTTTTCCCGGTTTCAACTCAATGCTGCCTGGGATTAGTTTACTGACACAAGCTTTTGGTTTGTCCCCCAGTATTTTCTCTCTCTCTGTTTAGATTGGATGGTATATGAGGCATGACCAGGATTCGAACCTGGGTTATTGCGGTCACAACGCAATGTACTAACCACTATACGATCACGCTGTTCACCACAGCGAAAGGTGATGATGATTAGAGCTAGCATGTTCAGTTTTCATGTATACCCCCTTTAGGGATATCATCCGTGATGAGATCTTTAAAACTAAGAGAAAATTCTCTTGTTAAAACTCTTTTTAAAAAAAACATAATGCAGTATTTGAGAATGCACGCAAATATGTCACTATGACAATATCTCAATTACTCATTTTCCGGCATTTTACATTAATTTTAACATTAAAAATACTTACATGAAATTTAACATTAGGAATGCTTAATCAGCTTTAAGTTTAGCTACAAATTTATATTCCACTGTTCGTTGTTTATATAAAAGTTTTGATTTTTTGATAGCTGATCGAGCTAAACAGATCAAAACAACTGCTACAGTCAATGAAGACCCAACAGAAAAAATGATACGAGAATTGAAAGAACAAAATGAAAAGCTACTTGAAATGCTGAAAGCGGCTGAGTCTGGCCAGAAGATTAGCCTGGATGACGATGATGATGATGACGATGATAAGCCTGAACTTTCAAAAGAAGGTGCAATATTTCTTGAAAATTTAGTTATCACCTGTTTTTCTCCCTCAACACTGAGAATCAACTTCTAAATTTCAATTAAAGTCTAGTTCAATGGCAGAAAGTCCACTCTTTGTTAAAATGCGATTACCGATGTCCTATACTATTAATAACTATCAATTATCATTAATAATTTATTAATGTTATCACAGAAATGGACGCACTTCGAAAAGAAATCGAGGAAGATATCCGAGCTTCGGTAAGTTAGTATATGAGAGATATTTTTTAACAACTTATGATAAAAAGTTAGTTATATTATAATAGGGTTTTTGAAGTTACAAGTTTTAAAATAGTTAATATTTCAAGCGAACACAATATTGCCTGAGTTGTCTACAAACTTTGAGGATGGCACGAGCTTTAAATTTAGTTTTCAAGGAATTTACAGTGCGGATACTTTAACCATGAACACTTCGAGGTTTTTTTGAATTTTTTTCAACATTTTCAAACTTTATTTAATGCGTTATCCAACACCAGGGTCGACGACCGCCGTATTGAATTGGGGTCGGCCGAGAGGGCCCTTGGAACGAGGTTGCTGAAAAACTAATATAAATCACATCAATTATATCGTGTGTTCTGATTGGATGATGCCTAAAAGTTGTTTCATTCCTTTTAAGAAAGAGATCGCTGATTGGATAGTCGTAAAAATGTAGAAAAAATGTCAAAAAAACCCCGAAGTGTTCATGGCTAGAGTGTCCTCACTGTAAGGTCAAAATATTCCTATAAGTAATTTTGTCAATATAATCCTAAATTATTAAAAATTGGTTTGGTGTCAGCTGTATGCTTGATTTAAAAATAGATTACGAATGAATTGGGTCAAGGTCTTGGTCATGCGCAGTTTATTAAGTACATAAACTCTCACATGCAAGTCGAACAGCGTATCCGGCAGTTTTTTATTTAAGCCTCATGGTTTACCTGATAAAATATTCCTATCTAAAATGAAATATTTTTAAGTTTTATCACTATTTAAATTTTATTTAAAATATTTTGAACGTTTTTTTTTTTTTTTTTTTTTTGGCTTTGTCTTATTAAAATAAAGATTTATTTGGAAAAAGTTGTGCTCAAAATAAATCTTACAGTTACCAAAAGCAAAATAATTTAATTTCTTTCGAGAAAAAAAAACATGCCGTGACCAGGATTCGAACCTGGGTTATTGCGGCCACAACGCAATGTACTAACCACTATACGATCACGGCCGAACACCACAACGACAGGTGATAAAGTCTGCAATAATTGTTTCTGGTTTTGTTTGATTGTCTATATCAACTAAGTCATTAGCATAACTAATTAAGTGTATTTTAGAATTTTCATGGTTTATTTTCGTTTTAAATGTAAAATATGAGAATAATTTGCTAGTTATATGATACGACATTTACTGTAATACGTCTTTATATCATCTCATTTTTTTCTGCTGAGTTAGCAGCAGTAAGGCGGAGTTGACAAACGCCGGCATTGCTAAAAATCACATGTTGAAAAACCCCAGCCCCCCCTGGGGTTTTGGAGGTAGGTTAAAGGCCCTACAGGGGTCCAACTGCGATCCGCCGGCATCGGCAATAAGTGTCCTTACTGCTGCTGTGTTTGGGTACCGCAAACGGAGGTTAAGATATTCCTTACATATAGATGGACGCCATCAAAAGCATACAAAACAAAACTGTGCGTAAGCTCAGAACTCAGGTGTTGGATCGCCTGGATGCGGACTTTGCCTTCACAACATTTATGGAGGGAGATACAGATGAGACGATGACAGAAGAAAGAGCAGAAAGGATAATCGACTTGATGCCGGAAGGCGATTACCGTCTGGAGTTGACGTTTATAAAGTATTTAGATGGCGAGTGGATAATAGAAAGGGGCCGCAATCCCATACGGGCATCTGGTAAGCAATCTCTGTTCGTTCTGAATAAGAATACCAGACCTGGAGCACTTGAAGGAATAGACATGCTGTTCTACGAAGTCGCTTACCCGGTCACTGTGGTCATTTACGGTGCGTATGAGATTAAGAAGCCTGACGTCAAGAAGTTGAAACCAATGCGACATCCTGGTAACTGTGTCGGTAAGTTGGTAAGAGAGTTCTTCGAAGATTCCTCCCGCAGAGGTAATCTCACAGTAAAGAGAAGAGAAGCCATCAGAAAATGGGAAAAAGATACTAATAGGACCGGAGGGACCATTAAAAACATCAAGAAGTTAGAAACAGCCTTAGGAAGGCGCATCAAGGTAAAGGACATTACAGACGGCGTTATCTATGACGGCACGGATAAATATGCCGGCAAAGGTGCACCTATAATCATTTACCAGCATAATGGACACGCCTGGCGAGAACTTAGGTTCCCAAGAAAGAAAGAAACAAAAGTCTATAAGTCTTCTCCGTTGGCAGAATTAATCCACGAGAACTCCATTTGGTTGATGGATTCAGAAGGAAGTCAGTTTATGACGCAAGATGGTACTTTATACCGACCCGAAGTAGAACAACAGCGAATTCAAAGCGCTTGTGAGACCTTAGGGGAAGACTTCTCTGACGAGGTCCTTAGCAGTCGCAGCTTGGACTTCTTGGCCGCAAAGAAAAGAAATGGATGGAAATCCACACCGGAGGAGTTCGGAGATATAGCCAAAGCCTGTGTAGAACACGGTCACGGTGGTCTGTGGAACATGGAGTACGACAAAGATGAGTATGTGTCGCTGGATATGAAACACTGTTACCCTGCAAGTTTTAAAGGTCTAGGGGATTGTAAGGAATATTACGACCGTTACGGACATCCAGACTCACAGTTCTTTCGTGTGTCCTTAGACGGTCACTACGACGCCCCAGCTACGGGGTTTGTAAGATTAACCAGCTGGAAATTAGCGAAGGGCTTACATCCAATAATTTACGCGTGGTACGGGAAGCACCTGCAGGAGAAAGAATGGATTCCCATACCCCTTTTGAAATTCCTCGAAGAGCGTCGATTGCTAAGATACACGGCGCACGAAGCTATCCTATGTCACTCCTCCTTTACGAAATGGTTACCGGAGCATAACCCCACAGCGCGGGTTGTGATAGGTAAGTTCACACAAGGCGCAAAAGAAGGTGAAAAACATATGCAGCGACGCCTGATAACAGACGAAGGAGAGCTAAGTTTCCTTATCGAACGCGCCCACGAAAAAGGAACGATGGTGTCTGTGGAAAAGTGGGACTATTTCATAGAAGGCCAAAAAGAACAGAAATGGAATGCGCTGTGTTACTACCAAGACCACAGACCACAGTATTATCATCTGCGTGCCAGCATGTTAGCATATGCGCACATAAACCTATTAGCAATGTTACTGCGGTTCGACAAAGAGGACATCCCGCGCGTAGCTACGGATTCCTTGTATGTAAGGCCAGAGGTGTTGGAGAAGATGAAAGAATTCTACACCGAAGACGAGCTCGCAGAAAGCGGTCAATGGCGCGTCAAAGACGAAGAGATAAAAGCTTGGAGAGAACGTGTAGAATATCACGGCGAACACACTAAAGGTTCCACCACGCCTACAAAAGAGCCATTACCGTCAGTTGCAGACCCCATTTCCTACCAACGCTTCTCTTATCTTTACGGAACGGGTGGTAGTGGTAAGACCACCAGGGTTTTGGAACTCTTTCCAAAGATAAAGGTGTTAACGCCAACGCACCGTTTGGAAAGAGAACTCTGCGAAATGGGTTACGACGCACAAACCTACCACAGCTTCTTTCGCTGGAATGGTCAAAAGTGGGTACCGGAAGCCATCCACGACATACCTCCGGTGATACTTTGGGATGAGATTTGCACCGTGCCATTAGAAATACTACAGGAGTTCGTAGACTTCCTCCGTGGGAAATCCCAAGTGATATTTGCCGGGGATCCGTGTCAACCGCCTCCAATAGCCGGAGAGATGCCCCACGAATGGTTAAAAGAAATGGTAGACCATGCGGAGGAAATTAACACCGACTACCGCAGCAAGGATCAAATAAGAAACCTGAAAGCGGAATTAAGGGGCCTTAGTGATGCCCAGCAATGTAAAACACTGCGTAAGAGAGTACGAGCAAAGTCTTATGAAGATTTCTTGTATTCTTGGCATCCTGAGGATTTGGTGCTTAGTAGCAAACGCGCAGCGCAGTCCCGCATACAGAAAGACTTACTCAAAATACACCAGGAGCGCTTCCCAGGTCACTTAGTGCCCATTTGTTACAAACCCCACGACACCCGAATGCAGAAAAGAGACGTCTGGGTCCCAGGAACTAAGACCCGGTTAGAAAACGCAGTAACCCATGATAAGGTTTGGGTGCCTATGAAAATGGTGGAAAGAATTACCTCCCATCCAGACTGGCGTTTGGGTTACTGCATGACAGTCCACAGCGCGCAAGGGATTACCATAACAGAAACCTTGTGGATCATAGACCAGCGGCTGTGTTGGAGCAATTTGATATACACCGCCGTAAGTCGTGTGGAGTATGCCAAACAGTTAAAAAGAGCCTGGGGACCGCAATTACGGTACGATGAGACCCCGGAAGAAGAGGCCAAAGAAAACATCGCTAAGAAACTCCTTCGCTACAAGCGCCACGACAAAGAAAAAAATATGACGTTCGACCTATGCGTGGACGACGTCTATAAGAAAGGCGCACGGTGTGCCAAATGTAACATACCGCTACTATGGAAGTTCTTAGCGAATGACGATCAGCAGTTCTCCGTGGATCGCATAAATAACAAACGCGGGCATTGTAGAGGCAACGTAAGACTGACATGCCTAGAGTGCAATCGGGCGCGCGGTGCTGCACTACTTTGAAGGGCAGCTAGCACTACTCTGAGTCTTTAGGAACTATGAGTAACTCTTCCTTAACAAATCCGCGACTTGGGCCATTTAGGTAATATAACACGGGTTGCCCTTCCTTGGTGACGGACTTTGAAATCTCATACGTTTCCAAAGACCAGTTAGGATCCGTGGCTCTCTTACTGCCACCTTCTAGTTCCCCCGGCTGATAGAGGTATCTGACCACTATGTCGCGGGGGAGCTTTTTTTCCTTTAGTCCGACGGCCCTCGAACTTCTGACGTAGGACTTGTGTTCCACGTGTTTCTTTTTTATGGCATCCTTGGGTTTTATTCCCGTAGCTCTGGCCGCCTCGTTGTTCAAAGCTGCGATGACCTGAGAGAGCCGCTGTGTCCATTCCTTGTTGCGCTTAGAGGGATCTTCTAGCTCTTTCCAATACTGGTATCCAAAGAGACGCTCAGCCAGGGTTTTATTAAATCTTTCAACGATGCTCTGACCTCTGTGGTACTCTGCTTCGGCTCTTCTTATTTTAGTGTCGTGGTCTTTCAAGGTCTTGGTAACCACGCCCATGAACTCCGTTCCCGCATCCACTTGCAACAGTTTAGGCCATTTCAAGACGCGCTTATAAATCCTACCTAGGGCTTCTGCGACTTCCCCAGAATCCTTGCTGGTTATGGGTTCGGCGTCCTTGTATCTGCTTGCGATATCAGCCACGGTCAAAGCGTATCTATAGGTCTTTCTTCTTACCGTGTCGTGTGGTAAGAAAAGCAAATCCGCCTGATGAACTTCATTAGGGGCATTTACGGTAAAGCTGGGCCTGGGAATGTACTTAGGCACGGGAAGATAAACCTGCCAGATAGTCTGTTTCTTTAACCAATTCTTAGCCGTTTCGTCGGATACCCTGGCTGCTGTAGCGAGTTTCTTGATAGCCGACGCTCCTTTCCAATAGCCTTCGGGACCGTAGTAAATCCTTTTGAGTTTGTCCTCAGTTCGACCCATTATATGAATTCCAAGACGAGATTGATCTTACGTCCGTTAAAGTCCACCGTCTTTCCGTCCACTTTGATGGTGATGTTTATGCTTTCTACCAAATCACAAGGCAAGTCATAGTTTAAAGAAATGGGAGTGTATTCTACCAGGTCGAATGGATTACCTTTAGGTGAAAACTTAGACATAAGATGGGAGGGATTTCCGTTGCTGTAACTGCAGACCAAATCACAATAGACTTCGTAAGAGGATGCGACTTTCCAATTCACAGGTATGGCCGTGGTGGTAATCGTCTTACCTGTGATACCTAGTAAGGATCCCAATGGAGAACCCTTAAGCATGGTTGATGAGAAGCTTGACATACCATGCTTGATAGTCATTTCATGCGGCAATCCTGTGGTGAGAGTATAACCGCGCTTGGCTAGCTCCTTAGCCAGCGTTATAGGGGTGTAATGCCCATCTGGGAGCATTACGGTAGTAAAATTGCCAGACGTCTTTTCCTCAGTGACCATACCATCGATCAAATTATACCAAGAATTGTACAAAGAGCAACTGACCAACCGAACCGTATGGGCTTTGATTGGGGGATTCAAATAAGTGGTAAAGTTATTCTTATCGCTTTCCAAAAAGACGATCATTATATATTAGACGCTCATGCTTCGCGCCACTAGATGAAATACGCCAAGGCTGCGCCTCCTGCCAGCCCTGCGACTCCTACGAAGACCAGCTCATTGTCTTTTTGTTTCTTAGAAGGCTGGTAGTAATTCTTAAATTGAGGCTTTCTCATTCTAAAGTCGGGGTGCGTTTGTGCATAAAGTTTAAAGGCGTAGTCCGTATTTTCGAAGTTCTTATCCGCCTGCATTTTGTCTTGGTAGTTCTTGTCCAACCAATCCCTGTAAGCTTGTCTTTTTTCATTCCAAGCCGCCACGTCCCTTTGATATTTCTCCAGGGCTAAGTCATGCCTTTTCCTTTCAGCATCGCCTTTGTTGCCTCTAACTAATCTATCCAAATATTGACCACCATAATTAGCTCCAGTGAATGCTAACGCTGCAATGACACCACCTACCAATACGCTAGCCATATATAAGGGCCTCACGGCCTAGGCAGGTACTTCTCCTTCTGTAGGTAGTCCTTAAGGGCAATGCTACCTGCTACTGCAGCAGTCATCTTAGCAAAGCCTGTAATGCTCTTGCTTGGGTCTTCAGTAAAGTCTTCTTTGAGCACTTTCTTACCTACCCAACCAATACCTGCGACAATAGAAGTAATAATAGCTGCATCTTCGACGGTTTTCATAAACGACATTATATTACAAGGAGAGGAGGTTTTATTCCATCTCGGGTATTTTACTTCTCTTAGGAGGCTCCACATACCTTATTTCTGCCCTTGGTTCCACTTTTGGTTTAGCAGCCCGCCATTGTAAGTAGAGGCTGCCTGCTGCTATAGCAATTCCTAATGCTCCGATAACGTAGCCCGGATTCCAAAAGGATTCCTCTTCTTTTTCCTCCGCCTTCTCTTCTTTTTTGGCTTTGTTCTTTCTATTCATTTCCGCGAGCTTCTTTCCCGCAGCGACTCTGCCCGGAGATTTAGGCTTGGTGATCTTTTGCTCTCGAGGGGTTTCCTCCGCCTTTGTTTCGGTGTCACTCATCTTATATCTAAGGACTTGAAGGACTTGACAAGTAACTTGACGACAACTTGACGATGACTTACAGACGACTTGATTAAGTACTTGATGACGACTTAATAATGACTTGACTAAGTACTTGGGGTGACTTACAGGCGACTTGACTAAGTACTTGGGGTGACTTACTTACGACTTGACTAAGTACTTGAGGTGACTTGATCAGGTTCTTGCGGTGACTTGACGTCGACCTCAGCAAGTGCCGCCCGGAAGACCTTTTCAACGTCCCTATCCTTCTTGAAGTCCTTCCAAGACACCAGTACCTCCTTCAAGTCGACATGTTGAGCCACGTGAAGTCCCAAAGATGCGACTGCCATTAACTTACCGCACTTCAAAGACAACCACCCGCAGGTTATCTTAAGTTCTTGGGATATGACATAATCCTCACTTATGTCCTTCCGCAGCGCCTCCACGTCGTCTATGGGCAGTGCAAGTCCAAGCAGTTTAGTGGCCAGCTTAATAGCGGAGTCTGCTACGGCATTCGTGGTCTTACTTGCAAGGGCAGCCTCATACCTCTTATGGAACTTTTTTACCTCCTCTTCAGACAACTTATTAACTTGCTCATGCGTTAACTCCTTGCCTATCATTTCCTTACACTTTCCCGATGACACCAGGACGTTAAGTTGTTCTTTAAGGTTACTTTCATCTACGGGGACTTCATCCAAGAGCTGCTCAATATCCATATATGTTAACGGAATACGGAAACCTCAAAGAGAAGATCATTTTGGAATGTTGATGTGTCTTTAAATGCCGCATGTATTCGTGCAACTGTTCTTTGGATATCTCGCCTCCGTAGTCAGAGAGGATGGTTTCCAAATCACTCCGACTGGGAGTATAAAATACGACCAGGGAGCCTATGTTTTCCCTAAAGGGTTTAGAGACGCTGGTCAGCTGCTGCGAGAGCAACCAAACGCTGATATTGTCATGCCTGCCGCTGAAGGCGAGCTTCACTAATTCGGATGTGCGTCTTTTTACGTCGTCCCCACAGGCGATGTCGTCCAGTATGAGGAGTGTCTGAGTATCCTTGGGGAATTGTTTATGCCAAAACTTCAAATGGTTGGATAACTCATTAGGGTCCAAAATATCCACGAAGAAGTCATCATCTTTCACTCCTATGCCTGTCCAGGTGCGGTTATTCACATAGGTAGGGCATAATAACACTATGTAGTCGAAGCGGTATCTAAAGGGTCCGAGGAGTTGCTCCACTACGAACTGCGTTTTACCACAGCCGGTTGGCCCTACTATCAGAGCATTGCAGGGAATATGTTCTGGGTACATTATATATACGATGGACCCAGTGGAAGCAGTAAGAAGGATTGCCGGCGACATGAAAGATAAGAGAGACACCATCGAAATGCAAAGGGAGGAGATTGACCGTTTGAAAGAGCGCGTGCAGGAATTGTATGATGAAATGTGTGGTCTGAAGCGCGCGGAAAGGTTTGGTGCGCTGATAACGATGGCAACGTGGGCAAAAGAGTCCGTTGTGGATTTCATGCGGTATCCACTGTAGAATGTTAACAATAAGGTTAAATATTTGTTAAGGAATGACATACCTCAAAATGAAGGTGTCTCAGAATGTTAACAATAAGGTTAAATATTTGTTAAGACTACGCTACTTCGAAAGAAAAGTACCTTAGAATGTTAACAATAAGGTTAAATATTTGTTAAGTAATGATACTATCTCTTAAGAAAGGTGTCTCAGAATGTTAACATTTAGGTTAAATATTTGTTAAGGAATGATACTATCTCTTAAAGGATGCGTTCGATAAGGAATGTCGAAATAAATGCATGTTAAACAGGGAATCATTTCTTTAGGCGCGTTATCCCTTAACAAATATTTAACCTAAATGTTAACATTCTAAGGTACGTTTCTTAAGAGGCACGTTATCCCTTAAGATAAAGGTGCCTGATAATGTCAACATTCCTTAAAGGTGTCTAATAATGTTGACATTTAGGTTAAATATTTGTTAAGCATCAACGTACCTCAAAAGAAAGGTGTCTAAGAATGTTGACATTTAGGTTAAATATTTGTTAAAAAAAGGATGTTATATAGAGGTTAACGTACTGCTATGTATAAATGAACTGTGCGGTGTGTAAGAAGAAGTTCAGCAGCAAGCAAAGACTACAATACCATGTCCGTAATGGCGTTTGCACAAAGGAACTAAGTAAAGTTTGTAATGATTGTGGTAAAGAATTCAGTACTGTTCAAAAGATGCAACAACATAAAGATAAGCGCATTTGTATACTTTGCAAGGGCTGTAATAAGGAATTCCCTTTAGGAATGCGGCAGCACTTAAAGAGAGGAGTTTGTGATCATACCAGACAGTGTAGTTTCTGCAATAAGGTACTTAGTAGCCGACAACGTCTCCAAACACATCGGAAAGCGCATGAAGTAAGTTATAAGCTCCTCTTTGGGGCGTATGACTTAGAAGGCGTGGATTGTTACCAATGTGCGGATTTGATGAGTCGCTGCCCGCATAAAGAGGATTACTTAAGGAATCGCATAGATTACCATAAGAAGATAGTCCGTACTTTCCCCTCTTTTGAACGCGCCGAAGGTGTTCCGTGGACTAAAAGGGAGTATTGGAGACAAGAGTGTGATCGTTGTGGTTGTGTCAGAGAAGAAGAACATATCTTCAACTGCTTAACAAATATTTAACCTTATTGTCAACATTCTAAGACACATTTCATAAGAGGTATTATCCTACTTAATAAATATTTAACCTTATTGTCAACATTCCTGAGACACTCCTTGAAATAGTTTCCACACATACTTAACAAATATTTAACCTAAATGTTAACATTCTGAGACACTCTTCTAACAATAACCCTCTTAGGAGGAGGTCTGCAAAAAAATAGGGGCGCGCAAGGCACCCCATTTCCCTTTTTTTTTAGATTGCGCAAACTCTGTGAAATACGTGGTAGCCTAAGGCCTGGGGAGTGCTGAATAACCCACCACAGTCCTTACAAAAGCGGCCAGGACGCACCTTTTTACATACTTTGCGTGAAGTGTGATAGTCCAACGCCTGAACAGTGCTGAAAGTCCTATCACAATGTTCGCAGGTGCGATTGCGACGTATTACTTTATCACACACCTTATGGTTGGTGTGATACTCCAGTCTCTGTTTGCTGCTAAAACCCCTGCCACATTTGTTGCAATTCATTATGTATTGATGTCGGATAGACACCATTAGAGTACGCAATGGCATTGGATTTATAATATATGGACTGTATTACATGCGAACTACCAGCCGACTGCATTGCCTCTCGTAAGCCGAAACCAAGAAAAAAATACACCTGCCTTCATTGCGGCAAGGTATTTCCTGAAGGATCCTTTGTGGGTCATTGGTGCTTTGCCGACCCAAAGGCGCAACGTATGATGGTAGACGCACTTATGAGTGAAGAGGACTCTCAGGCTCCCAAGTAACCACATCAAATATCCATCTACCATCCTTCTTACCATGACTCATAACATGGGTAACATCCTGCCCTTCAATGGCGTACCTTATTCCTATCGGGCGCCCAAAGGGTATATGTTCTTTTTTTATTCTTTAAGACCAAACGCAGACGGTCAATGTCTTCGAAGACCACGTAATTCTTTATCTCATAGATTTCCCCTATCTGCAAATCCCTCCAGTGTGTCTGGATGAACTTTATCTCATTGAATTTATCCTTGTCCATATATTCTATGAAATATCTTTAAGTGCGTCTTTAAAGTGTCTGCGTTCCTAAAGCTCTTGCAGCAATATGCGCAAGGTAAACGCATTCCTTGTGCATACTTCGTGATGGCTCTACAGATGTCGTCGTAGTCGTTGCTGATCAGCACCTTGTAACCATTCTGCTCATACCTTTCTAATAGCAGGCGTTGACTATCAGATAATACCCCGTTGCCTTTAGGAGTCTTCAGCTCAACGCAGAAACCACGGTATCGCACGTGTGCATTCAAGATAAGCAGATCAGGCTGTCCTCGTTGGTATCCTTTCTGCCAGCACTTTATGCGCTTGTTTGACGTGTCTTGTAGTTCGCCTAGACCGGGTGCTATGAGCATTTGGGGGTAATACTTACGGATGTAGTCAACTACCTTCTTATGTAGGTCAAACTCATTCTCTATCTTAAACACCAACTTATTAGGGCTGTCAAAACGCCTTTCAATTTCATATTTGCCTGTCTTCCTTAGCGCAGGCAGTACCTCACCCAACACCCATTTTCTGAACTCCTTGGCTGCGGACTTCCCAGATCCAAATATCAATTCGTAAAGACCCATTTCAGTGACGTAGGTGGAATGTGGCTGCGCATTAAGGGTGTCAACCAGATTGACACCCTTTATAGACCCCAGAGTTACCCTGTTTTCCTCTGAAACGTGATCTCTTACTGCGTTTCTGGAGTTGTCGTATTCTAAGGCATTAGCCACGGACTTCGCTTTAAAGTACAGTTTATCACCTTGCACTATGCATTGCAGTTCGGTGTCGTTGTTTTCAAATACGCGAAGCATCGTATATCTAAGGAATATTTAACCTTAATATGCAACACTTTTAAGTTGGTTCATTTCCACGCTCAGTTGCGCGTCTGACACCACGAAGATGTAGCAGTTTATCTTAGTAGTATCGCTGGCATGCTTGGTGCGTTTGATCTCCAAAGTAATACCATCCTGGGTGTTTACCAGCCGCAATCCCTGGACCATGCATACTCTCATCATTAGTAGGTGCGCATGTCAATCCACAGGGCATATTTATCCTTAAAGAACTCCTTTGGGGCAATTTGATCGCCAAACTTCTGCATTGCTTCCCGGTACATGTCTTCAGGTTTTATCCCTTGGGAGTAAACCTTGTTTGGTACTCCGTTTATGTTTACGCCGACATTGGTAATGTTGGGGTTAAAGAACGCCTCGGAGTTACGCAATCCTGCGGTGTATGTCTTTGCGAACAGCAACATTAGCCCCGTTAAACTGCGTCGTGGTATATTAATACTTTGGTTGATGACCTCTTCGACGTTGTTCGTGAAGCTAAACGTCTTGTACATTACTACGTGGTCGTAAAGGAATGCTTTACCGGCACTGTATTCCATGCCTGCGCTACGAGCCAGCTCTTCAGAGTACACGGTCTCGTACTGCAGCTCCAAATTGGTAATAGAATATGGATGCACACCCCCCGAACTTACGTCCTTTCCTTGTAGGATGTTGGTCGTATCTGCCAAGGTTACTTCGAACTGCAGTTCAGAAAGCTGTCTTGGGTAATACGCACCGTGGTTTGTTATTACTTCGAAGTCCAATGGAATGAGATATTTGGTGCCGTAGGCTGTCTTTATTTCATCTTCTCCGGAGGCGCTGGTGGTTGCGCTTCTTACCTTACGTATGGCTTCACTTGCTATTCCTTGTTCTATCTTTTGTGCGCGGTCGAAGGCCGTCAACCACAAATCTTTGTATGTGGTGTAAAGATCGTACCTGTTTAAGTCTAACAGGGATTCACCAGCAAACTTGATTCTCATCTTAGAGACAAGGTTCCTGCCTACGTTATTAACAACATAACGCGTGTCTGCGGTATCTGGCTGAACTGCTAGGTCAAACCTTAACGCCAGGGTGCCAGGAACCAATACCAGGTTATCCGTTAACGGGGAACGCCTACATACAGCGTTCTCCCTGGTTTGGCGCTAGAAGGAGTAAAGGTGACCCGGTGAAAGGTACGTTCTGCTTTCAGACCGCCAACCTGCTTAGGAAGGAGGTTAGGATTTAACTTTGAGCTTATCATATATAATGGAAGGAGAAGGTATAGACTTTGACCCCACTACGGAAGAAGGTCAAGTAGATATTAACTGATGAAGAATACGAGTCTTTACTTCCTAATGACAACGTAGACCAAGTAGGGCTATTTGACAAGCTAAGACGCAGATATGGCAGCCGCAGGCTCCGCGATGCTATGCGTTCTTTGAGAGACAAATTCAGGTCTAAGAATCCATACAAACCCGTTCCAGAATATTTACAAATGGATGACTTAGGACCCGTTCCCGAAGCCCCCAGCGCTGCATGGCTTAGCCAGATTCAGGAACAAATGAACGAATCCATGGATGAAGAACCGAACGACTTTGATAGGATCAAGGAAGAATTCCCAAACTGGGACCCAGATAAAGCCCAAGTAATGTTCAACGATGATAACGAATGGGGTAAGGAAGTCATAATAGCAAGGTTAAATAGGTCTAATGCTAAGCCATACATTATCAAGGACATAAATGGCAAATACTACCCAGATAATAATATTCCTCCAACCCTTAGGAAGGCATTGGGAGAACCCAACTTAACCGAGCAACAGGCCGCGGCAAAGGAGGAAACGCGACTGGATTTCAATAAACTCTTTGAGGCAGCAAAAAGGTTACCAACCTTTGCAGGCGGTTATGGAACACACGAAGAGTTAAGGGCGAAAATAAGGACTCTAAACGATTCACTTCAAACCAAGACGGATGAAGTTGCTGCGTTAAACTCTCAGAAAAGGGAATTGGAGGCTAAAATAGATAAAATACGGACCCTACCAGTACGTCTCGCTGAGAAATCCGTTAATGCACATAATTTAGCAGAGGCGCATGTACGATTAGCTGAGGTCGAGGAACAAAAGAAGGCAGCTGAGAAAGACATACAACAAATCAAGGAGGAGCGTGCGGACCTCTTAAGAGCACGCGAGGATTTCATAAGAGCACGAGATGATTTGGCGGCTCTCAGGGCGGCTTATGGTGACCTCGAACTGGATAATGAAGACCTTAAGAAAAGAATCGAGGAGGTAAACGACGAATTCTTAGAACAACATAGGCTCGTTGCTAAAAACCAAGATGCCATCGAAGCAGACTACAGAGAGAGAATAAGCAAGTTATTAGACGATAAGACTACTACCAAGAATGAATTAAAGGTTGCTCTAAACAAAATAGACACAGGCGACGCGGAGATAAAAGAATTAAGGGATAACTTACAGGAACACATAGAAACCCAAAGGAGAATAATAGTGGAAATGGGCGAAAAAAAACCTACAAATAGGACAATTTCTACAGGCTATCGAAGACCTGGAGTATCAAGTCGACCGGCAGCGAGAAATAATCGAGGACCAAACCCGCCCCGAAGAGGAAAGGGAGGCTGCCCAAAAGGAAGCGGAGGCCATCGAGGTGCGCCTTGCGGAATTACGAACGCAAAAGGAAAAGCTGGAAAAAGAATTGGGGCTTACCACCAAGGAAAAAATAAAAAGAGCTTTGGTGAAATATGGTATTCCGCTGGCATTTGCGGTCGCCATTTCCTCCGTAGTAGGTGTGATCCTTAGCACACTTAAGGCTACGGGAGCAGGTGTAAAGGCAGTAGGTAAAGGGCTGACGGACTTAGGTAAAAAGATGGCAGCCTCTTTACCAGGGCTGCTCGGCAGTGTCCTCTCTTTGGTACTTAGAACCGGAGGAGAACTGTTAAAGTTCGTGGGAAATAACATTTGGATCTTAGTCGTAGCTATCGGCGTGGTCCTTTTGAAGAAGATGAAGGTGTAGGCTTATCCTTATGTATTACTGGAGGCTTATCATCGTCGGGTGTCCGAGGCGTCCTCGACTGGGGATAAGTAAAGATAGTATTCGCACCGCCTTGATAATTTGGTGCTAGGGGTATGGCAGTCATAGTAGAAATGGTCTTATGATTCCAAGCAGCATCCGTCGAAGGTTTCTCAGTCGGAGAAGCATTTATCCTAACGCGACCGGGTTCACCGCCTTCGATATCGCTGGGAAGAATCTGTAACTTCGCATATTGACAATTAACTATGATATGAAAAGTCACCGGCGTCAGATCTTCCCATACGCTTGTTGGAGGGGGCTCCGACGAGAAATGAGTTGGGTTCCTAGTATTAGTAGTCGTTCTGTAAGGCAGTAATGGATGGTCATTCTCATCAACGATCCTAAACCCGACATTACACGAATACCCCGTCGAAATGCAAATGGTACACATGATCAATCCCGGGCCCCCAACCTTCACCCACAAACCCGTGTCATGCCAATGCTGTTCTAAGTAGTCCTTCTCCTCTAAGTAATGAAGAAACCGATCTTCCTTCGCATGTGGATTCATATATTCCAGGCAACAAAGTTACCTTCTAGAGACTGAGCACCGTAAGAGTGCTGATGGTTGAGTGATTATAAGGTCGATCTCTTTGATCGTGTACGCTATTTACCGTTACTACACCCGTATCGTCTACGCGTATTTGCAGCTTTACTTTTCCATGGCAATCGGCAACCATGTGGAAAGTCCAAACCGATAGATTTTCGACACTGCTGGGGTTGGGCTCTGTGGAGAAATGCGTAGGCTCCCTGTTGTTCGTCTTCGCACGCATGGGCTGCAGTATGCCATTCTCATCCAGGAACCGAAAGCCGACGTTGGCATGGCTGCTCGTGCCAATACAAATACTACAAAGGATTAACTTCTTCCCTGAGTAGTTCAAATCCACAGACATCCCAGTGACATCAACCCAAGATGCCTGGGTGTATTTTTTCTCGCCTGTGTAAGTCGTGTAAACACAATCCATTCCGGATACGTAGGGGTTGTTCATCGCCATATATAAAGACTCAAACCAACACTCGCAGCTGCTAGTCCGGCTTTTAGTAAGTTATGGTCATATTCCTCAGGTATCGTGGGCCGTATCTTCTTTTTTACGGTTTTTGATGGTACATGTACCTCCTTTGGCTTTTCTACGTGCTCCTTCTTTGGCTTCTCCACGAAATGGGGAATGTTCCTAAGAGTGTCAGAGTTCACGTCATTCACCCCAAACTTCATGTCTTTGGTTGCTCGCTGTAGTTTGTTGTTGTAACCCACAACAGAACTGGCGTTAATAACCAAATTACTTGGCATTAACCAACAACCGGGACTTAAGGCATAATCCAGTCTAACTTTTGATTGCTGCACCGCAAGTTGATACCTTTGAACTGACTTAGATATCTCATTCTCAATAACGGCACTTTCAAAGAGAACAAGGAATACTTGTTGTGTTTCCTGTGACGCACCACTGGCATCTACGATGGGGCTGCGAGTGCTAACCTGGGCTCCTAGGACGCAGTAAACAAAGGCTTCGATGCTTCGATTAATCCTTGCTAGATTCTTTAACCCAATACCCTTTGCTGCAAAGAATGGCGCCCAAGGATACTTCTCCTTACTCTCTATGAAATAAATTAAGTTTCCTTTTGTTCCGCTGCCTCCTAAGTCTGAGAATTCGAAGGAGCTGGGATATCCCATGCCTGGACTTTCTATGCTGGCTCCGACATACGAAGCATAAGTGTAAGTCTCTCCTAGACCGTGGGCGGCGCCTTCATGGTTACGAAAGTCAGGGTTGGTAAGCTTAAATTCATTTCTTAATCGCTCCCATGCAACTTTGTCATATTTATTATCCTTTGGGTTAAAGACAGTATCACCCGGTAAAGGCGCGCCTAGCTCATACAATATTCTGCGAATAGTAAAAGCAACATGAAATCTTAGGAAAGGAATATGAAGCATATCCGCGGCTATACCACATCCTTTAGTAGCAGCCCAGACAGCAAAGTTCAACTGCTGCGGCCAATATCGCATGCTGGGGCCTGATAACCATTCTCTGGATTCTTTTCCCGACGTGTGCTTCATCCGAGTCTCTCTGAAGATGTCTCTTACTTTTGTCTTAAAAGTCGTAGGACCCACGGGGATTTCTAAGGACGTAACCATCTTAGCAAAGTCATCCGCTCCGCCTTTGTTATCGTAAAATGGGTAATTCTCTGTTGCCGGTAATAGATTCTTTGGGAAGTTAGGCTTAGGTTTCTGCTGCACAGGCGTTGGTTTTACCTCAACAGGCTTAGACTTAATGACGTCTGTATGCCTTGGTGCAACGCGGGGTAAATGTCCCATATGATTCCCAAATGCGTCGTGGGGATAACGCCTTGACCTGCGGTATGAGCTTCCCATATCGTTTCCAAAGGCGTCGTACATTAGTATATATAATGGATGTTATACCATCAGCGCCTCCACTTTATCCTGAAGTTCCCAAAGGGGCTCCGAACGCTGAAAACTTCCGCTTGAATAAAGCGAATTTAATCCTGGCTTATTTGGAGGGGCAGGCAAAACATTACGAAAACGTTAGAAAGAAATACGTTAGAGCCCGAAGTACGCTACATAAAATTGCGATAACTACAGGATCCATGTCCGTAGCATTAACGGGCACTGGCGTTGCTACTTCGCTTACAGGGCCGGGAATAGTCGTTGGAGTTCCTTTAGCCGGCGTTGGGGCAGCCTGTGGTATCATTTCGGCTGTTGCTACGGGTATTATGAAACAGTTGTCAAGCAAAATATCCAAGCATGACACGACAATAGCTCTGTCAAGGGCTAAAGTAAATACGATTACCGACCTTGTCTCAAAGGCTTTGCGTGACAGAAAGATAGACGATGTAGAATTCTCGCTTATCTTAGCCGAAGAGGAAAAATACGAGAAATTAAAGATGGACATCAGAAATAAAAAAACAGTCGTCAAAGATTTAACCGAGGAATCTCGCAAAAAGATCTACCAGGAGGCAAAAGAAGAGCTTCAAAGAAAACTCGCTTAGACATCAGTTTTGAAAAGAGCGTGACAGGATTCTATTTGCATATCGAACGACAGTACGCGTAATATTTATGCTAATTTCTCATCTTATGCCATAAGATCCACTATCTTCTTGGAATCCAACCTAACAGAGGGTGGTTGGGGTTTATTTTGTAAAATATTTCGTAAATTACGTCAGGATAATAAGGAATATCCTTATCCAGCCGACAAAACATCCACTCGGCTCTGCTCATATCAGAAACTTCGGGAATAGAATTACCGGTAATTTCAGATAAAAGATAGGGAATAGCTTTGTAATATTTCCCTAGCTTTAATTTTTTCAGCGTTTTCCGTAGGCTTTGCGGTGTTGGCTCTTCTAAATGGTCTATGATTCTTTCCATTACTTCGTCGTCTAAATATACCGGCCGATGACCTTGGATATGACTCATCCAGTCTCGGAAGTATTTTATTCTTTTGTATGGGGTCTTCTTACGACCTCCATTAGCGTAATACTGCTCTTTGGTAGCATTTGGTACGGCATTACGAATATTCTTACCACACTCGTAACACTGTGCTGACGTGTCGTCTTCTATTTGCATTTTTTTACCACAGCAAATATACTTATTCGGTTTAGTAGGTACAAACTTAGGTTCCAAGCACTTTACACAGAAGTCGTAAACAAACTTCTTACATTCGTGCATCGTATATCCATAAGATATCTTAACCTCCGTTTGCGGTACCCAAACACAGCAGCAGTAAGGACACTTATTGCCGATGCCGGCGGATCGCAGTTGGACCCCTGTAGGGCCTTTAACCTACCTCCAAAACCCCAGGGGGGGCTGGGGTTTTTCAACATGTGATTTTTAGCAATGCCGGCGTTTGTCAACTCCGCCTTACTGCTGCTGAGTTTCATAAAGACTTTTTTCCTAAACAAATATGCTTCAATTATCCTTTTTTTTTTCTTATTTTGAACAATTTGTTTTTCCCGAACTATTCTTGTGAATTCTCATATGGTCTAGCGGTTAGGATTCCCTGGTTTTTACTCAGGCGGCCCGGGTACGGACTCCCGGTATATGGGAACATTTTGTATCTACCTATTCACAAATTAATTAATATGATTATCAATTTGAAGATAATATTCATTTTCACCAATTTGGGTTTAGCTATGAACACTGTTACTTTACTATTTGGGTCCCGTATCTGGGCGAAAAACTTTAAGTTATACGTAAAAAGGGGGATTTTGGAAAAAATGACATCAAATAACATTGTCATTATTTGTCTGCTTGTATTGTTCAATACAATTCAATTCAATTCAATTTATTCACACCCTTTAAGTAGAAATGAATATAAAAATTCATAATTGTTAATATTTCATGTATTCTATATTTTATAACTGAGATATATAAATAAAATATAAAATCGAAACAGTTACTACAGTGAGTGTGCAGTGGTAGTATAAACTTTTGAGGATGAAAGAAAATATTGCCGTGACCAGGATTCGAACCTGGGTTATTGCGGCCACAACGCAATGTACTGACCACTATGATCATAGCTGAACATCGCTCTCAGGTGGCGAAGTGGAGAAAATTTTATTTTGTCCATTTTTGTGGGTGTATTTTGTCTTATAATATATCCATAAATCTACCTTACTACCTTAGTTTTATCCTCTGTGCTATTCAGTGTGTAGTGGTAAATTTACAGTAACTAAAAACGTTTAAAGTCAAGTTATGTCGAAGGACTAATTAAAATCTTTCTTTTTCTTTCCAAGATGGCGGACACAGAGAAAGATGTTCAAGAAATGAATAAAACCTGGGAAGATAAACTGGCTGAGACCCAGCAGGCAACCGTGGTATGTGAAGATTCATCCCGGCTTTTTAGCACTCTCATTTTCAAACATGCACAATACAACACTTGAATCTGATTGGCGGAATTCCTGTTTGAGGGGTATATACACCGATTCTGATTGCTGAGAGTCAAGTAAATCAGATCTGAATACAAAATTTTAACAAGTCAAATTCAATTTTCCACTATTTTGCGAGTCCGTCCTAATTTGGCGCTAAATATGCTTGTGGCCTATACTCATCCAGTCAACAAATCCTGATCTTGCCGTGTGCTGTAGTTATCGCGTGTTATATTTAATTGTTTTTTCTTTTATTTGCTCCAGGACAAAGAGGCGAAGAAGAAAGAACGCATGGCCACGCCTCACTTCTGGAACTTGAACCCAGACTCTCAGCTGACTGGAATGATTGTGCACCTCTTTAAGGAAGGTAAAATATTACCATCACAACTTCCTTTTGCTGTCATAACATTCTACTTTACTAAAGCCTTTCATTCCATTTCCAAAGATCATGGGAGACTGGTAACGATCTCAGTCCCATTCACTCCCACAATCCTCAGAAAACATCTGTTAAAGTTTGGTCAGCTACGATTTCAAGCTCACGCCCCCTCATGTGAGCCCATACAAATTATGTCTCAAAAATACGGTATCTTTTCTCAAAATAATGACTATCTAGGCAAGAAACAGAAGTGGATTCAGTCAATTCAACTATTCACGGACTGTATTATTTATTTATTCATTTCATGATTCGCCCAAGGGCAACTCTAGTTCCCCTATATAATATTAACATTATATGGTTTACATTGAATTCTATTGAGAAAAAAAACAACCTTACTTTAAGAGAAAATGCATGACATAACCGGGTCAAGCTAGAAAATCCTCTCTCCTTGAAATAAAACAGAACGTGTCGAAAAAAACAGAAGTGGATTTGAAAACCCCGGGCTTTCCTGAACATTTTGGTATATAATTCATAGGAATTTGTTAAAATTTAGAACCGTATTTTTGCTGATTTTATAAGCTCATACTATCTGTTGGCCTATACATTCCCCTCTTTTGGTTTCTTAGGTTTCGTAGCCTCGAAAACACGCTAACTATAGAAAATTGTGAAGAACAGAAGAATGATTTACAGGGTCATTTAGGATGTTGTGTCACACAGTTTACTTGTGCTATATAACTTAACTTTTAAAAACAGCCTTTTGCTTTGGAAAGAGAAGAAAAGGACCGAAAAGAGCAAATATTTCAAATGTATGGGCAATTTTTTCCAATGACCACAAAATCGTGACCAGTCTTTCTTCAGCAGCTAGTATTTGCCATACACTATCATCAGAAATGCAAGTAGAGGGGTCAGTAGATGTCTCACAGGGGAGGGAGTGGGGATGGATTACTTCATTACAATTTTTAACATGGATGGATGTTGCTGGTATTTCCAGGCAAAGTCAAGATTGGTAACAAGAAAGCCGATCCACCAGCAGATATTCAACTAGCTGGGTTGAAGTAAGTCATGCCAAGAATATCGTTTGTTTATATATAATTTACGGAATATGCGTTTAATATTTCATCAATATATTCCATAAATAATCATTCTTGATTGGTCGACTGTTTTTAAAATTGGCTAATCAGAGCCGATAACGTTTCAATTTGCTTGGTGTGTTTGCCTCGTCAGTATTGAGAAAGAACACTGCGAAGTGACCACGAAGGAAGGACGTACGATTATCAATCCTATTGGGGATGCTAAAATCTTGGTTAACGGGGAACCAATCACTGAGGAGGAAGAACTAGAGCACCTTGACAGGTAATGACACGCAACTGTTTTCATGGATGTCACGCAATCTATATGTGAATAACGGTAGGAATTATTCGACTCTTAGCGTGTGTGAAAAGGATAGCTTCAAAGGTAATGAGAAAAGAAGAAAAGAAAGAGAGAAAGAAAGAAAGATAGAAAGAGATAAATATGCGAGCTATTTTCTACTGAAAAAAATCCTGTTCATCCATATTCCATCTAGTTTTCTACGCAGCACTTATGAGTGTCGTCACGCAACGCTTTCTCCCCTAAAAAGTAGTGGCGCTACTTAGGAGAGTGAGTATTAAGTGACGAGTGTTAGGAGTCTATCTATATTTAATTCTCTTCAAGTACAAACCACATCTCACCCATTCCCACAGGGTAATGTTTGGTTCCAATCATCTGTACGTCTTCCACCATCCAAAACAAGCAGAAAAGTCAAAGATCAAAACAGAATCCATCACCTATGAAATGGCACAAGAGGAGATAGCACAGAACTCTGGCTTTGAGATGGAAGAGAACGATAACAGAGGTAAGTACTTACCTTTTCCTTTTTCCTTAAGTAGTTACCTTTTTCCTTAAGTAGTTACCTTTTTCCTTTTTGTGGAATAGCTAACACGGTGCATTGTGGACTAGCTTGGGTACAAATCTATTTCGTTCATCATGCCTTATATGGTATCGTCGTATCCTCGCTATAGCAGCATGCACCCTATTTATCGACTAGATTAAAAAAAAAGTAAAATAGCATTGGCAGTAAGGTCTGCAGGGGCTTCTGACAAAATTATTGAAACAAGGATTCGTAGTAATCACCTGTCGCTGTGGTGCTCAGCCGTGATCGTATAGTGGTTAGTACATTGCGTTGTGGCCGCAATAACCCAGGTTCGAATCCTGGTCACGGCAATATAATTCTTTTACTATTTTGTACGACGTACTAAAAAATGGCAAACCCTTTTTTTAGATATAATATTAATGTGATGAGGCTTGCCCACTAAACAGGGAGTGTGGGATTTTCAGTAATAGCTGTTAATAATGACGCATACACTGACTATAATATTAACCAAAATAATGAAATATCAGTTAACTGTTAACTACTAAATTTAGGCTATTTTTTAGTTGAATACTAATAAATTTTAGCCCAATTGTCAGTGAGTTAACTGTTCAACCCCATACACACCCTTTTAACGGGGATTGGAATAATAGACGCGGATGAAAAAATTTTTCCATACCGGGAGTCGAACCCGGGCCGCCTGGGTGAAAGCCAGGAATCCTAACCGCTAGACCATATGGGATATGACACGAAAAATGTTGAAGACAATTATAAAATAGGCATTATTTTGAAATTCACCATACTGTATTCGAAAGTATGAAAACCTATTTAGCTTGGACGTAATATTTTTTTCAATTTCAAACCAGGTATCATTCTTTTGAGAATAAGATTTTTTTGTTTTCACTTCCATATTCATGTCTTTTCTCATGCGCAAACATTGTACATGAAACAATACTTTAAGTAATGACACGTGGTTTGAAATGGAAAAACATTACAGCCAAGGTAAAGAGGTCTGTTCAAGGTAACACAATCATCACATGTCACGGTGGTGTTCAGCCGTGATCGTATAGTGGTCAGTACATTGCGTTGTGGCCGCAATAACCCAGGTTCGAATCCTGGTCACGGCAATATGTTTTATAAATGGAATAGCCGCCTATATTATGTCATAATGGCAATAGCTATACTGACTTTCGCTCTTCCTCATAACATTTTTATTTGATAAAACTCTAAGATTTTTTTTGCCCAAAATAGGAACTAAAAGACTAAAAACGGATCCTGAAATTTTGAAGTACACGGCACGAAAATGACAGATCGTATCCAGGGTTTCCACGGAGATCATTTATTCTGAATATTTTTGTTTGATTTTTTAACCAGATGCCATGCTACTACAAGAGGACTTGGTTGACCTTGTGCCAATGGTAGAAGAAGCAAATGCTATCAGTATGGAATTAGATAGAAAGGTATGTAACTATGATGCTCAATAGCATACAGCTTGGTCTCTGCTCCAGAAATTATGGTGTTTTGAATGAATGAGTGAGAAACATATAGTAGGGCAAAAGGAAAAGACGAGGGTCGCAGATTTTGGGGCGCGCGCCTTTTGGCGCGAAAGTTTCCCGTATTCCTGTATATTTTATAGTATGCTGTTGATCACGCGTATCTTTTCTTAGGTATCCTTTGAAGTCGTCGTCATGACAGCTAAGGCGCGTGGGCTCTGTGATGGAAAGTCTGAGGTAACATTTTCTCTTTAAGGTGACTGCCTATTTTTGGAAATTGATTTAAGCCTCTTTTTAAAACTACGATTTTCCGAATTGAAATTTAATGCTGATTCCAAATCTGGAAAGAAAAATAGGTGTCCCGAGCTCGTTTTCGAGATAATCAGCATTTAATTGAAGCCTACGCACGAGCTTTTGGAGTAAAAATTTCGCCACCGGAAGTGATTATAAAAAAATAAGATTCATAATATAATAGTTATTTGCAGACTATATGATTGCACGAACGAAGGCTAGTCAATCCTTCTACAATAATACATGGATATTTTTGACAGAAAGACAAAAAAATACATCGATTTGTCATAATTTGTAGTTTCGGTGCGCTTAAAAAATCTCATAAAGTCGAACAAAAATCCCTACAAAAATCCATTTTTTCATGTGTTCCTGATTTAAACTTTTTCTAAAATGTTGATATAACCTAGATTTTTAGGAGTTTTTTCCAATGAGCTATCAAAAAGTATAGAGTCCCATATGTCCCATATATGAGGGTTTTGCCCTGTTGAAGCTCAAAACGCGTATGGTTCTTCAATAAAATCTTGTAGATGTTTGAGCGGTTTTTGAGCGCGCGCTCATCGTGGGCTCAATTCGAACATTCAAAAGTAGGCAGCCACCTTATTTTCTTATAGTTTCTATGGCGATCTTTGGTTAATAACGTCATTATATTAGCTGGTGATATGGGGTTTCCGTTTTTCTTATTCCTTTTATGGTTATAGTTTTTTTAATTTTTATATATTGTTGTTATCTTGTTTCTATGGTGATACCTTGTTTCTATGGTGATACCTTGTTTCTATGGTGATATCTTGTTTCTATGGTGATACCTTGTTTCTATAGGGATATCTTGTTTCTATGATAATATCTTGTTTCTATGGTGATACCTTGTTTCTATGGTGATATCTTGTTTCTATGATAATATCTTGTTTCTATGGTGATATCTTGTTTCTATGATAATATCTTGTTTCTATGGTGATATCTTGTTTCTATGGTGATACCTTGTTTCTATGGTGATATCTTGTTTCTATGGTGATACCTTGTTTCTATAGGGATATCTTGTTTCTATGATAATATCTTGTTTCTATGGTGATACCTTGTTTCTATGGTGATATCTTGTTTCTATGGTGATATCTTGTTTCTATGATAATATCTTGTTTCTATGGTGATATCTTGTTTCTATAAGGATATCTTGTTTCTATGATAATATCTTGTTTCTATGGCGATCTCTTGTTTTTATGGTATTAGTTATGCTTCTTTGATACAGTTTCTACCAGTATTTGTTTCTTGATTCCATGACGATAAGTTTTCAATATTTCCAATCTCATCGTAGCCATACGTCCTAATGAAGAACTTGGACACGGGACTGGAATGGCTGTGGCCCAAAAATAAGTTCATCAACAGGAAATACCTGATGCAAGAGATGTACAGTAACTACGAAGAAGGGGAGGACTGGACACTACCAGATGAAAAGGATCCCTTTACCGAGACCCCGGATGTAGAAGTTCTGATTGGCTGTGTCGAGGTACCAATGGAAAGCCTGGGATATGTGGTAAGAGTGACGCCATTTCTCATACCAAATTTTCGTTCAAAAACGAATACAAATTGTCATATTTGAAGAGCCAACATTTGAAAAGACCCTCTCGATTGAAACTCATTTTTTGTGTGTCTCCCAACGCGCGTTAAAGACTTTTTTTTTTAATGTACTGACTGTTGTTTGATATCTGTATAGCTGGACATGAGAGAACAACTGAATATCACAGACTTCAGAGGAAAAGAAGTTGGATACCTAAACGTAAGTACAACATGGTAATCTCTCATCAGAACTTCTTCGTCATTTGGATTATACATTGGTAAAGCAATAACTTGGAACATTCTTTTTTATTGTATATTTGTTATAGGTGGAAGTGGTTCCTCTTGACGACAAAGGAGAAGAAATCACAGAAGACACTGATCTGTTTATTGATAATCCACAAGACCTGGTGAGTGTAACTCTTTGTGTGTAACTTGTGTAAGAACCGCAAAGATCTCCTGTGAAAATGCACAAATCAGTCCCACCTGAGCGGTGAATTTTGTTTCAGCCAATCACAGCGCGTTTTGCTGCTTTACTGACAGGCCCTCATTCCCAGGCTTCTGTAACCCAACTTTTGCATATGTTTTCAGTTTTCTTTTGACTAGAACATAATTATATACGTGTCTACAAAAAGACAATATGGACAGATAGAATAAAAACGATTTCACTTTACCGCCATTTTTGCTTCGTTCTTTCACTCATGCAAATTTTTTCCGCTTTTGGAAACTCCTTTACCATAGGATGAATATATTAGAAGTACAATAATGAAAGTATCATTAATAATTCAATTATATCCTAATTTTTTATCTTTGTCATGTCAGATTGGAAACGCTATGGATTTTGTAGTGCGTATCACAAGTGCCCGTGGATTACCTAAGAAATACACGGTAATGTAACTAATACTATCTTTCATGGGTTCCTTGAAATGGTGTACAAGCCTGAGCCTCTGGAGCCTCTGTACTGATTATTATTACTATACTCAAATGTATTATATAGTTTATATCTTGAATATGAAGTACATTCATTCATGCAATTTAACTTTTAGTTTTAAAGATGTTTGCCGGAACAAATTTACATTTCCAGAGGTGAAGTGGGTACCGGGTATCCCCACCCCTCTCCCCAGAAAGCCATTTTTTGACCTCATCTGGCGTTATCTGTTGTATAAAAACAGGAGGTGTATTGTAGTTACAAAATGTACCTTGATGAAGATCCCAAGACAGAGAAAATCTCAGGAACAATCAACCCTGATTTCAACTATGAAAGGAAATTCCACTTTGATTCTGTCAATCAACAGGTATGACATCGTGCCGGGCTAGATCGCAGTGACTTGGCGCATTGGTTGTATCAAAGCAGGGGAGGATCCAGGATTTTTTCAAAGGGGGGGTTGTAGTATTGATTTGAGGTGGTGGAGAGATATAGCAGACCAAAGGGTTAGGGAGACGATCATAGGGAAGGAGGGGGGGGGGGGGGTTGCAACCCCCAAAACCCACCCCTAGATCCCCCACTGCAAAGGATATCGTTCTGTTTATTTTGCGCGTGGAATAAAGCGTTTTTGTTTCTTAGCACATTCCTCATTCCACCAGGCATGTCTCTTTTAATATAGAAACAATTTAGTTAACAACTTTACGCTTTTTGTTTCGCAGTTTATAGATTATCTGATGAAGAAGTCAGTAATTATTCAGGTGTGGGGGAAAACACGTAGCAGAGAAACATCCTGTCAACAAGGCTGCCAAGGAAGGAAAGGACACCAAGGCGATCATGAAGGCAGAGAACCTGAAGAAGGGCATGGCTAAAGGGTCAAAGGTCAGTAAAATGCAAGGTCAAAGTTCTTTGTGAGTTCTTTGGGCTCAAATGTAATTTAGATGTTAGCACGTACAAGGTAACTAGTAACTAGAATTATAGGTAGTGAGGGAAGGGGGGGGGGGGTAATGAGAGAAGGAGGAGTAGTGAGGGAAGGAGGGGTAGTGTGAGAAGGAGGGGTAGTGAGGGAAGCAGGGGTAGTGAGGATAGGAGGGGTAGTGAGGGAAGGAGGTATAGTGAGGGAAGGGGGGTAGTGAGGGAAGGGGGGGAAATGAGGGAAGGAGGACAGGTGAGGGAAGGAGGGGTAGTGTGAGAAGGAGGGGTGGTGAGGGAAGGAGGGGTAGTGAGGGAAGGAGGTATAGTGAGGGAAGGAGGGGTAATGAGGGAAGGAAGTATAGTGAGGGAAGAAGGTGTAGTGAGGGAAGAAGGGGTAGTGAGGGAAGGGGGGTAATGAGGGTGGAGTAGTGAGGGAAGGAAGGGTGGTGAGGGAAGGAGGGGTAGTGAGGGAAGGAGGGGTAGTGCGGGAAGGAGGTTTAGTGAGGGAAGAAGGGGTAGTGAGGGAAGGAGGGGTAGTGAGGGTAGGGGGGGTAGCGAGGGAAGGAGGGATAGTGAGGGAAGGAGTGTCGGGAAGGAGTGTCAGTCGAGGATGGATATTTCCCCTTTAAACGGAGGAACGTTATATAAGTGCAAACTAACACCCAATCAAAACTGACTGATTTTTAAATGTTGTACCCAAGAAGAATAAATTCGTCTTTAATCATCAGTGATCAATGATGACCCCATTTTCGTAATCCCCCCCCCCCCCAGCGCTATGTGTAGGAGTTGGCTTTCAATTCAATAAATATGCCACATTTACCTGAGCATATAATAAAACCATTTTTATGTGATATGTTTTTGTTTACAAACAGGGAAATGTTCCTGCATTAATGAATGTATCAGACATGGCCACCATGAAGAGACGTAAGGAGAGACTGGAACACAAACTGGTGAGTTTTTCATAACTTACTGAAGTCCATCTTTTACTCGTTGAAGAACGACATGATGTCTGACACATATCTATAAGTCCCCTATTTGCTTGGCAATAAACCAATTCAACTTGGGCGTAATGTGTTCCCATTTCATACCACGTGTCGTTCCCTAGAGTATCAATTATTTCTTTACTTTGAACTTTGAACTTTTGTTTATTTACACACATATAAATGTTTACAAGTAAGTTTATGTATATAATACAATTTGAAATAAAATAAGAGATTTTTTGAGGAAAAGAATTATCAGTGTTGTTCATGGTACAGTGTGTGTGGATGTCGAAATAGTGTAAACTTTCAAGTCGACAGCCACCTTTAACGGTTGCACATGAGAAGACACATGAATATGGATACAAACCAAACAAAGAATCGTAATTTCTAGGGAATGACACGTGGTCTGGGTTGATAAAACATTTGAATTGCCCACAATTGAATTTGGACCAACGGTGGTTCGAGACATGAACAAAACTATAACCGTATTTATCAGAACATAATAGACCTTACTCGTGGTGTGACAATGTTTTCCCAATTCAGCTTGACGAACCTCCAGGGGATTCATTTTCTTTTGCTTTTACTCTTCGAAAAATTCATGAGTATCCCAAAGGATACGAAAGGAATAACGATGATATCCCGACGAGCTTACCACGAATAAGGTCTATTGAACAGACAATTTAAAAATGAATTATTTCAAACAGAGTCGAGGGTCAGTCAAGAATCAGCGTATCTAAAACAAGTTCCTTCGTTTCTGCCATCAATCTTATATAGTTCTTTTAAGATCAATGTTTCTGCTCACATTGTGTGAAAGCTCTCTCAACCCTACTTTCTGAGACTCGCTTTTATAAATAGCATTTACAACCTTTTCACACACAAAGCACCTAAAATCTTTCGTGCCTTTAACTCTTTGCGCATTGATTAATATCAACAGCAACAGCTTCGTGAGCTCTGTGACAAGAGAGAAAAAGAAGGGCACATCGCTGTGGCGGTAAGTAACTTAACATTCCTGTGGTAATGATGATTATGATGTATAATAATAATAAAGAGATGATGGTGATGATGATGATGATGATGGCGGCGATGTTGACAGCCATGATATTGGTGTTTATAAGAACGATGATGGTGATCATCATGATTATTATATGTGATGATGGTGGTGGTTTGAAAGAAGATGATGATGATTAGTACGATTATGGCATCATGATGATGCTGATGCTGTAAATGATGATATGACGGTGATAGTTATGGGTGATGGTAACGACAACGACGATGATGACACGCATAATGATGATGGTGATGTTAATGATGAGGATGGTGATGATGATGATCAGAATGGTTATGATGATGATGACGACGATGATGATAGTGGTGCCTATGGCGATGATGGCGATGATGGTGATGATACAGATATGATAATGAAGGAGAAAGTTTCGATAGATATAAATACCATGAGTTTTACACCATAATAAGTCAGATATACACCTTCAACCTTACAAATGCACCCAGCTAAGCTGTAGCTTTAACTAACCTGCACCTCTCTTTTTAAATTATCAATAGCTCACTGACGTAAGAGCGATAGTAGGAGACGCTAATACCAATACAGCAACAGTAAACGCCAAAGTACCTGTACAAGAACAGCAAAAGAATGAGAGTGCTGCTTGTCTTATCTTATAGATTAGAAAACCAAGCCTTTGTACAGTACGAATTTAATTCTCACTTAAGACGGTGCAACATTCATTGATCTAACTTTTCCCCCATTTCAGACCACGTGTCATTCACTATTCCTATTCATGTTTCTTCTCATGCGCAACTGATAGCAAAGAATTGATACTCTAGCCTGAAATGGCAAAAACATTACGCCCAAGTTAAAGAGCTCTATTAACCGCTATATCAGTTTATAGTTATACACCTTCTGATTAACCGTGCATCCAAGCAAAGTTAAGTCGGGCTGTACACATACAGGCCAAGTAAACCGATGTTCATTTAATGTAGCATCGAGTCAAGAAACGTTAAAGTAGATCTTTGACGAGTTTGAGTTATTCTCAGTAATGTCTCAATAGTGTACTCATTTATAAATATAACTTTGTTTGGAATTATATACAATAGTGTCAAGCAACAACCAAAGAAAAACGAACTAATTAAATGTATAAACAACTGGAAAAGAAGCTGGAATAATCTTCCTTCCAGAACAAAAATATTCCTTTACATTTAAATTGTCACTTGTAGTTATTCCCATTCGCACCATTCTTTTCCACTCATCTAAGTAAGACGCCATTAGTATTTGGTTTTTAGTATTACGACATTAGTAAACGTCCGTTTGGGATAATATATGAAAAAAGTGCTTTAAACATTGGGTAAATACAAAATAGATTTCGTTTTTTTCGGAGTGGAGGGGGAGCTCCGTGCCGTACGCGTGCCTTGCTGCGACCGTTTTGTTTCCTAGAAGTTTGATTTTCTGGGTTTTTTTTCCTTGCACAATGTGATTGTGGTGTGACCTAAGGCGGTGACCGATTAGTATTTGTAACTAATTATAATATAAATATCAACTTCTATTGACTTACTCTATGTATTTTACTGTGCATATCATTGCCATGATAACTAACAACACACAACCCAAATATTAACACACCTTGAAAAATGAATCTAAGGTTAAAGTCCTTTTTCAGAAACAGATGCTAGGATATACCCAATTGATTTCTACGAGCTCATTCTTCGTTTATGAATCATATCTTGAAAAGAAATACATTTTTAACAATATATGCAAAATGGGACATTTTAGATTATTTTTCGCCAAAAAGCATTGACTATAACCCATGGTTTTGATCAATTTTGGGTCATTTTCACACCTTTTGAAAAAATATGCATTATTTATGAAGGATGGAGATAACGTTATTTTTGACCATTTTTGGGCAAAAAGCATGGACTATAGCCCATGGTTTTGATCAATTTTGGGTCATTTTCACACCTTTTGAAAAAATATGCATTATTTATGAAGGATGGATATTAGGTCATTTTTGACCATTTTTGGGCAAAAAGCATGGACTATAGCCCATGGTTTTGATCAATTTTGGGTCATTTTCACACCTTTTGAAAAAATATACATTATCTATGAAGATTGAAATTACGTCATTTTTGACCATTTTTTGGCAAAAAGCATGGACTATAGCCCATGGTTTTGATAAATTTTGGGTCATTTTCACACCTTTTGAAAAAATATGCATTATTTATAAAGGATGGATATTAGGTCATTTTTGACCATTTTTGGGCTAAAAGCATGGACTATAGCCCATGGTTTTGATCAATTTTGGGTCATTTTCACACCTTTTGAAAAAATATGCATTATTTATGAAAGATGGATATAAGGTTTTTTTTGACCATTTTTTGGCAAAAAGTATGGACTATAGCCCATGGTTTTGATCAATTTTGGGTCATTTTCACACCTTTTGAAAAAACATGCATTATTTATGAAGGATGGATATTAGGTCATTTTTGTCCATTTTTGGGCAAAAAGCATGGACTATAGCCCATGGTTTTGATCAATTTTGGGTCATTTTCACACCTTTTGAAAAAATATGCATTATTTTTTTGATCATTTTTGGGCAAAAAGCATGGACTATAGCCCATGGTTTTGATTAATTTTGGGTCATTTTCACACCTTTTTAAAAAATATGCATTATTTATGAAGATTGAAATTAGGTAATTTTTGACCATTTTTGGGCAAAAAGCATGGACTATAGCCCATGGTTTTGATTAATTTTGGGTCATTTTCACACCTTTTGAAAAAATATGCATTATTTGTGAAGGATGGATGTTAGATGATTTTTGACCATTTTTGGGCAAAAAGCATGGACTATAGCCCATGGTTTTGATCAATTTTGGGTCATTTTCACACCTTTTGAAAAATATGCATTATTTATGAAGGATGGATATTAGGTCATTTTTGTCCATTTTTGGGCAAAAAGCATGAACTATAGCCCATGGTTTTGATCAATTTTGGGTCATTTTCACACCTTTTGAAAAATTATGCATTATTTTTTTGATCATTTTTGGGCAAAAAGCATGGACTATAGCCCATGGTTTTGATCAATTTTGGGTCATTTTCACACCTTTTGAAAAAACATGCATTATTTATGAAGGATGGATATTAGGTCATTTTTGTCCATTTTTGGGCAAAAAGCATGGACTATAGCCCATGGTTTTGATCAATTTTGGGTCATTTTCACACCTTTTTAAAAAATATGCATTATTTTTTGATCATTTTTGGGCAAAAAGCATGGACTATAGCCCATGGTTTTGATTAATTTTGGGTCATTTTCACACCTTTTTAAAAAATATGCATTATTTATGAAGATTGAAATTAGGTAATTTTTGACCATTTTTGGGCAAAAAGCATGGACTATAGCCCATGGTTTTGATTAATTTTGGGTCATTTTCACACCTTTTGAAAAAATATGCATTATTTGTGAAGGATGGATGTTAGATGATTTTTGACCATTTTTGGGCAAAAAGCATGGACTATAGCCCATGGTTTTGATCAATTTTGGGTCATTTTCACACCTTTTGAAAAATATGCATTATTTATGAAGGATGGATATTAGGTCATTTTTGTCCATTTTTGGGCAAAAAGCATGGACTATAGCCCATGGTTTTGATCAATTTTGGGTCATTTTCACACCTTTTGAAAAATTATGCATTATTTTTTTGATCATTTTTGGGCAAAAAGCATGGACTATAGCCCATGGTTTTGATCAATTTTGGGTCATTTTCACACCTTTTGAAAAAAATATGCATTATTTATGAAGATTGAAATTAGGTCATTTTTGACCATTTTTGGGCAAAAAGCATGGACTATAGCCCATGGTTTTGATTAATTTTGGGTCATTTTCACACCTTTTTAAAAAATATGCATTATTTATGAAGATTGAAATTAGGTAATTTTTGACCATTTTTGGGCAAAAAGCATGGACTATAGCCCATGGTTTTGATTAATTTTGGGTCATTTTCACACAGTTTTGAAAAAATATGCATTATTTGTGAAGGATGGATGTTAGATGATTTTTGACCATTTTTGGGCAAAAAGCATGGACTATAGCCCATGGTTTTGATCAATTTTGGGTCATTTTCACACCTTTTGAAAAATATGCATTATCTATGAAGATTGAAATTACGTCATTTTTGACCATTTTTGGGCAAAAAGCATGGACTATAGCCCATGGTTTTGATCAATTTTGGGTCATTTTCACACCTTTTGAAAAATATGCATTATCTATGAAGATTGAATATACGTCATTTTTGACCATTTTTGGGCAAAAAGCATGGACTATACCCCATGGTTTTGATCAATTTTGGGTCTTTTTCACACCTTTTGAAAAAATATGCATTATTTATGAAGATTGAAATTACGTCACTTTTGACCATTTTTTGACAAAAAGCATGGACTATAGCCCATGGTTTTGATCAATTTTGGGTCATTTTCACACGTTTTGAAAAAATATGCATTATTTATGAAGGATGGATATTAGGTCATTTTTGACCATTTTTGGGCAAAAAGCATGGACTATAGCCCATGGTTTTGATTAATTTTGGGTCATTTTCACACCTTTTGAAAAAATATGCATCATTTATGAAGATTGAAATTACGTTATTTTTGACCATTTTTGGGCAAAAATCATGGACTATAGCCCATGGTTTTGTTTAATTTTGGGTCATTTTCCCACCTTTTGAAAAAATATGCATTATTTATGAAGAATGGATATTAGGTCATTTTTGAACATTTTTGGGCAAAAATCATGGACTATAGCCCATGGTTTTGTTTAATTTTGGGTCATTTTCCCACCTTTTGAAAAAATATGCATTATTTATGAAGAATGGATATTAGGTCATTTTTGACCACTTTTGGGCAAAAAGCATGGACTATAGCCCATGGTTTTGATAAATTTTGGGTCATTTTCACACCTTTTGAAAAAATATGCCTTTTTCTATGAAGGATGCAAATTAGGTCATTTTTGGGTATTTCAGGCATAGAGGAAAGGACTCTGGGTTCTTTTTGCGAGTAGGTACGACATTCTTTGGTTTCCTTGAGCGCATGTTATCTCGAAATATAAACTGAACAAGCAAACGTCAGAGATTGTCAAAGAACAAGAGAACGAAAAGGAAAGGAAATATGGATAGGGAAATGAGGACCTTTATACCTCTTTGGCACTAATGGTGGAATGGATGCCGAATATTAATGTTCTTAAACATCTTGCTGAGAAACTTCCGAGAGAGAACGGGGAGTCGTACCCTACAGTCATAAGCCTGAAGCAAGATGACGTATTATTTACCCCTGTCTCTAGACATAATCCTTTTCACACTGCTTTTGTTCTTTAATTATGACTATTGTTCCTGTGTTCTCTAAGGAGTCAAAAAATTTAATATGAAAGAATTTAAAAAACTATTATGGTATAGAGTCGGGGGTAAAACGTCATCTCGCTTCAGGTTTATTACGTGGTTAAGAGCACGTCTTTTGAGATACTGTAATAATAATAATAATAATAATAATAATAATAATAATAGTAATAATAATAATAATAACAATGGGGTGCTTCTATAGCGCATTTCACATGGTCTCAATGCGCTTTACAATGCAGTGGAGGACTTTACGGGCTGCATATTAAGGCGCTATTAGCAGCCGTGCAGCTTACAATCATGAGTGATTCGCTGTTGAACCGGAATACAATCCCCTACTCTTACACGAATAATTCAACAGGTTCTCTTATATCCCCCATTTTACTGCAGGTTAGGAAGGGTTGGGAGACAGGGCCTACCGTCCTTGTCCGAGAAGAGTTACCAATTGAGCTAACCGGGTGGCGGTTTAAAACACGATCTGTCCATATGAGCGTTAGAGAGGCTCACCAACACCAATTCGCACTATCAATGACTTCATAGAGGACTTATGTAAATACAGCAAATCTTTTTTAGTTCTTTGATATTTTTCAAACTCATTAATAATTCATAAATTTACGGTCCAATGTAATGCTTCTTTTAGGGTCCCGTGCATATGGTTGAATACCACGATCCAACATTCAATGCTAATTAGATCCAGATATCCAAATCAGATATCCAAATCCTTGGACTTTGGATCTCATTTGCATAAAAACTAATCTCTTTTTTTTCTTCCTTTTTTCTACGCTTACTTCTACTTTTTTACTTGTCTTGTTTATTTAACTTCTTATATAACTATTTTTACATGACTAATTTTTTAAATCTTCTCCTCGACGCCGGCACTCGAACCGGAGATCTTTGGCATTCAACTCTAGAGCCTTACCAACTAAGCTAACAGTGAAATCGTTGCTAGCTTTGGGTTGACTTATATAGTAAATGAAGTGTTCGATACAAATAGTCCATTTGCATTATGGCGTCATTTACTACCACTACCAGACTCCATTGCACACTGTCTTTTGTTCTGTTAATTAGCACCTGATTGTCTCACTATTCCCATGAGGAACAATAAATTTGAATAAGAAGAAAAATTCACGAAGCATTTTGGTAGTAGTAGTAAAATGACGCCATAATGCAAATGGCCTATTGCAAATGGAAATAATAAGACTAATAAATCATTGTTTTCAGACTTCAATGACTCAATGTTCACATGAATGTTATCTCTTATCCCCTGATGAAACACTCGCACTCGTATTTGATCTTTTACATCATTAGTAACGTTCTTTTAAATTGTTTTAAGAATATGATAATTTTATAAGATTGAATTTTATGTATATTTTAATGTAGCCTCATTCTCTGTCAGCGCTGTCTTTTATTAACTGTCTTTTTTAAATTTGGAATTTATTAAGGGGTTATTTTTAGATTTTGAAATTATTTGTTGATAAATGGAATAAAGATCATTTGAAAAAAAGTATGACTATAACCCATGGTTTTGATCGGTTTTGGGCCATTTTCACACATTGTAATAATTTATTGGGGATTCAACATAGGCCAGATTTGGCCGTTATTATGGGAAATACATGCATGACTGCAAGCAAGAGGACCATACTTTCATCATCATGATGTATATTTGGTTTAAGTAGCAACGGCACGATCTTCAGATCTTTATTCGGTTTGATATCTTTAATACTGTCGGCGGTTTTACGATTAAGGACAGCTAACGCTCTTGAGGAAGTCTAGTAGATCGTTTTCTCAAGGTTGCGTGCGCATCCAAAATTAAAGAACTTGACGGGCCACGATACCAGAACACGAGCTTTATGATGAGTATTACCATGCATTGCTATGAATTTTTTCGATAAGAATTTATGAAATCGATTACTCTCCTCTTTGAATATAAAACTGTCTTCTCAATTTTACTGAATTTGCAATTTTTCAGTTTTGTGGCCCGTCAAGTTGGATGCGTCGCAGCCTTGAGAAAACGGTCTACTGAACGATATAGTTAAGAGGTATTCCATCTTTTCCTATTTTCAATGAAGACCATTTGATAATTTAACTTCATTGTAGTCTTATTTGCTACGAAGATGTCGCCAATTAACCGCTCAATAGCCCAGCCAATCAGGTTTTATGACGCCCGAGAACATTTAATCAGTTTCCATCTACTATTACTTTAGCCTTATAATAAGACAATGTAATGCTCTTAATCTGCGGGTGGCCAATGTTCGAGCGGGATCTCAATAAATCCACCATGAATTTGATTCTATGAAGAATAATCAAATAGCAGCGAAAACTGATCCAATGTTTTTTGGATGTTACCAAGGTCAAAATGTGATGCTTTCAATCTGCGGGTGGCCAATGCTTGAGGGAGATCTCAATAGTTCCACCATGACTTTGGCAATGAATAAAGAAGTTTTACTAATTGAAATAGCAGCGAAAACTGATCTAATGTTACCAAGTCAAATTGTGGACATAAATAATGCATAAATGTTTGTGTTACGGTAACTCTTATAATTAGCATTTATAACGAGACGAATACTGTAGTGCGTTGTTTTAAAGATGCTAAGGACACAACGTACACAAGCGTTTCAAAAGAAAAGCTTAAAGAAAATAAAAAAGACAAGAGGTTTGCGAAATGATGGCTACCAACGTAATTTAAACGACACAAATTCTGACATAAGTAAAAACTGCTTTTGTTGATAGTTTAAACCTCAAAACGTGTCACCCGTAAAGACAACTTTAAAAGAAACGTTTACAAACATAAAGCCTATCAACCATTTGCGGCTATTGGCTATAATTATTTGAACAAAAGTTAAGGGGATCATTGGTTTTTTTTTCTACAAAAACAGAGATGTATCTTTTTACTCCAAGCTTTAACCTTCATGAAAGACGTCTTTTTCGATCTATTAGAGCGAAGAAATGGGACAAATACTCAAGTTGCCAAAACTTTCTAGTCAGAGTCGTTTTAAAAGTTAGTAGTCTTGAAGTTAGTTATTATTTACGATAAACTGACAACTTCGAGAGTTGGTTACTAAAAACCAAGGATCAGTAAACCAAGAATCATTTTGAACGAAAACAATTACGATATATGCTACATTTTAGGACGGTAGTTTCTATATCTAATTTTTCAAACTATATCAAACCCTGAAACAACCTCTTGGTTGATCGAAGTCAGGGCATAACTAACTCACAGATTGAACCCTGGAACAACCTCTTGGCTGATCTAAGTCAGGGCATTGCTAACTCACAGATTGAACCCTGAAACAACCTCTGGGCTGATCTAAGTCAGGGCATGGCTAACTCACAGATTGAACCCTGAAACAACCTCTGGGCTGATCTAAGTCAGGGCATGGCTTAACTCACAGATAGAACTGACCGTGAAACAACCTCTGGGCTGATCTAATTCAGCCTCCTATGTGTTAAGGACCTCTCGATTTGTTGGCCGTCATACGTCTGACTGGGCAATACCGCAATTTCTCCTTCATAGAGATAGGAAACTAAAAGACATTGCTTGACATTTTGGCCTCAATTTAATCTTATGTCTTTTTTTTTTTTACCAAAAAGTCTTTATTATTAAATAATAATATTATTATAAGTTCCAAAAGAAATACACTTCATTTTATGAATTCGAAAGCCGATTTTAAAAAATCCTAAAACATTTACGTAAAATTTTTGTTAGCCATTTCAATTTTTGTAGAATATATTTATTCAATCAGTACGCAATTAATATTTCATTGTTTATTAGTTGTAATTAAAATTACTTTAAAAGCCTTGTACTTTTGTTCGTCAATTGTACTTCTTTCCATTTTTTGATCCTTATCTGGCAATTAGCTAGATATTAAAGTTATTATCAAATGTTTTATTGTGCGCATTTGTATGGGCTAGGATTAAATAGTCACCGACTGAACCTAAGCTGCTATTCTCCGACTTCTCCAGCCACCAACAACAATGGATACCCACCACCTTGCAAGACAAGGAAAGTATAGATTTGATCTTCCACGGGTAATACTGGAACTCAATTAAACTTGCCAATTAAGTAAGAACTCGATATAGTACGACTCCAGTCCTAATATATAATTTTGCACTTTCATTTTGAACGGCCACTTAGGATGAAAAATTGTTTTCCTAAAATGATCAAATAGGTATTATAAAAATCGATGTCTAACAAATATTCTTATATTGATATTGTTGTGGGTATTCCTTGAAATTCAAGTCATTGCAGTTGTTTTTCTTTAGTTTCTGCTGAAAATATTGGTTCATTTTTGTAATTAGCGTTTGTGCCACAATATCATCATGTACAGTTTGAAGTACCACAAGAGTTAGATTTAGATGACAAACAAAGAAAGCTCTGAGGTTGTTGAGGTAACAAGGACAATGCATTGTTCAAACAAAAGCACATTCTTTTCGTAGACAGACTTCTATTGATTTATGTTTTAGTTCAATGGATTTTTAATTTGTTGAAGTACGAAATTAATTTTGGATTTGAATAGAGAGTCGAGTTAATTTGAACAATAAAACTGGTCGTCGACTTTTTTTAGGGCGGTTTTCAGGATTTTCGCACCTCTTCCGATTTGTCTAAAACCACCAAAACGTTTCCACATGCCTGTGCCGAGCGGTAGATTTGGTCTAGAGAAACCCTTAGATTTCATTTTTGATTAAAAAAGCCATATATACTTGATTGCTTAGACTAAACTTTGAATACATTAAAAGTGAAAAACGACTATTCAGTTGTACAAGGATAACGTTGTTCAATAGCATTTAATTACTCCCTTGCATCTTATGACAATATACAAGACATTTTATCATCAAACATAGGATTTAAAAATACTTTTAAGAACTCTTAATTAAAAGACCATAAGTTTAAAGCACAATTAAGCCATGGAAAAATACAAAAATTAAAAAGTATCAACATAGATACACTATCATTTCAAAAACGTTGACAAGACACACGCACAAAAAAAAAAAAAAAAAAAAAGAAAAGAAAAGAAAAGAAAAGAAAAGAAAAGAAAGAAAGAAAGAAAGAAAGAAAAAAATACTAATAAAAGTAACACAAACTTCCGACAAAAGACAAAACTTATAAAATGTTTTCTTAGCTGAAATTAGCCCCAATCTTTTATTCCTGCAGCACAGATGCTACAGGTATATTTTAGTATGCTTTGCCGTATGGTTATAAGCTAGAAAACAATACTTGATTCAGTCGGGCACAACAAATACACAGATACGATAAACCAGACCAGGCCAGGCCAGCAGAGGTCTATTGTTATTGTTATTATATTAACAGCTTTGCAATGCACTCCAGCTCGCACTTTTAGTATAGCGTCATTTCTATCTAAAACAACAGATATTGTGTTTTGTATCTTAAAATATTTTTTATATATATTTCTAAAAACTTGCTTGCTGTGCTGTGTGGAGTTATTTAGCACTTGGGAATCGGTAGAACCCTTGTGAAGTGTCGAGAAGATATATATAAATATATATATATTGCCTATCGCCAAATGCGAGGACAAAGTTTTAGGAATTAAGTGTGTACACACACCGGCCCACTGTATATAAATTGAATGCAGAAATAAATTTTTTAAGATCTCTGGGCCTTCAGCCACCTTGTGTAATCCTCACTCACTCCGCATAAAAATAATTAAGTACGAAAAAAAAGGAGCTTAAACATTGCAGAACCATTGACTTTACTTAAGGCGTGCCACCTTGTGCAATCCTCACTCACTCATTTCTTCGTCGACTTCGCATTTCAATCAATATTTGATAGACACCAAATTAAACAAAAACGTATATCTGTTAAGGATTCTTTGTAAGTTACGAAAACATTTGAGAAAAAGCTCAGTGTTGGACTCAATGAAAGGGAAATCGTCAATCGCTGATGAATGCGTTATGAAACTGCTATCGTATTCTCTTTAAAGTATAACTGATAAAGCCCCCACACCGTTAAAAGCTTAATTTTCACCAAAAAAAAAAGGCTATTCACTAGAAAGTGGCTGAACTAAGTGAAAGCACAACAATCGGAATTTGAAATTCGATTATCAAGATTCGATTCTTAATTGCCGGGGGTTGGTGAAAAGGCTTTTCAAAGGAGCATCGATAAAATGTATGTATGCATGTATGTAAAAAGACAGAACCCCCGCGAACAAAGATTTTTCCACTTTTCCTAAATAGGGCCCGGATGTTGAACTGGGGGGGTTTTGCGTGCGGTACCTAGCAAGAACGTCTTGCTAGAAGGTCTCTTATTGTCTTTTAAAGCGTTGCATAGCATGAAAAATATATTAACATTATTTCAAAACTCTTTCTTGGAACAGAGCGTTAAAAAAATAAGAAAAACAGCTATGACCTTTCTCGTACAAATTCCAGTCTTTTAAGTTTTTCTAGTCTACCACTTAATCCAACTAGATTTTGTCAAACTAAACAACTTTTAAGTCATGCCCCTTGTTTTAGTTACGTATCCTTTTCAAGTTATTTAATACTTTGAAAACATCTGGCAAATCATCTGGTTGTCCATCAAAAATCCTTTTTTGTCTGAGTTTTCAAAAGGCTGTGAATAACGTAAATATAGGCGATCTTAAAGTGGCAAATAAGCAGGTATTT
This sequence comes from Actinia equina, assembly GCA_011057435.1. Lineage (NCBI taxonomy): Eukaryota > Metazoa > Cnidaria > Anthozoa > Actiniaria > Actiniidae > Actinia > Actinia equina. Next base: position 781,453 of record WHPX01000489.1, on the reverse strand, counting down.
GGGATACATTTGCCTCGTGCTTCCTAATAATAGATAGCCAAATATTCTATGCATTTGTTCTGTAAATATTTGTAGGTATTTTTGAGGTGAATGATACGGTCATTCTATCTTTGTTTTAACTAAAAAGTAAAAATGTTTATCGCATCATAAAATGTTGATTTTTCAGTTTCCAAGTATTATTGTGAATATCTCCCATAAATACTTTAAGGTCTCTTATAGGTTTAAGAATAACACTACTGTCAATAAAGAAATCTTCATTCATAGCAAGTTTGATATTAGAAATAAAGAATTCTGATCGTGTATCTGTAATATTTAAAAGCTACAAATACTGAATAGCAAAGAGAGATGGTCATATTTTTGTGGCCAAACATTTTAACTTCGTCTTATTTTCGACCATTTTTTTTGTATACGATAATAGCATTGTCTGGGTTGTCAGAAGTTAGACACCAGTCGACTAATGGCTCCTTGAAACAAGCCACCAGCACATATTCGAGAACAAGTTTACGCCCCTCATAATAAAAAGGAGAAAACCTTTCCTTTGAACAGCTATTAAATCACGTCCGAAGAACAAAGATTTAGATTCTAACCTTCGACAAGAAGAAATTTTGGTTTAGCACGCAGAGCTTTACAGCATTTTAAAAGCATTTTCTCAGGTAAGCGGCCTTGTATAGTTTTGCTCGACACTATCACCTTAATATTTGTAAACATTTCATTATATTCAATTATTATTGATTTTCCCATATAACGGTCTATTCACAAGGACGCAAGTTAATTCGTAGCCTTTAAAGAGGTCACTTTAATTAAAGTGAGTTAGATCTACAAAGGAAAAAAAGCTATACGAAAAAAATTCTTCGACATATGTAAGAGAACAAATCATTTAACAGTTGTATTCATGTTTGTATTTTTTATCTTTGTTTGTTGAGTAATTTATCTATTTATTTATCTAGTCAAGAACTTATCAGGTTTAGTCAGAACACAGTGGGAAGCCTCTCTCTTTATTCTTTCCTAAAATTGATGTTCAAATCTGCTGATTGATTTTCCAAGTTTTTGACCATGGGGGCTGTCAGAGGTATGGTTCATATCTTTGTTGATGTACCGCCTTGTTCGCTAGCACATATTTATAGTTTTTACAAGAGGCGGATAACAAGAACTCCCTCTGGTAAAAAGAAACGCCTAACGTACTATGATTTTGAAAGAGATTTTAGAGGCCGACGATAAGAAGAAAGAAGTTGTATGATAGGCAAACCTTTGAGAATTTTGTAAATAGATTTTGGGTTCTGTAGATTGCTATGTTTCTTATTCTCTTCTACGACAATCCTACAGAATATTACAGATATAAATTTCATACAAACATCATAAATTTGTCAACTTTCAACTTGTTCAGTTTTCTGGGCCGACCTGATGAATATCTTTGAAGATGATGGCTAGTGAAACTAGCGTGGACTGCGTCGGTGTTTCTAATGAAACAAGTTATCGTAGATTTATAAGTTTTACACCGTAGTGAAAATAGAAAACTGACGTTTCGGACGTTAGTCCTTCGTCGGAGTCAAAGACTCCGACGAAGGACTAACGTCTGAAACGTCAGTTTTCTATTTTCACTACGGTGTAAAACTTATAAATCTACGATAACTTGTTTCAATATCTTTGAAGGGTTACTAAAGTATAGGTCCTCTTCTTAGTGGTGGTATTGGTTTTTCACTCAGTTAATTTTAACTCATTTGTACGGCCGCCATTTTGGCCGTCTATTGAATATCTCTCGTAAAAAAAATCATTGGAATGATCGTAGATGGAAAAAAAAAAGAACAACAATGAAACAACAAAGCAAAAACAATCATAAAGGAATACATCAAAGATGGGAAACTTTTTGTTATAAAAGTTAAAAAGTTTAGGATTCGATAAAATTTCAGTTTGTGAGAATGACTGAGTTTACTGTTAGTGGGAAAAGATTCCACACTTTCCTTAAGATTAAATAATAATGAAGTTAACTTTCAAATATATTTAAAATCATCTTTCCTCGTAAATATCCCATTTTGGTTATTGAAAATATAATTCAAAAATTTATAATTCAGCTCGGTTATGACATTTAGAAAGTGTTGTCGAAAAACTAGTCCCAATTAAGGGAAAAACCTGAACAAACTATAGCCTCAATAGATTAAAATTTGAGAGCAGGAATTAACGAGAAGTAACCCGGTTTACAAAATAATAATGATAAACTCGAGATAGTACTGATTTGAAGTATGCAATTCTTACGAGTCTTAATTACTGTTTACGTTGCGAAACGTTTAGCAGATCATAGCCGGCCGGACACAGCTGCTTGAAGTGATTACTTCCTTGACTTCAAATCACCACAAAAACACATGCTCAATCAAACGGGGAAATTGTTTTGAAACAACAGATTTGTGTAGTTTGACAAGAAAGTTGAAAGATAAACACATGCCTTAATGCTGGTCCAACCGTTTTACATGTCAAGATTCCCTGTGAATTTGTTTATATTTGAGGGGAAAATAATCAGATTTAGCTTATTAGATTGTTCACATCGGTTTATGTTTGAATTGAGATTCTCTTGGCGATAGGATCAACGTAAAATTATAATATTTGAACGTGGGTTATATAAAGAATTGAAAAGCCGTTTTACTAAGGTTTGGTTGCAAATGGAAACTTTATTCAAAAAACCCGTCTTTGTCAAGTCGAAGAAGCCTTTTTATCCCATTATAATTTAAAGTAGGGTAGCAATCAATAATAAGGGTTCAATCTACTTATAGTAATTAGAGAAAACTAGACTATGAAGTGCCTACCACTTCATTGTGAACAAATTCTTCTGTGCCTTTGGCCTGACTATTTTCGTGGGACTGTATGCATCTGGTCAACCCTTTTCGTCATTGTAAGCCTTTGTAAACTCGCCTTTTCTATCGTCACGCCTTTGAAAGTTTCTCACCAGCCCATTTCAGTGTCTAGTTAACGAGAAAACTAGAAATTGTGACCACTGATTGGTATGTAGTTAGAGACATACACGCCTATGAGAAACCTTTTCCATTAGGGCGCTGTGACCCGCTCTGCTCATGCCAAAAATAGAACAAAAAAAACCCGCAACAAAATGAAAACGTTCAGGGCAGAATCTGGCGATGCTAAACGAATACACGAACATTTATCTGATATTAGTTATTTTATTTTGATTTCGCGTGAACAAGTCGTATTTTTTTCTCCAATTGTGAGATGCATGTAATCTTACCGCATCCAGCCGTACAGTAAATTATCAATGCTGAGAATAACAATAAATAAACGCGAAGCCATCCTCATACTTAATGATATAATGAAGTAAGGTTATGTCGAATCTCATGAGAAAAGTTAAGAAGATTAATAATATCGAAAATATTTAAGTGGATCAGTATCTGTAGATGTTTTTAACAACTAGGAAGTCAGTAGAGATAAGCTGCAGTTTCACTAGCTGCACCTAAGGGGTTTGAATTCCGCGTTTAGTTTCATCAAAAGGTTTGGTAAAACTCGATGTAAAAGTACAGGTATTAAAAATTAGGAAATACATGCAAATTGGAGGTCATTAGTGCGATAGAAATTAATTTTTCAAAAGCAAGTGATGGGAACCTGAACATAAAGCGAATTGGCTCGGCGACTATTCTAGGAAGCAATTAACTTTATTGACACTGAGTTCCATAGTACAGAAGAATCGAAATTTTCACTTGCTTCTATTCGAACAAATGTAGGCGGAGAAAGACCTAGAATAAACTAAGGCATAAAGAACATAAACCTTGAACGATAAACAAAAGAAGGTAATAGATATTTTCAACATTCCGGTTACAAAAGTGATCTGTTTTAGAAAGGCTTTAACAAATCTTCTCTGACTCACCGAGGGGTAAGACATCTTCAGAAGTTGAAAGCTCTACAGTGTTCCTTCAGTCCGTGGTAGGTGTATATGATAGTAAGTCCTTAAATTATCTTTCTTAACTCGTAACATTTACAACTCTGTTTGTATCGAAAAGATAATGCAACAAACGACCTTAAGATTAAAATTTAAGAAACATTTTCATTTTAACATTTGTTTTGAAGAGGTTATAATAGACGAAAGTTGAGATTTGAAAGGTTTTCAAAAGAGTGTCTCAAATCAGTTCTACACAAAACGGCAATTCATGCTTCCTCTTTTCTTCCGTATTTTCAAAAGTGGAGATTTCCTTAAAAAATTGTTCTTGAAAGGCAAGAAAAACCTTCAAAAACGCCTTTTCTATGTTTTATAGTGGTTAAGATGTCTTGTTTATAGAATAGACAATGAAGAAGACTGAAACAGCGATGCCTTTCGTTCGCGTGCTATTCAGATAAACAAAATTGTAAAACGTCTGGCACTTGCTTTACAACGCAACTTTACCCTCAACAATATAAAGAGAGAAAATGAGATAAAGAAAGAAAACGTTCAGTTTGCTTTAGCTTTTTTGCCTCATCTTTCAGCAATCCCCGGACGAGTCAATTTCCAGTAATTCAACTCAACTCGTTAAAATTTCACTAGTGTTTTGGACAAGTTTGAAATGTTGAATACAAAGCTTTAAAGAGCTAGAATAGAAGAATATTTAGCAGTTTTTAACAACAGAGAAGTGAGAATTAAATATTTATTCAATCCATTAGACCTTTCAAAGGGCTGGGTCGTGTATGACAAGTAGGTTGTGAAGCTTCCATGCCCACACGCTTCAAGTATGTCTATCGTAGGTGGACAGAGTTAAGAATTGCCGAGCCTACTGGGCGTCACATATGTTCAATATTGCATATCCCAAGAAAAGAAAAAAACTTAAAAAATATGGATATATTAAAAAAAAGGAATGACAGAGAGTGTTTCACGATGTCGTGGCTTGGCTGAGTCCTTAACGAGGCTGAATATAATCATAACTTCTAATGTGCGGCCATACACGAAGTTTTACTCGATGAGCCGAAATCCCCAGTCACTCCAGACGCTAATATTCTTCAAATTCGTTCAAGACAATTTTACCAAGGCTTTGTCCATTGTTATGTTTTTAATATTTAGTGTAAGATATTGCTTCTCTGGCAGGCCACCTTAATATCGCGCGCACATCCTTAGGCTACTGCAGGTACCACTATGTAAATGCTATGTCACGTCCATATAACAGGTAAACATTGCCATTTAGGCTCAGTAGTTGAAAGGATCTATAATAAATTTTCCATACCTGTTGTACACTTGAATTAAAAAATGCCTTGAGATTCTTATCCGGGTCTGGCTCTTCAGTGGAGCACATGGAATTGAAGTGGATTCTCATGATAACCCTAGCATAATCTTGGATAGGAAGTATATATCGAGGTTTTCGAAAGAGAGGGAGAGATGAAGGGACAGACAGAGAGAGAGAGGGGGGGGGATTTTTGTTTTTTCCTTTGAATTAAAAATGGCAACACACTGTCCCTTCTATTCAGCCTGAACATATCAACATGGATGCCCATTTATTGTTATATTTTTCCTCTTTAACCGGTTCAATAGTATCTGTGGTACGATAATAGACCATGTATAAAAAACATGATCTAGGCAAAATTTGAATCATCGTCATCTGGAAGAAATCCAATCAACACCCATTGCATGCTATTGCTTTCAAACTACAAACATGTGCTATGATATATCTAACATAGTCCTTTTTTAATTCTCGTTTACTGTAAAGATTCATTGTTCTAACTAGACTAAAATCAACTCACATTTTAAACTATAAGAGAGAATTCTTTTCGTATTCAAGCAGTGAGCGCCAAAATTATTTTCTTGAAGAAAGGCTGTTGTACAAGGCTAACATCTTGTTATTAAGAAATTAAAGTTTAACTTGTTTGGAAATGGAGATGACCGATGAAAGTGGAATCAAAGCGTTAACCCAAAGCAAAACTTTTATTCGGAAATGAGGTTTGGTCCTTCATTTGCTTATTTCTCATACATTTTCTATTAAATAAAAGCCTTACGAAGCAACATTCTAACACAAATGCAACAAAACCTCTTTGTAAAATTGAAAATACCGCTTCAAACAGGCGTTTTACCATAGTACATCAGTTTCAAACTGTTTAAAAATGGTTTTGAGTGTTAAACCAAAACAAAAATTGGGATCAAATTTCATAAGAACTTCTAGTTTTTGACGCTTTTTGCCATTATTGCTCATTATTGAGAAGAAAAAAATCCTCTTAAACTATAATATTCAAGTTCCTTGATCTTCTTCACAATCCTATTTTACGAGTTCGAGTACTAAAAAATTAGATCAGATAAGTGAACATTTGAGAAACAGGTGCTTGTGAAAAAATGGATAATTTAAAACATAAACTTATTTAAAAAAAACCCCGTAAATCTATTTTTATTACTCACTAAATTTGCTTATTTTAGTAAGTTTGAACAGAATTTATTTGACATTTCCGCAGGAAAAGAACGTTCACATCTGAATGCCTCATCATGCGATATTCGAGTAATAATTTCAGAGCTTTATAATGATCTTTTTCTTTGTTAGAACAGAATTTTTTTCAAACCAAAAGTTGCTTGTGGATAACACCTTTTTAACACAACAAAAGAAAATCTAATTTCTCTTGAAAAAATAAAAATGAAGACGAAGAAACCTCGAGATAGACATTCGTCTCTCTTACATTTGTAAACAAGTTCACGAAATAAATTACTTATTTGTTATTCTAATAGCTGTTCTACTTATAGCAAAGTTCATAACGATATTCCCTTAATGAAAATTTAATATTACATTATTTTCCAAATGAGTGATATACAAAACCTTAAAATTAGTAATGTAATTAAGTGTTGAATGACGTGATATGGCACATGGCGGTGAAGAATGTTCTCTAATTCTAGAATTTTTTTAAAAAGAGGACTCGAGACTGAACTATTGACAATATGTTATCTCGCTACGGGATCTCCAGGAACAGTTTGATACTAGACTAGTTGACTATACAACTAAATGACGATTATACGACAAAAAAAGATAAAGAAAACTTACAAGCGAGATGAAAGCAGGACTGAAACTTTTGATTCATTTAGTCAATTGTTCCAAAGAGTCAGATATCGAAACGGATATACGTAATTATCTCTATCGTTGATTGCAAGACCGTGTTATTAACGTGTTTTATAAACAGTTGTTAAACATTGTTAATTCGTATAGAAAAAATTACGTTAAATTTGGCTATACTTTGAAACGCGAGAGGTAATGTAGAAGATTTAATTTGTGTTCATATTCAGTAGCGTTATTCCGCTTGATTAAAAATCGAAAACTTTCATTTATAGAGAGAAAGAAACGCATGAAAAACGAGCAGACAGAGAGAAAGAGAGTGAGAATGAATGGTAAAAAGAAAGAAATTTTATTTTTCAAAGAGGAAGTTCTGATTTTCCTTTCGGCTAGTGAACGTTTCCCTCATTTTAACAGGGCCAATTATCTCAGTATAAACTCACGTCTATGAAGGGATTCACTATCCCAAATAACGTAAAATGCCCTTGTAATTCTTATGTAAATAGAACAGATAACAATGTGAGTTTAAAACTATCCGATATTTTTGGTCGTGCTCGCTGACCACATGTAGCTAGCAACTAGTGTCTAGAATGAAAGAGAGACTTCATTTGTTCAAGACAATAGTGCGTAAGTGCGTTAGGACAGGTGATGACCCGACGTTCCAGGTACATACTAAGAAAAGGAAAAAAAACCATTAAAATTACTGTGTGTTTTACGAAATTAAACTGTAATAAAAATATGGCATGTTTGAATAAAATTCGACTCGTCTGGAAACATTTTTTAAGTCTATTTTTAAGTGGTGATAAAATAACTGATATTTTTCTTGACCTTATGAACCATACAAGAAAGAGAAAAGTGCGAACTTTATTATGAGCTATGCGTGATATTAATTTCTGTAAACATAGGCATCTTGGAATATAATTCGCAACAAATTTCATCTTATGAAAGTGTTTGTTTTGGCTAACCGCTTAATATAAACGGCAAAAACTTGCAAATATGACATTAACAAGAAATAAGAAAAATTTTGAAACAGAGCGTGAAAGCTGGCTATTTTTTATAATTTAAAAATCGATGAAAGTTGAAGAATCTAGGCAGACTGTCAGTTGTTTAATTCTTAAAGGAGAAGGGCGTTGCGTTCTTTCTCATCCGGGTGCTGTCCCGCAAAGCTGGTTTCATAAACTCTTAAATTATGTAAAGAAAACTGAAGCATTTGATATTTCATTAAGACAACTGCTTTGCAGCAAGTCCAGTTCACAAGCCCTGCCTTTCACAGCTTGTCGGCACTTGTTTAGCGCAGAGGGGTGCCCAAAAGGCCCCAAAAACCCGAAAGTTCAATACTCATTGAGAATATGAACTAATACTCATAAATTGTTTTATAAAAAATCGGCGAATCACTAAAAGTATTATTTAGAAAGATAGCGGTAAGCCAAACGAAACTTCTTTATATTCGACGCTTCGCACAACACTGCATTCAAAGAAAAACATTGTAAATTGTAATAGGATTATTCAATTGATATTGCAATTACGAGGCTGATTTTGTCCCTTGGTTGATCTAACAATCACAGTGGAAACGTATAGATATCCGAGTAACACAAATAGAACGTGGTTTTAAAAAATATCACCATTATATTGAGTCAATACATCAATAGAATCCTACCAGGGTGGCTTTGTATTTCAATAGATCTATTCTTCACGTCTGCAAGTACTATACCATGAGACTCTCTAAGTCAGCTTCATGAGTTATATTAGGTTGGATGTATAGGAATATATAGGCTTATAAACCTATGCGTGTATGGTTGTCAAACTTGTCGTGTATTATGGTTGTATGGTTCGGGATTTCGTTCACTAGGGCCTGTCCACGGTATTTCTTAATTTAATTACAGCTATTGTATGGGAGGTTTTGAAGTTACCGACAAACCGCCTTCGCGCAGAGATTTCAGAGTCCACGTGTCCGGAGACTTCCAAGAAAAAAAGTCGATTTTTTTTTCATTTCCTCGATATATTTTTTGGTTTTATTGCTCTTGTAAGTCATAGAGTTTATTATAGAGTTTTAAAGTGCTGGAGGCAATTTTAAGCCTGATTATCCTTATTAAGGGTTACAATGGCATTAGAGGGACTTAGGAAACTAAAAAAAAAAACACTAATAATGTCGGCTTAGGGTCGAATGATTAGATTTTTACGCCGAAGACCGTTACACTCTTAAATCAATGCGAAGAAAATGATTTTCACGTCGTCGGGTTGGAGATGGTGCGCCTCGCTTCTCCGCTTGGCTCTGTTTACTTATTAAGTTAGTACTAGTAATCGCCAGGTAAACAATGGTTTCTGTAAACAAATTCATTAATACACTGAATGCGCTAAGTCAATAAACGCTTAATATAAAGTGTACACTTTAAAAAAAAGATGTGAAGATTTGTAACGACCTTTTGGCTCCTCTTCCTGAGATATTTCGAGTTGTAAGACGCATCGTGTTTGGTCCTTTTGAATTGAAGAGTCTTCAATGATAAAACAACACTAGCCCGCGATCCTTATCGCATTTAGTCAGGTCGTAGTTTTACTTTGCCGACCGCCGCATTCACAGAACAACATCTTCAGTCTCACTCAACACACAAACTCAACTGGCTTTGGCTAAAATCAACTCAGAACAAAGGGCGAAAGCTTTGAATGCATATGCGAGTTTCTCGGCCTTTCCCGGCATCAATACTGTCAAAATATTGTCAAGAGGGGGGCGTTGCAGTACAATTTACACTCCAAATGCGAACAACCGAGTAATCCGAGCGCCACGAAGAAACGTTCTGAGAATGTTCATAATTAGCCTGTCGGTGTCAATTCCCGGAGGCAGGTTTGACCCCACAAATCGGTTCTTTGTTTGCTTGTTTCGGCACAGGGCCCAACAAAGAATACGAGATTGATTTTAGAGGCTCGCAGCTGCTCTGCTTATCTGTGTCTTTATATTGTAGGTGTGTTTTATTGTGAGCGAACAACTCGATCAACCTCGGTCGGGTCTTGTCAATCAATCAATAGCGGCACATCAAACGATAGCTAATTAAATCTATCAGTTTTGAAGTCTGTCGATAATTTTCGAAACCACGCCTGAGTTGAGTTGTTATTCTTGCGTGTTCTCTTAGCTCACACAGTGGAACTTGAGTATTAACCGAGTAAGGAATAGTAGTAGCAGTGCCGGAAGATATCAACTCTAGGCTTTCTTTCTTTGTACTAAATTACACCCAACTTCGATAAGAAAAAGGTTAATTGAACATCCGAACATTCATTTTGGAACTCCGTCAAAGGAACAAGGAACTACGGTCTGTAGAGGTAAAGTTCAAACTATTCAACACTTGACTAAGTTTAGATATTCAAAATATCATAAGAGGTATTGTAATGGTTGGAATGATCTTGAGTCCAACCACAAAATTTCTCTATATTTTTTCTTTATTATTTAAAATGCGCACAGCTAACCGCGCACGAGGGTGGACAGGCAAACAAACTCCCCATATAAAGCTATAGTTACACGTCTAGATGCTTTTTCCCCGGAAAAATAAAATAATATTATACTAGAGGGAAGATTGGTGAAATTAGCTCGCTGTCAATACCAAGTAATATTCCATCTTGTGTAATTATAAAATACAACGACGTCAAACCCTTTCACAGCGGGTCAGCTTTCACCATTTACAGGGTCTCAAGATACACTTTGTTAGCCTCAAAAAGACCTCAAATCTTAACTGTGACGTCCTGGGGAGTTTTAAGTTATTATAATTAGAAATACAAACGACTCCCATCATGTTTTTTCAAATCATAAGATCCATGACATCTATTCCATAGGGACCATAGACACTCTACTCTTAGACCTATAGAAATTGTCAAACAATTGGACTTATAGCGTTAAGCTAAAGAATAAGCCGATCACTATCATCAATAAGAATCGATTGCACAAGTAACTCTAGTGATTTCATAGCACAATCTCCCCACAGTAGATTTTTGGACTTCGAACATCATGTAAGGTAATTGTTAGGCGTGAGGTTAGTCCTTGTTTATTCGTACCATATACCGGTATCATTGTTCTTCTTTCTTGTGGTTCGTATTGCGGCTCTTTAGAGCACCACGGTTGAGTTATCTTGTCGGTGTCGTCGGGAGCTTTGCTTAAGAGCTGAAGATTTGATGGTTGACGGACGAACTATTGGAAGCCATCCCATCAGCCGCCCCTAAGCAGGTCCATCAACGCCCCCCTATACTCCAACTACCACCCACTTTTTGGATCTTATTACTAGAACCAGGTCACATATGGTTTTCTCATCGAGCGTACGTGCGAGTCCCTAGACCATTTCAAATGGAGATACCTCGCCATTGTATGGCTGTGTGCTTTCTATTTCGGAAAGATTAGGCCAAAGTCTCAGGTAATTAGGACTTCCGTAAGCAATCGAGAAGTGTGAAGTGTAAAAAGCTGAGAGTGCATACTTAAGACGAAAAGGGATGGTTGTTAAAGTCAGAGGATGTATTACGCGGCTTTTCCACTGGTGCTAATCGTAAGCTCTTCGTGTAAATGTCTGGATGTTTGGATTTTTCGCGAGAGCGGAGTCAGTCACTAGCAATAGATCAATCGTATTGTTCGTATAGATTGGTTAGAATAATAGTACCATTTGAAGAAACTTATTATATGTCAACAAATCCGTATCATTCAATCATGTTTGTCAAGGGGGCCTATATAACGCTGTTGATTGGCTTAGATCGAGCTGGCGGCATCCTAAAAGAAGTCCTTCACCGCAACCTTGACTGAATCTATAGTTTCTGTGCATCTTTAGTGGCGCAGTTATTCTGGAATTTACCTTAGGCGAACGAACCAAGCGCTGAGAGTAAATGTCTTTCTGATCTGTGAATGACTCGTGAATTTAAGGTGACAAGATAGTGGCCTTCGTTTTGCTAAAGAATATTTGATTATAGATTTGATTACAATCCTAAGCTGGTTTACTGTCTCTTACTAATATGTTTCTCTTTCGTTTGTATATTAGAATCTACCGGCCAATTCCACTGCAGCGACACTCATAATGTTGGCTTCAAACTGTAGTCCAATTGGTAAACAAAGTCCACCGCTCTTGAGCGACATTGGCAAGGGATTCTATCCTTGGAAGCCAAGATCTCCATATGAAAACGTCTCGCTTGCGAGAAGTCGTCTGTCTGAGGCTAACCTCCGAGGAATAAGTTCAGCATTCACGTCCACTCCTGATGCAACTCAAGGCGATCGACAGAACGCTGAACTTCTTTATTCAGGCTGTAATCTTTCTAGTAGTCGTAGCTCGGCTTCAGATCACGTAGCAGCAGCGGTAAGCCGCATCCATCCTGCTGTGGAACCCGTTTACACGCGAATGACTCACTCATACCACAGCAATCCTTGGTATAAACAGTCCTTAGAGCACCAAACACATCATCAACAACCCAGACAAGGGTTCTGGGAAGTTCATGGCAATCCAGCCTGGCTTGACGCTTCGAATTCACCAGCCTCGATTCATTCAACTTTAAACCATTTTCCTAGCCTAGCGCACGAGCTTACATCTGGGACTGTTCATCATCCAATTTCAGCGATGCCATCAGTAACAGTAGCCAACCATCCTCATTTCTTCCCATCGCCATCGTATTTAACCGGAGAACCTTTAAAGTCTGCTATCCCTACGTATATAGAACCAGCTTACTTCCCTGCTGCTGCTGCTGCTTATTTGCAGTCAGCTCAGAACCTCGTTCCTCGAACTACTCGCCGTTATACTGGTAGAGCTACTTGCGACTGTCCGAACTGTCAAGAAAACGAACGACTAAGCGCAACGGGGGCGCCGTTTCGGAAGAAATCTCAGCATGTCTGCCATATACCTGGATGTGGTAAAGTCTATGGTAAAACATCGCATCTCAAAGCACATCTAAGATGGCATACAGGGGAACGACCCTTTGTTTGCAACTGGCTATTCTGTGGGAAGAGATTTACTCGCTCAGATGAGCTTCAAAGACATCTTCGTACACATACAGGAGAAAAAAGGTTTGCTTGTCCTACTTGTAATAAAAGATTTATGCGCAGTGACCATCTATCGAAGCACGTAAAAACTCATAATACTACCAATACTAGCAAAAAAGGCGACAATGAAAAGACCGAAGATGACAAAGACAACAGCGAGGAATCAGGCAGTGTAACAGAAGAAACGATTGGAGTGGTTTAATAACCAAGTCCCGAGAAATAACTTTAAAAATTATGTTCAGTATATTCCAAGTCTACATGAACACCATTTTAGAAAGCTTGGAATACAGAATTCTAATTCAAACGATTAAGGTTGAAAGTCCTTTCATCTCTTTCGAACTGTGCTAAGGCATAAGAAATCTGATTTAAATGCAGTGTATTCATTTGAAAAGAGACATTTTCCCAAGACAGTATTATGATTCATTTTCTCAAACAATGAGTTTATAAAAATTATTGAAAATCAATGAACATAAGTTCCATGTTTTTGGGTGTACATAAGTGGTAGAAAGCAAAGCTTTTCATTGTCAAAATTTAAATTTCAAATACAAGTTTTCTGTGAAAGATTCATATTTATTATAATATTATAAACAATTATTTAATATAGAGAGAGATCACAGACCTATACAGACCTTTCCAATTTTGGAGTTGTACTGACTAGGCAAAAAAAAAATGTACAGAAAAACAACAGAAATCATGATGTTGGCTGCTCAACGACTATAAAATATTAAGAATTAAAGTGCTTTAAAATCAAAGTGGTAGTTTATCTATAGCGTTAGAAGTTAGAAGTTCTGTCCTTTTTTGAGTAAGAAGAATGACACCAACTGAGTTATACAGAGATTACAAGCTTCTCTCAGCATGATACGGTTTGCATGAGCTCACAACAAATAAGTTTATCCTTCTTCAAAGACCTAATTTCATCCTCATCCTTCTTGTATTGAGCCCTTTATCCTTAAGGGCCTCCTTATTTAATGATTTTGTAATTCGAGGATTTCCAAAGTGAATACCTTTACGTTTGCCGTGAGAAAGCCTTTCTTGTTTTGATAGACGAAGTTCTGCCTAAAAAGAACCTACATTTTTTTCATGTAAGGAGACACTTTTACAACAAAAGCTGCACGCAAATATAATTTTGTATATTTAACTTCATAGCTTTGATCCATTTATTGCTATTTTTGCCGTATTTGGCGGTAATGATATTTGAAGGACTTTGAATAGTTTTCAATAAAGATCCATTGTTTAGATCAAATATGACAACATGAAAAAATGTTCAAAATGCTTAGGAGATGGCAAGTATGAAATTCGAAGATCATTTCTATTGAACGTTATTTTTTATTTGCTAAAGGGATTGCTAACATGTTAGTGTGCAGTTATATAAAACAAATATTTACTAACAAATATTTCTTAGTGTGGAAATTTACCTTTTGAATAACGAACCAAAAACGAACTATCTTTTTCTTAAGTGAGCGAAAATGCTAGACTTGGAAGCCGGAATTGGATACAATTTCTCAGTGTAGCAGCTAGTTAGGATTCACTTCCAAGTTGAGCATTGTCGGCTCTGCCAAACAGCCTTTGAAAGGACTTGTTTGGAAGCAATTTTGATAAAGAAATACTGTATTGCCTTAAGTCTTAGTCGGTAAAATGGTCGGACACAAATATTTTATCTCGGGTTATTTTCCCATAGACAAATTCTCTGTGAGGTTACCGACAAAATGTCATGCAAATAACTAGGAATAATGTCAATGGAGTTGTCTTGTGGTGCCTACTTCATCCGACCATTAAACTTCCTAAACACACTTTATCACACTATATTCTATAAAACGAAAACAATTGCTAATTCTATTGTCCCAAGCGAGTTTACACGTTATTCCCGACATAGAAAAGTCTCTACTCAAACTTTGCTAAACGAACATAAACAACGAAGAATACTGCAAAAGATCAAATTTCGTTTTCGCCCTAGGCGATGGGGCTAGGCCCATCATTTACAATAAACATGATCAAAGAATACTATCATAAAATTGCGAGCTTGAAGTCAGCAAAAACCGGAAAACACGGAAAAAACTCTCAACACCTCTAAGTCGCCGCTGGCAGCCGGTTTCTATGAAAGTCCCCTTAATTCAATCTAGATTCTCTACAAGGTAATCATCATTCTGAATACAAACACGTTTTTTAGAAGCTAAGACAAATTTAATTCGTAAACCCTTGGGAATAGTCTTTAATCTTGGATCATGGAATAGAGCTATTCATTCGTTAACAACGCGATGGACTCATATTATTGTCGCTCATGAACCAATTCTTAACAAAATGCCCAGCAAATGAAGGAAAATGTCCTTTTCTGAAACCCCTAAAATAACCTGCTATCATTTGGTGATTATGAACACGATAGTAGGCATATTATAAGCAGCTAAAACTCCTTTGTTGTTTTTTTAAATAATGAAGCATTGTTTGGAAAATTTCGACTTGCTTAACCTTTTTTTGTAATTTCAAAGGAATTTTATAGAATTTTTTGGGAGAGATTTGAGTTTTTAGCCGCACACAATATCACATGCCGGGCTTCCTAGCGTGTCCTAGTCAGCCAATAGACTAGTGAATCCTAGACAGACTGGGCTCTAATAATAATAATGTGACCCAACACGGTAAAAACTACTAAGGCACGAAGATAACAGGCAAAATCAATAACTTATTACGAACAAGTGTGCGTTCGGCCCACTGTGTGTTAAGACAACCCTTTCCCCTGACACGCGAATCTAAACGTCTAGCCTTTCATGTACTCTTCCTGATCTCATTCGAATCTAATTCCACTAGCAAGCCAACGGAGTGGTATTCTCCGCGGTTAATTGCTAATAGTTTTGCCATAAGCTGATGGTTATAATACAGGTGTCATGTCTTATTGAATTCTGCCTTAGACATGAGTCACTGTCATGATCAGCTAATGGAGCGGCGCCTCTCGTATGCTTTTCGTCCTCTCCATTCTCAGCAGGGAATCCACCTCGTTGTCTCCTCACTTCTTTGTAAGCTACCATCCCTTTCCCTCCTCCGCGAAATGTACCGTGAACTCTAAAACAAATTGTTAAAGAATCTCATAAAGTGAACACATTAGTACAAAGATTAGCGGACAACCTTTGACTTTGACAATAAAACCTTAGGCATATAGGAAATTGAGATATGATAGGATGGACTAGGACCTTTACGCTCAACCGAGAGAATACGCTTGATTTGTGGATATACATAATCAATATTCTCTTAGAAGGACGCTCTTTCAAATAGATAAGTGTAAAAAGTAGCTACAAAAAAATAGCGGCAAATCCACGATATGTTGGTACGCATTTGATTTTAGGAACTGGCTTTGTAAGTATTTGTCTTGCAGTAATCTAGCTTCCTACACAAACGCAAACTTATAGAGTTTTTTCTCTAATGCGTCGTATGCAAGCTTCTACAAATCTTTTGGTGATCTAAAAGTCCATTATACACCGTTGGAAAGACACAACATACATTTCAGAGGCTGACGATTTGCAAAAACATAGCGGCAACATCAAAGACAAAACCACAGATAAAACACATCCCCTAAACCATGTTGTGCTCAGACAAAGAAAGAACATTAGCCATGAAAAGAAATCACGAATGTCCTGCAATTACCTCCATTTTACTGTACTTTCTCGTAAGACTCTATAAAAAGACGAAATTCGTATCGGATTAATAACCAAAGAGGTCTTATTATGAAGAGATTTCGTGTATGTGTGGTTTCCTTGTCGGTGAGCAAATGAGTCTAGGGTCGAAAGGTTTCCACGAATATACCTAATGTTATTTCCATTAAAAATCCTCTATCGTGTAACCTCTGTTAGATCCTGTTAGCATTGCTTGCTTTGATTATATTACTAGTTCTGGTTTATTATTAGCTAGGCTGTATAAACACAGTAATGTTTCCATGCCTTATTAGAGTTAAGTGATAAGGGTTGGTACAGGTGTCTAATGAAACTAGCCCACGAGATTGCAATAACTGTTTAAAAGTGACAAACCGATGACATTATATCGGTGGTTCGTCTTGCTTGACTGAAATATAAAAAACAAAAGATGGAAAAAACTTCCGGTTTTTTTAGTGAAAAAAAAAACACAGTTGCTTTACTTCGTTGAACAATGAGCTGAAAGCAAAAACAATGGAGACTCTTCTCTTACCTTAAACCTGTGTAATACACACCAAATATCTAAAAATGACTTTGACAAGTTTTGAAGATATAAAAACATGCATATTTTACTGATATTTTTGTTTAGAAACTAAGAATGACCAAGGCGCAAAATCGATATTTTATCTATATATATCAAGAGAATATGAACTAGTTCATTTTCTCTTGTATATATGTTTGGAGCTAAATTAATTGCTACTTGTTTACTGTTTATTTTCCAACAAAAATAGCGCACAAATATATATGTATATATATCGCTCAATTGTCACAGTTATACATATATTCCAAGGGCTTCATGTTTATAATAGGCTTAGTTGAGTTGTAAGAACACTAAACAAAGAGGCGACAATCTCCCTAAATTAAGATTAAGTGTGTTTGGTGCAGTTTCATCTTTCATACTGAAGGTACCAAGAAATATCCTTGGTTTTCCATTGATGACACTTTCAATTGATGTGGTCAACTGTTTCTCAGTCTCCACCGCTATGCCCACCGTTTCTTGTTCGTACACGATGCTCATTTGCCACTGAGTCATTTCATATTTTCTTCGTACCGCAGGGAGGACGTCTTGGTTCAAGTTTTCTTCGCGTATGGTTTTGGTTTTCCTGTTGTTGTAATCTTCCGGTATATTTAAATTAAAGGCAATTAGAGCTGCGATCTCTTCTAGCTGCATTATCATCTATACGGAGGTTGTTGAGGGAAAAAAACTGGGCCGAGGTTGCAGTGCATTGTGAGACTGTTTACTGGGACACATTTCCAAGATGGCGTATACTACGTCACCTAAATCAGTCCCATAATGCACTGCAATGCCAAATTGACCCAGGTTTTTCTCAACCTCGGAATGGCTGATTAAACCCTTTCAGTCGATTCTTTATGTATATTATAGCTGTTCTCTTGTTTGTGAATTCAAGCTGGTCTGTTCTTTCCTACCTCGGAGTTTTTCATTTAGTTAATTCGACTACATCAGTGATCAAGTCTTATCTGTCTTACTTTATTCCTAAGTGACTTAAGTAACCTTTATAGAAAGGATATTTTTTACTTATCAGAAAACAGTGATAAAGATATCGAAGAATATTTGAATTTTAAAAATTAATTTAGCATCAGTTTTATTCACGAGTTTGCGATAAGTTTCTCGCTACTATGCTTAGTGTATCAACTTTTCCATCTGCCTCAGTTTAATAGTACTAGTACGGCTTCCAGCTTCACCATTAATCTCGTTCTTTCTTTTTCTCTCTAGAGTTTCTCTTTTCAGTCTTCTTTGTCTCTCTGTCAGTTTATCCTAAATGAAACTCCATTTTGTCATATGGTTTTTAAACAAGTTTTTAAAATTGCTGTCCTAAATGAATAGAATGAATAGAGGAAATGAACATTGATGAAAATGTCAAAACCATGCATGGACTTCTGAGTACACGCTAAGAAAATAATTGACCAATAATATTCATACGTTCAAAAGACTAAAATTGGTAACCGCGAACATTGATGAATTCAGTTTAACATCTTTAAACCCAGGTGAAGTGACAAATGGACTTGAAATGAAAAGATCCAGATAAAATTTTATTTTTAATATTTATGATTAAATACAATATGTGTTGTATTTCGCTTTGCCCTTTTAACGCAGTCAGAAAGAAATAACGAAGCTAAATGCATTCAGGTTTCCTTCCTTAGTTGAAGTCTAGCAAGTTTTCCATACATTTTAATTTATTATATTCTTTCCTACAAAAGACGCAAGTGTGACTCATATATTGATTGTGTAGCCTCTGTGCATGACTAAAGACGTTCTGGATACACGCAAAATAACATAACTTGTAATGAATTCCAAGCGAGATCGGAAATTAATTTTTCCGAATTTATTTCCAAGGGTCTTTCGCACGGAATAACCTCGTTCCCAAGCTCTATACTTATCTACTTATCTTGTGTTTCATAAGCGGTACCCGGTCCACATACTCTTAACTTGGAATGGGTTCAAAGACATTGGTGGGGAAGTCAAAATCTGGTGCACGTTTTACGACAAAGATAGACTAGTTTTTTTAGAATTTTCAAATCTATCATTTTTGATTGACGTTCATTTACTTAAAATTCGTGTTTTCACTTTTGAACTCAATGTCTCGTCGGCCGCGAGTAAAACTGAGGACGGTCGGCTTGGCTGTAGTGGCTTAGAAAGACCAACTGATAACCTCTAGTCAGTAATTCTTCTTATCCGATAACCACTCGACTATGAATGTCAACACAGGCTTGTCACCCTAGCTGACTAATTTATAGCTTGTCTGATATGCCTGGTGCGCGTATGGAAAACCCATCAAAAATATCGTTAAAGACGTGGAGGAAGTGGTAGAAGCGGAGAGCAAGAAGGAGGCCGAGGCGGAGAAGAAGAAAAGGAAGAGAACGAAAGAAGAAGAAGATGAAGATGAAGATCAAGAAGAAGAAGAAGATGAAGATGAAGATGAAGATGAAGATGAAGATGAAGATGAAGATGAAGATGAAGATGAAGATGAAGATGAAGATGAAGATGAAGATGAAGATGAAGAAGAAGAAGAAGAAGAAGAAGAAGAAGAAGAACAAGAACAAGAAGAAAGAAGAAATAACAACAAGAATAAAAAGAAATATTAAAAATTACAAAAAGGAGAAAAAGAGAAGAAGAAGAAGAAGAAAAAACAAAACAAAACAAGAAGAATTAAATGAAGAACAAGAAGAAAACGAACAAAATTAAGCTGTGTGATGAAATAAAAAGTTCAATAAAAATACAACCGGCAGAGCATCGAAAATTAATACTAATTTTTAACTAACGAACTAACGCTTTTGATTTTCATTGATCAAAGAATGTCTATATTTTATTCTAACTTCCTCCCAGCCTTTAACAATGATTACCTAGACATTGAAAATCATAATTCAATTTAACTCGGTTTCGATGCCAACTAAAGAGATCTTTTTTAGTCCCAGTTAACATGCCATTTCTTGACGGGGAACCCCGATACGACAATGATTTACCAGACATATGTGATCATATTGTTTTCATGCTAATTTGATAAAGGAAAGCTGTGCTCGTTTATACTTCGACAGAGAAGCAAGGCAGTCCCCCCCCCCCCCCCCCCCAAGTTTTTACTTCGTTATTATTATTATTGATTTTTTTTTTTGCGTTTTTTTTTTTCACGTGACAATCAAGAACATTTGCGTAGACGGTAAATTATTATAGGGGTAATGTTTTCTCATTTAAATTGAACTCATGAAACATTCCCTGGAGTATTATTTCTTTGTTCACGACTTCCCAGTTCTACGTTAATAAATTAATTTAAATTCTTCGCAAAAAAAAAAAAAGAAAAAAAAGAAAAAAAAAAAGAGAAGGCTTCAGAAATTTTGATCACTCTTGTCCATCGAGCAAAGAAAAAAACTAAATGTTTTTAAGTTGAAGCTGAGTCGATAGTACTTCCTTAAGATTAATTTGTGTATCACGTGACGTGGTTGATATAGGGACAAACAACACTCAAAGTCACGTGATTAAGAGCACAAGACTTTGAACATTTGTTCATCTCATTGACACTAACCTTACTCTAAATTATAATGAAATGTTAAATACACAAACGACTGGAATGCCATTTAGCTTTGATAGACTATAAAAACACCATTACCGAGGCAAGCACGCCATCAGACAACATGCTGTGCCTATCAGCTGATAATCGGTCAGTACCTTGATTAATTTCAGAAGATTTTCAAATAATGTCTAACCTATTGACATAATGGCTTATTCACTGCGGGATAGATTGATTTTTTTTCTTGTTAAATTACGTGTCCAAGGTGTTTAACTGACTTCTGTTGGGTGTCGACTTATATGTTCAGTTTTCATCGATATATTTTCTTTTTCTAAGCAGACTTGAAGGGTTAGAGAGTAATTTGTTTTCTGATATTGATATCAGTTTAGTTAGCTGAAAGAAACTAAAGGAAAAAAGGAGTTTTTCTTTATACTTTTTCCGAAATGTTTTTATTGGGAACATAGTTAATATGGCGGGAAGTCTGTATTAACTTCGAAGAAAAAACTTTTAAAACTCCGTGTGTATCCCTTTAACTTTAAGGAATCCGTGTGATGTCTTTAACGTACTTAGCTGCTGATACTGGTACTACATGTCGCTTGATGCCTTATCAAAAATTCTTTCACCTCGAAAACTAAACTTTAAACTTTTCTCACATCATACTGCGATTTTTTTAATGTTTTTTTTATAATTTGAAATCGTTCCTAAGTCCACTCTTTAGCTCTCTTTCAAGACCATTGCATAATCAGTATACAAAATTGTTCAATAGTTTTGAAAATGGAATCAATTTGTCAGCCGTCATAAAAAACCAACTGGTTTTCTGCTCGTATTATCATTTCCCTTTTAACCCAACAATTCTTAGAACTCAAGCAGGCATTAATTAACTATTTCGCCCCGAGGCGGCGAGATAACTGGCAGAAAAAAGACTCTTAGTCGAGCTTGTTTCGTCGTGTTTTAGATACTACTTAAAGACTCTAAAGCAGGCCAGAAAGTTGTGTCTAACTAACTCCTAATTACGCTCATTAACCTAATAATTTATAAAACTATTGTTCTTGTTCAAATTCCTTTATTAAATGAAACAACGACTCATGCAAAGAGCTTTGGTAATTACGAGAACCAATTATTTCGGAATCTTGAATTAGCTAAACACTCTTTGAGACATGTTATTTTTAATTCATAGTCAACAAGTTCGTCTAATTCAAAGCAGCTTAGAATGCTTGTGTATGAAAAATAATAAGCTAGAAATAATAGAGAGTTTTCCTGGCATGATATGAATCAATTGTGCTTTTTTGGTGTTTCAAGGGCAAGGGCAATGAGTTACCGGAATGCCATCGATGAAAGACAGGAAAGCATTCGGTCTACTATACGCCCTTTTGACTTAACGGAATCAACTGACATAAATATATCTTCGTGATATAGAAAAGTCATAAAGTATGACACAAATCATAGTTTTAAGGAGTAAAACCTTCGAACCAAAACTGGCTTTGCACGATTAATAGACGTGTTTTATGATAAAGTTATATAAATAAGATGTGAGATTAGAATGTGATTTGAGTCATGAGAAATAATAACCAATTGCGACGCAATGTTCTTAGAATAATTGTTGAATAATTCTCTCTGTTGGCCAATTTTTAGAAGTATGTGACATTGAAAAAATTCTCCAACTAATTCTAATGAATGAAAAAAATGAGTTTTGAAATCATTCAACAGTGACACAAAGCTGCTTTTTTTCATCAAAATTTAATGAAAAAGTTCACAGATTACCCTAAGGGGCTGTGACTCAAACAATTCAGGAGTTAGAACTGACATACTATAGACGCAATTACCAAGAAAGAAGAAAGAATTCATTACGATGCGAGTTAAGAGGATTATTGACCCTCGAAGGAAGGATATTATACATTGTGATGTGGTGATGTTTTTAAGCAAGATTGAAAGGTTGTAGGATCTGGGCGGGGAATTGAACCGCCTATTCATACGGCCCTCTTGTGTGGTGGTATACCGTGGGGCGTTCCCAGGTCTATAACCCGTCTTCCTTTTCAGAGAGTTTTCGCCAAAAACATGGGTTGAAAATAATAAAAAGAAAAAACAGGAAAAAAAAAAGCCTTCTATTGGCTCCCCATTGTTATATTACCCAATCAGCAAACAATCTATAGCGGAAACAAAATTGAAAGCGGGCTCATGGCCATGACGGTTTAAGAGAGGCGACGCATGCGCATTTCGTTCACACGTAATCGATGGAATGACTGGGGCAGTGTTTAACATTCATCCAATGCTGGATGAATACAAACTCCAAAACAATGTGAAAAAATGTGAAATTTGGCCAAGTTGAATAATATATCAAGTTATCAAGAATAACCTTTTCATTTTTCATTCAGACATGCACAATTCGAATGCATATTCAAATGCTTCGAGAAAAAGTTCATAGTTTCCTATCAGTACTGTCGCTATGTTGGTCTATACTTCCATTTCAGACCACGTCACTGGTAAACAAAGAAATGATACTCAAGGTAATAACACGTGGTTTGCAAGATTAACACACTACGCTCAATTCGAAAGGCACACTCCAGTACTACGGTTTTTGCATGGTTTAAATATCCTGCTTTACTACATTCCGCTGAAAACTGAAAAAACGCACATCTGCAAGAGGAACGCACACATGTACATCAACCATAGTGAAGTCAGACGTCTTTCACAAGAATCAAGCACTTTGATTGGACTGTGACCTTGGTAGTCTCCGCGTTTCACTTAGACGCGTGGTTTAAACAAATGCATTGCTATTAAAGATATAAGTTTTGTTTCGTCAAGCAAATATTTCTATGAAAGAATTCCGAGCAATGCTGTCACGTCAAGTGTGCATGTTGTTTAGCAGTTGTAAACAAAATGATCTATTTTTTCAACCATGGGTTATTTATTTCCAAGCTTGTTTTGGCAAATCTATTCTAAAGATTTAAAGCGGAAAAAATTTAAGCATAAAAAAACGTTGAAATTTTAGTAACTGCTTTAGTAGCTTAAAAAATTTGCAGATTAAAATGAAATGTGTGGTCAGGAGCCACCTTAGCGGGCATGCACATTTACGATTCTTCTTGTCCGTCGCATATTGATCTAGTTAAAGCTTCATTTGCTTGGAAGACTCCTTTTATCTCTCGTTAGTTTTATTGCAGAATTTTTTAAATTAGGATCATACTTTCAGGCATCGAATACTGAACCGTCATAAGGCAGCGCGAAGCATTTACGGCAACGCCGGAGATTTCGACCCCGACACCGCTATTCGTGGAATTACAGACTGATCAGGAAGCTTGGCGGAAGCCTAAGGGAGAGTTTAGTTGGCCCCTAGACCATAGATGATTAACCCCTTGCTATGACCAGCATACCCGATGTTTCGATCGTGGCGCTGATGCATAAGCACCTGTGATTACCCTTTTCCATGTGGGATGCGTTTTGAAGAGTTAGCCGAGACGCAAATCAAAATTTAAGTTATATTATATTTTCTTGCACCAATTTGATAAGAGGCATTTTTTAAGCCACCCATTGAAAAAAGATCATACTATAAAAAGGCGCGCATGCTCATAGAGCTATAATCATCAGAAAAGTTTGTAGTTTCTGATTCATGAGTGAAGTTTAGCGCTTTGGCGGATGTTTTTGAAGCTACATGCACACTGGTTATCTTGTAATGGAAGAAGTTTAAACGTGGCTTCTGCATGAAAGGGCTAATCACGGATCTAAGTGGGATTTAGCTTCTTACGCTAAAGGGAGAGAGGAAACACGGAGGGCCTGGAGAAAAACATGCCACGGTCGTCACGCCTCTTAGGTCACACGACTCGGCCCACAAAAATCAGACTTGTGGACTGCATTCCTTTCTTCATGTGTCGTCGATCATTTGTGAGAAAGAAAATTATGAAAGGATGCCGACACATGGAGAAAGAATGCAGACTAATAGTTTGATGGGCGGAGTCGTAGACGTTTGGAAACGTGACTTTGGCATGTTTTCTGCATGGCGTGACAACCCAGTTCAGTGACACCAGTAGTGACAAACTCAAATGTGATGCCTGTCCGGTAATCGAACCCTCAAGGTGCAATACTGTTAGCTACTCTTACTTTATCCGGCCCATCAAACCTACTGGTGTTTCTGGGAGAATGGTGAGATGAGGTCCGCCATGACTCATGGTCCGCATGGTACTAGTACTGAAAGATGTTATGGGAAATTCTTCGTAATCTCTTATCTAGGATCGAAAGTGCGAAAGATCGAAGTGCGAAAACCTTTGAAATTTGAGTGTGTCCACTATGATTGGATAGATATTATCTCATAACGTCACGTTATTGGTAAACTTTTGTAGGCTTACATGCAACCAATCAGAAACGAATTTTGGTAAGACAAATAATGCCGACTGGGGAAACCCGTTTGCGCATGCTCAAAATAAGTATGTAAACTAGTCGCCAATCGGCTAGTTTTTTCTGAATTCTACCCAGGATGCATTGTGATCTAGCTTACTACTTTCTGCCCTGTCTATAGAGGCAAGGTTTTTTTAGCGTATCATCCATTCCGAGATGGAGGAAAAAACTTTGATCAAGCTGTTGGCAATACAGTGTATTGTAGGACTATTAATTCAATGGCACGAAATAGAAAATTGTCCCCTAACAGTCCTATATTATGAACTGCAATGCCAACTTGACCCAGTTCTTCCCTCAAACTCGGAATGGATAATTCGGTGTTAACGAGCGGTTTGTTTTTCATACCAAGACTCTTGGCACCTTGCTCGTAAATGTGCTCAAATGCAAGCATATGTACGTGTGCGGAAACACCTTCCTAGGCATCAAAGATGCCTTGAACAATTACCAGCTGATTTGAGAAAAAATAAATTCAGTCAAGCAGAATCAAGCAGTGGAAAAAAAAGTTGATAACACGAGTTTTATGTTGTTATTGTAATGGTAGTGGACAGGTTTTTATTTTTCGCTGATCAACTTTTGCAGGCTTCATGACACCTCAGTTTCGCAGTGACGTTATTTCTACGTCACTATTTCAGATCAGCAGGAATGCTTGTCGTAGTGTCACGTGACATTGAGATATTCACGGGGTCGTGATAATTACGGCATGTACTATACAGGACCTTTGAGGTACTTCATAGCACATAACGATAGATAGCATACGACAACATGCTGCGACAGAGGATTTCCGAGTCTTGATTGCAGTTTTATATACATTTAGGACATTAAACCGGATCACCGATGGAAAAAGGACATGTTATGGACTATAGTTTTCTGCTATTAGTACTGGCTGTCTGATCTTAAACTTAAGATTTAAAGAAAATACCGACATTAAAACTGCGATGTCGGTACGAGCACGGAAATGATCTTCCCACTGCTATGACTTATCTGAACTGAGATAAAGGGTTTTTTTTTGCGGCAGACGGTTGTGAACAGTTAGAGACAACAGAGGCTTAATTGGAACTGACTATGCAGACCTCCTACTTTTCTCACTTAGGGAGATCACACAGTAGAAACTCCGGTTCGTGTGCGGATAGATTGCCAACATAATCTATTTTAAAATGGCTTTGAATGACGAAATCTTTCCAGTCGTAGAGTCAGAAGTAAATCAGTCCTGATTCCGTCTTGCGTGTTATGCGAGCTAGACTCATTTTCGTGCAAATGTTATTGTTGCATTACTGCCGTTTTCATAAACATTTGAACTTTGTGTTTGCGAGCTGCACGCTAAAATTTGGGTTATGAAAGGTACCGATTGATTAGGTATTTTTCACAATTTGCCATCACATTGGTGGACGTCAATCAATGAGTTTCCATGACATTCCATAAGCACTTTCCCTTAAAAGCTTTATGTTTGCCGACAATGCTGGGAAACACTTTTATTCACGTCCACCAAAGCTTCATTATGCAGCGAAAAATAATTACAAGATTTCGTGCGTGCGATTAAGAAGCGCTGTCATTGTGAATAACTTATCACTTATAAGCTGATGTGACACTGGACGATTCGCAACGACAATTTTGGGGATTTTGGGGATTGGTAACGCATATTGCAAGTTTTTGATTTAGCTTCAAAAATTTGCAACGTAGAATTGCGATTTTTTTGCAACATGTTGGTTCGTGTAACAGCTTCATCAACGGTTTTTCGCGGGAGCATACCCAAAATATACTCTCATAGAAGCGAGGCGATGTCAACAAACAAGATGGCCGCTTTTGAAATCGGTAAAACTCGTCCCGTGTAACATGTTGATGATTTTCGAACGAACGTTGCACGAAAAGTTGACTCATGTAAGATTTTTAAAAATCGACGAGTCGTATCGCGAAAAAAACCGACGTTGCGAATCGTCCCGTGGAACATCAGCTTTACTCAGTCAAGACACCATGTTTTAGGGGCTATTTTAAAAATTGACCGCCCATCACCCCTACCACATGAACAAAGGGAGAGTACACTCCCCGAGCAAGACACGCGTATTTCCAACCTCATGTTTGCAGGACATGTACAAGTACAATTCAGTTTAAAAATACAAATCAATTCGAAATCGATGACCGAACAAATTCGAATAAAACTGTAGTAATGAAACGATAGCTTCTTTGAGAAAATGTATATTTTTAGGGAAAATGTTTTTTAAACATGCAAGATCATAAGAAAAAAAACGTTACTTATAGACTTCAAAGATTGAATTTCAATTCAAAATAATCATAAAACTATTGTATTTAGATCGGCAGTCTTTCGTAGGGTTATTTTTTAAATCTCCAACTCGACCTCCTAAGCTCGCCAACTAACAACATCATACATTTACCGCTATTACTCCAGGAAGCAAACAGAACCACAGTAATGCCTTGCACCCTGCAATTTTTAATCTTTATCCCAGAAGTTAGTTAGTTGAAGTATTTATATCTGATTCTAAATACTCGTCTAATGAATGGAACAATTTCCAAAATAATCTTATCACGAACAAATCTTTTCTAACATATAATTGAGAGATTTTTAAAATCGCTATTATATTTATTTCAGTACAGTAAATTACAACAGCTTCGGTCCAAAATACTATTCTTCGAAAACTCAGAGATGTTTTTCCCAGACGGACCTTTTTTCACGTAGTTGTTTCTAGCTTGAAGATTTCAGATTTTTTAGAATAAGAAACAAAAAAATAAAAAAATAAATAAAAAATAAAAAAACCCACTGAGGACTTGATGGCTTCTTGAATGAAAGAGATCGAAAACTTTGAACCATATGCACAATGCGGTAATTCAAAGTTTTTTACATTGTCCCGTGTGGCGTAGCTTTATCGATAAACTCAACAGCGACAGTACTTTTGAGTTATTAAGAAACAAACCTCTGTGGTTTCTCTGATAACTCTAGCGTTTATTATTAGTTTCCAACAAGCTCGTATACAGCATAGCTTGGTCTAATAAAATTCTTACCAGGGGTCTTCTCATGTTTGCTTTTACGAAAAACAAAACAAAACGTTGCTGAATTGATTGTAAATGGCCAATGATAACAGAAGTTTATCTCACATTAACTTGAATTAGTTTTCAAATGTCGATAAATGAAAATTCTGCGAGTATATTTTCAATAAAATTTGTTTTATTAGGAACTTCAAAAGCAAAGAACTTTATCTAAACACAAAAATTGCTTCAACACAGGAAGAGAATTTCGTTTAAGAAATATGAATAGTAAAGTGAAGGATTGAAGACATAAAGAAATATATATATACAACTCTTCTCTTTAGCTGCTACTTTTGTCAAAGAAGGCATATAGTAGTTACTGCAAACAAATTTAAGGCGGAATTTCAAAATCACTACCAAAAACAAAACTCTATGGCCAAACTTTATTTCTTTTAATTCGATTTATTTTGGCTATTTAAGACCTTGTATTTTATCTTTTTAGAACTATAAAATACAAGAAGCTTGAACTGGTGGTAGAAGCAGGAATAATTATTATTTAGAAGGAATCTCATCGTTACGTTTCGACAACTGAGATAACTCGGTACGACCTTAGCACTTCACATTAGTATTGATCTGTCTTATATTAAGTGGCCACTTTGAAAAAGCCGCTTGCGAACGAAATTAAAATTTTTATTCTGGTATTTTGGCCGAGTTACAAATACAAGGCTTCATAAAAGAGAAGTTACGAATATTTTGATTCAAATTATATTGATTCAAGTGGGGAAAAAAGTGAACTCAAACGCAACTGATGCAACGAAGCTAAACTGCTTTGCGAATTAAGTAACCGTAAAGTCTTGCGTATAAATCAAAAGAGCATCATTAAAATTATGATTATATTAGTAATAATATTTAATATTACTAAAAAATTTTCAGTTGCTTGCTAATGGATAATTGCTAAAAGTTGTAGTGACAAGAGTTCAAGGAGATTGAACTCGAGATTGCACTTCAGTTCTACCCCTGAGCCAGATTCGCTTAAGCTTTGTTGAAAGTTTTAGAAAACTATAGTAAAATTAGTCATAAATCTTTTAACAACTAGTCCGTGACGTTTGTCGTTTGTAAAAGGTCAGACTTGGAAAGCTATACATAGTTTTTGTCCTAAAAACGGTCGAATTAAAACCAGAAAATCTAACGTTTGTTCGTTTTTGCGGTAAACAGATATAACAATAGAGCCTTAGAGATCGAATTAATAACCTTTTGAAAATTTTGATTTACAAACTTCCACCCGAGTACTTATCAATACCGTGAAAAAGAATAGACTTTATGACACTTTTGAGGAGTAGTTTTTAGCCTTGAGTGTTTTAACTTCTTCATGAATGGTTGCGCGCTTCGTTGACAAGAGCCTCTTTATCTCTCGGTAACCAATAGCAACACGATTGCTTTAGTTCAAAACTAAAACACTACAAGAATCAATTAAAAAAAAAAATCACTCTGTTTTTAGACTACTACTATTCTTAAGTAAAAAAAACGTTTCTTGATAAGCAAAAAAGTCAGGAAATTTAAACTTAAGGCCAGATGAACGGAAGATGGTATACTTTAGTTTTAAGTCGTCCAAGAGTAGTAGTAAATCATGTCAAAATATTCCAAGTATTCAAACTCTACTTTCGTGACTTCGAGACATTTCTGGACGACGCTTGAGAGGTTAATAATGAGGGGTGTTTTAGTCTTCGAGATAATGTTGAATGAGCTACTTACCCATCGCAATACTCATCAATGAAGTTCAAGTGGCAAGTTTTTGACTCTATCATTCTCTGTCGAAAGTGTTGAAGTCATGGCTTCAAAACCACCAATTGTCTTGGCATCTATTTTAAGCTTGAAATTGAAATCAAATGACAGATAAACCATTAATTTTCGTCTTTTTTATAGTTTTTGAAGTACAGTAATTTTAACAACTAGTCCGTGACGTTTGTCGTTTGTAAAAGGTCAGACTTGGAAAGCTATACATAGTTTTTGTCCTAAAAACGGTCGAATTAAAACCAGAAAATCTAACGTTTGTTCGTTTTTGCGGTAAACAGATATAACAATAGAGCCTTAGAGATCGAATTAATAACCTTTTGAAAATTTTGATTTACAAACTTCCACCCGAGTACTTATCAATACCGTGAAAAAGAATAGACTTTATGACACTTTTGAGGAGTAGTTTTTAGCCTTGAGTGTTTTAACTTCTTCATGAATGGTTGCGCGCTTCGTTGACAAGAGCCTCTTTATCTCTCGGTAACCAATAGCAACACGATTGCTTTAGTTCAAAACTAAAACACTACAAGAATCAATTAAAAAAAAAATCACTCTGTTTTTAGACTACTACTATTCTTAAGTAAAAAAAACGTTTCTTGATAAGCAAAAAAGTCAGGAAATTTAAACTTAAGGCCAGATGAACGGAAGATGGTATACTTTAGTTTTAAGTCGTCCAAGAGTAGTAGTAAATCATGTCAAAATATTCCAAGTATTCAAACTCTACTTTCGTGACTTCGAGACATTTCTGGACGACGCTTGAGAGGTTAATAATGAGGGGTGTTTTAGTCTTCGAGATAATGTTGAATGAGCTACTTACCCATCGCAATACTCATCAATGAAGTTCAAGTGGCAAGTTTTTGACTCTATCATTCTCTGTCGAAAGTGTTGAAGTCATGGCTTCAAAACCACCAATTGTCTTGGCATCTATTTTAAGCTTGAAATTGAAATCAAATGACAGATAAACCATTAATTTTCGTCTTTTTTATAGTTTTTGAAGTACAGTAATTTTAACAACTAGTCCGTGACGTTTGTCGTTTGTAAAAGGTCAGACTTGGAAAGCTATACATAGTTTTTGTCCTAAAAACGGTCGAATTAAAACCAGAAAATCTAACGTTTGTTCGTTTTTGCGGTAAACAGATATAACAATAGAGCCTTAGAGATCGAATTAATAACCTTTTGAAAATTTTGATTTACAAACTTCCACCCGAGTACTTATCAATACCGTGAAAAAGAATAGACTTTATGACACTTTTGAGGAGTAGTTTTTAGCCTTGAGTGTTTTAACTTCTTCATGAATGGTTGCGCGCTTCGTTGACAAGAGCCTCTTTATCTCTCGGTAACCAATAGCAACACGATTGCTTTAGTTCAAAACTAAAACACTACAAGAATCAATTTTAAAAAAAATCACTCTGTTTTTAGACTACTACTATTCTTAAGTAAAAAAAACGTTTCTTGATAAGCAAAAAAGTCAGGAAATTTAAACTTAAGGCCAGATGAACGGAAGATGGTATACTTTAGTTTTAAGTCGTCCAAGAGTAGTAGTAAATCATGTCAAAATATTCCAAGTATTCAAACTCTACTTTCGTGACTTCGAGACATTTCTGGACGACGCTTGAGAGGTTAATAATGAGGGGTGTTTTAGTCTTCGAGATAATGTTGAATGAGCTACTTACCCATCGCAATACTCATCAATGAAGTTCAAGTGGCAAGTTTTTGACTCTATCATTCTCTGTCGAAAGTGTTGAAGTCATACTTCAAAACCACCAATTGTCTTGGCATCTATTTTAAGCTTGAAATTGAAATCAAATGACAGATAAACCATTAATTTTCGTCTTTTTTATAGTTTTTGAAGTACAGTAATTTTATAACAGCCGCAAGGTACGGTTTACTGTTCTTCACTTATGAACAAGAACACGCAAAAATTTTTCAAATCAGAATTCAATGTACTTTTGTCAAAGTTTTTCTATTTATCGCTAGGATAGAGTATGATTTATACATTATAATTTTTTTATCTTAAAAAAAGTTTTTTTGGTAAGTGATATAACGACCCCTTTAAGTTTAGTATTATGAAGTAAAATCATGACAATTTCGGCGATTTGACTGGGGTCAATAGCTTTCGTAATGACTTCAGAAAGAAACTGAAAATAATAGATAGAAAGTAAAATAGATAGAAAGTAAGATAAAAAGAGGAAAAAAGGAAAGACTGAGGAAAACTGAATCAAGGTGAGCCGAAGAAATGGAAGAAGAAGAAAAAGAAGAAGAAGAAGAAGAAGAAGAAGAAGAAGAAGAACAAGAACAAGAAAAAGAAGAAGAAGAAGAAGAAGAGAAGAAGAAGAACAAGAAGAAGAAGAAGAACAAGAACAAGAAGAAGAACAAGAACAAGAACAAGAACAAGAAGAAGAACAAGAACAAGAACAAGAAGAAGAGAAGAAGAACAAGAAGAAGAAGAAGAACAAGAACAAGAACAAGAAGAAGAAGAAGAACAAGAACAAGAACAAGAAGAAGAACAGAAGAAGAAGAAGAAGAAGAACAAGAAGAACAAGAAGAAGAAGAAGAAGAAGAAGAAGAACAAGAAGAACAAGAACAAGAAGAACAAGAACAAGAAACTGAGAAGAGCATTGCATATAAAACAAAAAAAGGCCATGCATTAAATATAGCCACCAACCACAAAAGTTCACGGAGCATTTGACAGAGTTGTCTCAACTTCTCAGCAACTCTTGTGAGAGCCTTCAAAGTCATTAATCAACAACATATACTAGCTCTCGTAATTACCACGTAAAAGGACAAATTAGAATGATATAAAAAATATGAGAGTTCACTTAGAAATCTTTAGAAAAAACTTTTTATTCACAAAAGCTGAACCGTTTATTTCTGAAGAGCAATTTCTGGGAGCTTCTTTTACACTAATGATCGATAAGAGCCATTGCTAAGATACACTTAGCTTAGTTCTTTTATTGCTCAAGGCCTCATTTAGCGGAAAGCGGGTCACTCAGTGCTTGGGTATTAATATTGCGCGACGCTTTTTGCTCCTTTCGTTTAAAGGTAAACAACGTTTTCTCAGGAGAGGCGAATTTGAATGGCAACTGTTGAATATTAACTCGTACTGGTTGCCATTAACTTTGACTGTGTATTTATGCATCGATGACTAGATTCTATTGCCATTGTGCAAAAAAGTTTCTAGTTTTTCACTGAGAAAAGAAAACAATTCATAAGTTTTTTTAAAAATACTGTGAAACTTGAAATAGTTTGAAATTAGAGACGGAGAAATGAAAATGAGAAATAAATGATGTAAAAAAAGGAGACGGTAAACAAGAGAGATAGTACGAAGGAAGAAAAAAAGAAAAAAGAAAAAAGCGGACTTTGGAGGTATGATAGAAAAATGAGAAGAAATAAAGAAACAAAGAAGAAAGAAACCTAAGAAAAAAATGAGAGAGAAAAGAAAGGTCAAAGAAGAGAAGATTAAATATAAAAGGAATAATAGAAAAAGGGAAACAAATAGTAAAATAAAATAATGAAGGAATGAAATAGTTTGGTACACCTACATTGACTCAAGTATTGTTTCGAGTATTGTTTTAGTTCAAGCTCAATACAAAATGCGCAGCAAATTCTTCATCAAATCTCACAGCTTGAACCACAATTTCCAACCAACACCAAACAAAGATGTCAAGCTGCTTCGTCCCATACACCAACATTGACTCCCATCATGCTTGATAACAAGCATTATGGTGGATTCTTGTTTTTACGGAGTTCCTGTGGAGAGCTGAAGTTTACCTAACGCGTGCTAAAGGTAAATCACCGCCCTCTTGACAGGAGGCTAGCAGAGAATCCTGGCTAAAAAAAGATCAAGCTGTCTTCTTGTGCTTGTGTTTATGTATACGAGGAAACGAACGACGAAACGTATAGCTTTCCATTGGTAGTATCTGAGGTGATTTAAATGTATTTATTTGATACTTTGATCCACAGCTGTTGAGAAAGCCAGCCAAAGCAGTCCAAGCTCAGTAACATGTGCCGGCGAAGCATGCTTTCACAAAGACAATATTCGTCTATTTAAAACTCTATCAAATTCATACGAGACTGTCGACTCGTTCACTGTAGTTTAGACACTTCAATTTCACTTGGATGGAATTGGACTAGAATTAATATATATTTTCAATTCAATTCTAAAGCAGAGACATGAATGTTCCTTGAAGTACCTCATTACTAAAGTCCATGGCCTGACATGTTATTGTGTTCCGTGAGCAAGCATATATGCTCAGCCGAGGAGCAAATTAATTTTTTGTCATATCCATGTGTTTTTTTTTGCCTATAAATTTCCCCCCGTCTGATCAAGATATATTTAGTAAGACCGGAGACCTTGACAAACACTTGGATAAACAATTGTAATACTCTTGAATAAAATGTGAATACTCGGCTTTAATTGTTAGCAAAGAATGCTTGTGGTACTATACCATTTAAATATGATTTTTTAATACCAATAAATGTTTTCTTTAGAAAATTATTAGTTTAAGGAAGAATTCATGTATTTTTGTGAGAAAAAAATTCTTGAAAAACTACGCGTTCACAAGTTGAACTGAATTATCCAAACATCCAACAGTTCCAAACCGGGTTCCTTCATCTTAAATCAAACCAAAAGAAGTAGAGTTTTATTGCTAAAGGTAGGAAAAGAAAAGATAAAAAGCTCTGTTAGAGAAATATTAGTCACTCTAATAACAATTCGGTAAGTTTCGCTTCATAATGAAATAATTTCTTAAGGGAATCAAAATCTTCATCAGTTTCTCAATGCATCTTTACAAGCTCGAGTCAGTGTAGCACCGCGAGTAAGGATTGGAAGACTATCTTTTCGGTGCTTCCATTACATTTTCTATTTAAGTTGTATGTCTTTAATTTTTACATCGTAGAAAAACAAGCACAAGTTAGAGTTTATTGTAAAAGGCCAATGACAAACAATATCAATGTTGTGTTAACATCTTGCCTCGCATTTCTATTGCAAAGTTGGCCAGCTTATTTACAGTGTAAGTTCCCCCCTCCATCCCTCATACGAATAGTAATTCCCTTAAGCTTAATAACAGAACACCTTCAAGGTAATATTCTGGATATATAGTGCTTAGATTTTTTTATAGGACGCTCAAACTGTATTTAGATCGTTTTTGCTCTGTCGGATTATTGGTGAAGGAATTAGGTAAAGAAATTAAGGAAGCAAATAGGCAAGACAAATAGCCAGTTCCGCATTTACAAACTAAGATAAATGAAGATCATTTACAGGCTTAAATCGATTGATTGTGCAGTTGTTTTTATTCCGGGAACATAACGTTTTAAAAAGGATATATATGCTGAATGGAAAGACCTTCTTGTCTCTGATAGTTATGTTATTAGCATTCATTGTGGTGAAACATCCTAGGTAAAATTATCGATTTTAAAATTGTTCGACTTTTCCACCCTGAAGTCAGGAAAAATATCTCTCCACTTGGACCAAAATAGCTCATAAAGTTTAGTAGAAATGATTGTAAATGAAACGTGATGCCATAAGTAGGATGGCGGAGCTTCTCGAGTCATATAAAGCTATTAGCCCGTGAAATGCTACAGGCAACTCTGGTCGCGGTTTCATTTGCCGTTTGAAGAAGCCGACGGAGGCACATAACTAAAAGTGGTTGTACTCCATTAGCAAAACCACAGGAATAAACGAATGTTTGAAGAACGACGATGACCAAATGTACTCAGTTTTGTGATAGACTTCCATGAGGCTTCACAAGTTTTCTTAATATCTCTCTTCCCTTCAAATCATTTCTGCGTGATTTTCTTCTCAGTTTCGTTGATACCCTGAGGGGTGGTCAACCGAATGCACGAGTCCTCGGTATAGGCTTTCTTTTCGGCTGATTAAAAATTACCTAAACTCTCCTAAGCTCAGGCTACAGGATATGCTAGTCTAACGATTAAGAATGAGTGATGGCTATTCACCATGTTACTACAGGTATTACAGCTTCAACTCATAATTAGTACGCTTTGTCTAATTGATAATATTTCCACATTTCGGTAAACAACTTGATCAAAGAGACCGACTTCAAAAGGATTTTCAACTGCCTTTAATCACTTACAATCGACTATCCCTTCATCACAATAGTAAAATACATTCGAAGAGTAGAATTTTGAACGTAAAGACCGGCGAACAATAACGCTCCGTGGCAGTGTTTTCAAGTGTAAGCCTTTCTTTCTAATGCATCTTTCAAATTGAAATAATCCTTGAACATGAAAAAGGGCCGACATCGAATAAAGCTAACAATTTCAAGAATAATATATTCAAAAGCTGGATCAATTTAGCTATAAAATGATTTTATTTCTCTTTTGGATAAGCTAAAACTTACACAAATTGAGCTGTTATATAAAATAATTCATCTGTAATCGTTATCTGGTCCTACTTCACTGTGCAATTCACTACACGTCATACATTGTCAAATAGTCGACATGCACTGCACATCGACCTAAAGCAAATTCAATTTGATATTTGCGCATATAATAATATCATATATACATACATTTTCTTAACTTATAGTGGACATATGATCCATAATTCTAATATTTTATAGAAAGTTAGAGAATAGAGTTTGTCATTTCATCTCTTAAAATAAACTGATTTCTTTGGAGTTTTGTAAGTTCATTTCTTAAAAATTAATTTATAAGCGTTTTCTTTTTTTAAAAATCACGCTATGGCTAGTGTTCAACGTTGATAAAGCAATCCGCTGAAGCTTCCATTTTGTCATGTTCTTCTTGTTTGGGAGTTAAAGCCATAACACTACTCAGTTCATTTACGTTTGATTCATCTACATCCACAGCTAGTGCCTTACTATATTCCTCGGTGTTTTCAGACTTGTCCTTTTTGGGAGTATTTTGATGCGTCTTCTGATGCTTTCTCAAGTGATCACTTCGCATGAATCGCTTTCCACACTCTTCGCATTGGAACCGTTTTTCTCCTGTATGCGTACGAAGATGTCTTTGAAGTTCATCTGATCTGGTGAAGCTTTTCCCACAGAAAAGCCAGTTGCAAACAAAGGGTCGTTCCCCTGTATGCCATCTTAGATGTGCTTTGAGATGCGATGTCTTACCATAGACTTTACCACATCCAGGTATATGGCAGATATGCTGCTTTCTTTTGGTCGTGTTTCCAGTCGTAGCTGCAAGTTGGCAGTTAGGACACCGACACCGTCTACACCTTCGAGTCCCAGTAACCGCTTGTGAACTGGTAAAAGTTGAAGTGAACGCGCTATGATACGTCCCAGTAGGAGAGGGATTCTGTAGGCCGTGAAATGAGAAGTTGTGTCCCGTAGGAGATCCTGGTAAACCAGTAGCGATAGGAGAACGCGGGACTTTACTTGGTTCTACACTCCACCAGTGTTGTGGTGCCTCAGCAAGCTCAGACTTGCAAGATGAGGCAGTACACTGAGAGTAGGTTGGTCTTGCTACCGTTGCAGGACATCCGTGGCCGTGAACAGTCATACAGACGGAGCTGGGAGAGTGAGGCGAAGCTCCGTGATGAAATGGTAAACCTGGAAGATGTGGCTTCTGGAGTGCGGAGAAGCAAAACTCTGGGAAAGGTGATGGGTAATGAGGCTCGGCAGGAGGAGTTAGAGGTAGATTTCTCTCTTGGTAAGAGGCGAACTGGTTCTGGATGTTCATAGCATGTTGTACACTGACTTGCTCTTGTAACATTGAGTTGTAGAGTTTGTTATGATATTCTGCTAAATCCAAAACAGAACTTGGTTGTCCGATTTTACTACATGTCGCTGCTAGAAGAGCAAGAGGCGAAGACTTCGGGTAGCCCTAAAGCAATAGAAAAAAACAATCAAACTATAAGTTATAAAATTCACCGAATAATATCGTGATATAAATATAATTTATATATATATATACACAAATATAGACCGAAAATAGACAGCCGGACTGTTTTATAAAATAAATATAAACTTACATGTGGAAATTGAAATATTTCGGGCTTGACCAGAGCGGCTGTAGCCATTCTAAGGTAATGTTTTCGAAAATTTCACTGCGAGATTTCTGACGAGATGTGTTCTGTTCGCGATCGAAGTCAAACTAAATTGAAACCTGCCCACCAACACGTCAATACTCCTTCAGCTGGTTGAGTGAGCCGGTGCCGGAGAAAAACAGAGCTAAAGTAATTAGACAAACGATGCCGCCGTCCAATCAAACACAAGAGGCGGAGACCGGAGTTTATAGTATTCTCACACAAACGCTGTTATGACAAATAAGTCGCTATTATAAGACATGACAGGGGAGGAGTACAAGGGCGGCGAACTAATGAGCAAAATCAAAAGATGAGACATTTTATGATTGGACTTAGATGATCAAAGGCGACCGCCGCTAAGGAGGAACATTGATTGGCTAAGCTTCTATAAACACAGTGTATGAAAGCACTTGAACCAAAATCATTGGTTTTGTTCTTCTGTGTTTTCCGCTATCGCTTTGCGTTATTGTCATCAACTTTACAAGTGCTGTCATTTTGAACCAAAGAGACCGCCCAATTTAAATAAGAATACAGCTCCAATACGCTTTTCACTGGTGCAAACAGACCATTGTCTCTGTAACAAGCTCGGGACAATTGTGATTGAAATGCACGAGGCTGAGACTGAGATGTGGTTCTGCTACTCTCTAAGCGCTTGAGGTGTTAACAGAATAACCTTTCATCATACCGCACTAGTATTGTCAATCAATTTGACCGCCAGCGCTTCTGTTTACTTCGGAAACAATCCCTGACATTTTAAAATCCATCTTACAAATGTGTTTTTTTCCGGTCTCCGATCGACTAAGAAAACTACTTCGACCAAAACCTCCCACTGCGGACCTCAAATTTATTTTTAATGTCGGCAAAGACGCGCGTGTGAAAAGCGAATAATAACTGAACCACGAGCTGGGTTACAACTTGCTAATTGGGATCCCGCCTACAGTCGCCGCCTTAAGGACAGCCTCATTTATCTAGCCTTAATATTCATGCCAATCAAGGCAATCGGATTAAAAAAAATGTCTTTAAAAAATTCCAATTTGGAAATCTTGGTTAGCGGCTAGTATTCCAGCGTACGTAGATGGAGGGTAGGTACATGATGTAGATGTGCCGGGAAGCCTCATTCAAGGGCAATTATCTTGGCTATTTCTGTTTGGATTTGTCGGTGTCCTTTGAGTTCGGAGATCAATTTCGACCAATTTCCTCGACTAACAATTAACAGGTTATTCGCACTCTTGCTGTGATTGAGAGGTGACAAGACTTCTACAGATCGTAACATGGGTCTCTATTTTGATGTTATTCATTTTATTACGAGCCCAAAAGCTCACAAATATCATAAACTCCTATACGAACAACAGCTCATTTCTTACTTTTTGATGCCCCTGAAATATTTATACGCGCTACGCATTGAGATAGTACAAGAGTGTCTACAGGCGAGTGACATTATATTCAAAAATTCATGGCTGGCTGGAAAGCTGAGTATTGCGGCTAAATCATTCTTTTCTTCAATATTACGAATATTTTGCTGTCTAGAAAGTGGAGTCCTGTGTCTTTCAAGTACGTCGGAAGACGGGGTCAAAATTTAGAAGGAAAAAAAAGAGAAGATTCTCAGATATCTAGTTTTTGACTCGAGAGCACAAAAGCCTAATATACCATAATAACCTATTTTGTGATTGTCTTTACGACATATTTTTTATTAAATTCTAAATACTTAAATGTTGTTTATAGTAGATATAGAAAGGGAAGAATTTTCCCCAGAGTTATTCCAACTGTGAGATTTATTGACTTTGTCTACGGGAAACAAGCTGAATACAAAGCTAGCGAGTGATCAGGAATCATGTAGTGTATTGATTCTTAGATATGCTCCCGTTCCTTGCGCCTACATGGTGCCTCACTCAACGGGGTTCTTACTGAATAATTCATTCAGTATCTACGAGGAAATTATCGGATCTTTGTCGAAAACCTCACGTTGCCTGCGCACAACAATTAGGCCAAACTGCAACGTTGTCTTAACGTTAGTGTTCGATTTTAAAAAGCGATGAAAAAATAACCGATCTACAATTCCTAAAAAACCAAGAGGACTCATTTCCTCGTGTATCTAAGTGACTAGAAAAATCTTTCACCTTGTTGTGGTGCGAGGTATTAAGCGGTGGCTTATCAGAATTAGTACTGAATCCTTAATGACCACTACCCTGTCAGTGTCGGCGTCCTCAAAAGGAATACTAAAGTAAGCTTTTGAAGCGTTTTGTCAAACTTTGAATAAATATTCATTCACAAATGAAAGCTGCGACTGGCACAAATCGCCAGCAGGAACACAACAGGAATTAAGATTGGAAGGAGCTTTACAGAAAGGACCTCTTAGGATTTTTGATCGTGCTGTCTTGACGACCGTGTTCGCGGGAAAAGCACGTACGAAAAAAAGGGAAATATCCCTCTGTATTTACTTACCAACCAAAGCAGCTCAAAGGAATAACTTTAATACGCCTTAATCGTCGAGAAAAACATTTTTTTCAAAACAAAAGATCGCCTCTTTCAAGTAAATAATAGAGAAATCATTTAAAGTTGACACAAGCGGGATACGAGTAGTGATGTTTACAAGTTTCAAAGCATTTTGCTTCTTTTCTAAGATACCTTCTCGCTTGTGAGACCGAAAGAATATTTTATCCTTTCAAGTTTACCGCTAAAACATTCTCTTACCATTTCTGCCCAAAGCGTTATTTTCAAACATGATTAGATAACTCCAGCTCCAGCTCCGTCGTAGATAACAAAGCTTTAGGAAAAGTCTTTTAGGCCTAAATCAACGCCAATTTAATGCCGTAAATTTAAGTATTATCCTTTTACTTCACCGCCTCTACTCGTTACTGCTTGTCATCATATAAATACTTAGAATGTGCTTTCTAAATGAGCAAACAATTAAATTTTTTCCACCAATGCTCAGTCCGGTTTCAAGGCATTTTTTGTTCGGGAGAACATTTAAAAAAAACTTGTGTGAGTATGCCACGAAGAGTTATTCATGCCGCCTTGCAAAGTGTATTGAGCAGTATCGCACTCCGCCTTCACACAGATAAATACATCAAGTCATCAACCCCTTCCTTCAAGCCTTCTTGGCTCAAAATACAAGTATAGATTTCCCAAGAAAATATTGGAAAGCTTTAATCCATTTCTATGTAAAAGGTCCGTTACTGTTTTTTCTCTCTCCTGTTTCCAATTCAATTTTAAAGATTTTATTGAATTCAAGGCCTTACGGTAAATCTCTCAAAATCCTCAGTTGTTTTGTTTTATTTGCCGTAGTAAAATATCTCTGTTTCGTCAATTCATTTTGTTAGTAAACTTATCTTTACTACCGGCTAAAAGCTATTAGTAGTTTGGAAGGGTTGTCACACAGACCCGACCTGAACAGACGTCTATGTTCTATTAAAATCCATTCGTCTTTTACACTTGCATCTATAATTGAGGCGGTCGCGTTTGAACTTTTGGTCCAGTCCAATTTAAAGCAATTTTCGTCAAGATAAAGCTGTAATTGAACCTTGTTTCTCAGCTGTACAACTTCGCAAATGTCTGCATTTGGCGCTATCGGGTCTCGTGAAAAAATAAATAATTCAATCACTTTGAGATGCAACGTCTTTCTCATTCCTCATCTGATGTCCCTCCTCGTTAAAATCCCGCCAAAGGAAAAACTTCTACCTTCTAATATAAAGTTCTATTTTTTCCCCCGAAGAGATTGGCGACTCAAAGACTGAACGTCGGCGATGCTCAAAGGCTGTTTTTCGATAACGATTCTCTCTCCCACGCGTCATACTATTACTACACCTCGAAGATACAAAAAAAAATAAATTTCCGAACCTTTACTTTCTCAAATAAAAAGGCCGATTTAACATTATTACTCCTATCCCAAATCCAGGTGGCGTGAAGTTGATTTTGGCCCGATTT
Source organism: Actinia equina (assembly GCA_011057435.1). Taxonomy (NCBI): domain Eukaryota; kingdom Metazoa; phylum Cnidaria; class Anthozoa; order Actiniaria; family Actiniidae; genus Actinia; species Actinia equina. The sequence goes on along the minus strand of WHPX01000489.1, from coordinate 739,694 downwards.
GTGGACATTTATTTACTCCCATCCAAACAGTCTGATTGCAACTACTTTAGTACTAGGGGAGGGGTAGACTGTCTTAAGTCAATAACTCCATCAGCTAAGTAATCACACATATATAAAAGTGGTTTCTCGTTCTATTGTAGTAGGATTCCAATGTATAATTTTACCGACGGCCGCTGGTAATTTTGTTGTTATTTGCTCAAATATTAGTAATGATATTTATTTTACTATAAACCGCGCGCTGGACCTAAGAATCCGGGCCGATGCTTGTGACAGAGGAAAAAAGAAGCAGTCTGAATTTATAAGATTTTTGATTTTTTTATAAAACGATTTGCACGGAACAGGTCGGTGGTAATGGAGTTGATTCGGTTTTCGATAACTTATAACTTCAACCAGTTGAACGTAACTTGAAACATTTTGTGTTGGACTGGTTTGAAAATAATCTACTTGCCAACTTATACTTCATGGTTGCGAATCAAGATGGACTTATCATCAAATCGTTTGGATAATTAAATTGTAAGGTTATGGAAGAACAAAGCACAGTGGATTTGCAGAATTTAGCAGTATCATGAGGCTACTACTCTAGAGCCGCTGTTCTTTTTCTATCTATAAAAGAATGGCTCGCCGATGTACGTAGGGATCTTAACTACAAAAACGGCTCTATGAAAAGCGCATATTTACGGAAGGAATATCTCTAGCAGAGGTAATCAACAAGTCTACCTGTGTGCTAGTTATCTTTAACAGTATGTAGAAGAGTGATGTCGGTATTGTGTCTCAGTAATGAGGTCTAGCTAGTTTATTCAGTTATCTTTTTGAATATAATGTATTGATGTTTAGTATAGAGGACGACGTGTGGAAGCCAACACTAGCTACGCGTATACATCATTTGTAAAGTATCGGGCTTCTTTGATCATGCCCTTACAATCCTGCTCGACTGTTGGCATCACTGGGTCTAAAGAACGAATTGAATGGGACTAAACAATGGGACCAAAATTGACCGTATTTAAGAACACCGACAAAGTCAATTATAGAAGTAGATAATAAAGAAATAGAAATATTTGATTCATTTACTTGGCGTTGCTTTAAGAACCGACTTATTAGTTGATTAAGCCTTTTTCAAGTTTTATACTTTATGGTAGTTCTAAAGGACCCGACGCTACGAGAACACGATGAGGGTGCCCTTAAAGACTTACTTAACTGCTTTAATTTACCGCTTCAAGGGTTTAAGTTGCGGTTCATCAGTATTGTACTGATGTAACTTAAAATACATATATATATCTGTTGAGTGTTGGTTTGATATTGGAAAAAAATTGAAATCTGGTTGTTGATCCTTTAGCAGAAAGTCCAGAAATTTTCCATCTTGAATCAATTTGTTGAAAAAACTTAAACTTTCACTTCTGAAAAATGCCCACAAAATTTCTGTCATATTTTCTTCTGATTAATCCTATGTTTGCTCGTCTATTTTGTCTGTTCAGTTCAAATCTACAAGTTGGATAACTGCTAGAATACATATTTGGCTTCTAGTTATAGATCTTGATAAAGACTGTCACAATTGTTCTTCATTCAGGGTCGGTTTCATCGATGCAGACCACGCCTTACATATCCTCGTTAATAACCCACAAATCGACTTTAGAGCATAGTTTACATGATCATAATTTATAAAAATATATATAACCTATTGTTCGTAATGTTTGGTAGGATTTCAACGTTTTAAAGTTTGTGTGTGTTTTTTTCTTCTCTTCTTGCTATTGTTCCTGGATTCGTCACTATATGAAAGTTAACATCAGTTGCCGGGAAAATCTCTCCGCCCCAAACCCAACGACAAAACAATGTATATAATAGCACAAGAATGGAATACATAAACTAATAAGAATTGAATATTTAAGTACAGTTGTTGTATGTTATTTGATTTGAGGGGAATTTTAAGAGTCAGTCGAAAGTATGATCTTAGCTTTTTAAAAATGACGGATGCTAGGAAAATGTAACGTTGAAAAAAATTGAATTAACAATTCTGTGATATTATTTAAATGAAAAACCGCGTATTTTTAAGACAACTAGATAGTGGAATATTCCTAACGCTTACCCTAGTACTTTGTATAGAAGGATTGTACATCCAGTAGTCCATCTAGAAGAACTTGGGAAGTGAAGAAACGCCGAGGAAAAAATGAAAATATTAAGTAAGGTTTTATAGAATGATGTACTTTGATAGACAAATATTTTGCAGCCACTAAAGAACCTTGTCTTTAATGCATCTAAATGTCAACGACTATCAACATGCAATTAATGTAATCAAAATCCTGGTGTATTCCTTTATATATATTGTCGCTGCCCAGGGATCGGTGTATCGCGCTTCAATGACAAACACAGGCCACCTATTGGGTTCTCACAAACGTTTCTTTTGTATTAACAAAAAGGGAAATTACCTGACCCGGGTTTGTCACTGTTTGGCGCCAAAATTCTTACAGCTGAACGATAAACTTAATAAAGGCTAGCAAGTCATATGGTGAAAGTCATTGTTCATATAAAATCATATTAAAAAAGATTCCCATATTTTCCGTTACTTGTGTTGTTGGACATTTGCAAGGCTTCGGGTGAAATGAGAAATTCATTACATTCGTTTTATTTTTTACTCCAAAAACGCGAGAAATAAGTATAATTATCGAAGAATTTTTGTGAATTCCTGTTCCTGAAATTGTCATAATCAAGTAGTGAAGTCTGTGTAATTTTTGAACTGACGTCGGTATGGACTGTGGGGCGTCCATGAAGGTATCTAATGGGGAAATGAAAATTGAAGAATTTAGTGAATCTATTGTGTTCTAAAGCTCTTTAACTCGGGCTACGAGCCCTTAACTACAGCTATAACTAGCTTGAGTCGGTGTCTAGTTTTAATTACGTCCAAAACCCAAAAGGAAGAAGTCTTTACTATTGGGAGTGGAAGAGAATATAATAAAGTATTAAAAAGTAATAAAATAAAAAGTATCGAAGTAGTAAACCTTACAGCGGTCAAATTTTGGTAATTACACAATCTATGTATGTAGTTATAAACATATGAAATATTCATTATAATTTCGATATCAGCTGTTTATTTGATTAAACTGGTAACATTACTAAAATAAATTTTATGTACTTTTAATAACAGAGGAAACATCTGGGATTTTCGTTTTCTAAGCTCAACTTAAAAAAAACATTGTCATTTTAAATCGCTATAGTGTAATGTAAGAATAAAAATAAGAGATAAGAAGGAAAACTTTACTTAAAAAGATATAATTTTAAATAAATTAATATATTTGACTAAGTTTCTACTCTTAGTAAGTATTAATCAATCCTTAAGTATTAATAAAATCATTATCGCGTTACTTGTAGAAAAATACTTAAAACATAGAAATGTTCCCTTAGAAAAGCAATCTTTAAGAGTCTTTTACTTAACCCACGAAACAAAAAATCACTTATGTAATAATAAAAAATACACAAGATATAACAATGATATTTGCAGAGAAAATGATTATCAATACTTGACGAAAATTTCAAAGAAACAAATCTCAGTTGCAAATGGTTTTTAAAACCTCTAGCTAACTCACCCCAGAAGAGTTCTTCATTTCTGCTACACTTGAGTCTATATATATCTGATATACTGTAGCCATCAGTTTGAAAGAAACTAGGATTTTTATATTTTTGAGTTTTGTCCCAAACCTCTTTCCAAGATTTTTCTGTCTCACCATTGAGAGGAAAATCAGGTTTCTTCATGCAGTCAGCAGAATTTTCTCTGAATGGTTTTAGTGTACCTAGGGAAGGGTTTTCGAATTTTATGTTTTGAAGTGGGCTGGGCAGAGGAAATGGACGGAGGAAGAGCTTCAAAAATCATTATGCTAAAGAAATATTACTAAAAACTTAAAAGTTTCCTGATGATACAAAATACTTATTTCTTCTTCAGTTTTAATTTAAAATTTCTTCAAATTTTCCTAAGAATTAAGTCTTAAGAAAGTACTATTATTGTGGTTCTATTTGTTTTGGTTGTTTAGTGTCCTTCATTCTACATGACTCTATATTTTGATAATACCCCGGTTAAGATTAAAGATTGTTTTTAGGGTAAGCACAATATCAAATTATCCTTTGTTTGAAGGATGAGAGAAGGATTCAGAGCTAGAAATTGGAGCTAGGTGGTGTTCCGAAAAACGATGGGTCGATTTGACAGGAAAATGAAAGAAATAAACAGAAGTAGAGGACTAAGAGAAAGAGAAAGAAGGAAAGCAAAAGACAGAAGGGAAAAGAAGACGGAAGGGAAGAAAAAGAAGTATAATGAACTAGAGTAAAAAGGAAAGATTAATACAGAAAAGTTTGCCTGTTTTTCACCCCTGGCTGTCCAAATACCATTAGTATAAACCAATTTGATTTTTCTCTTCTGCCATTGAAAACCTCTTTTGAAACACTATCAGTACTGTGTGTAAATATTCCGCAAAAGTAGCAACAGAACAAAGCTTTAGAAATTCGAATTCTGGATTGTCATTAAAACGAACGACTGCCAACCCTGAATAAACTATGAATTTAGATTATCGATCAAGGTAACGACTTATCAAAATTAATGATGTAAATCATTGGTCAGATCGTTCTACTATTTGCCAGTGGTTTGAAGTGCCTTAGTACAGACGGTTTAGTACAGAGTGAAGTAAACGACGTTGGTCATTGATTCTAATCACAGCTTAACGCTTTTGTTAATTTTTGCGTTTTATAATTAGTATAGTATATTAAAGTGAAGACATTTAATACCGTGAAACAATTAAAAAAAAAACTTGTCAACGTGTAATTGTCAAAGAGACACAAAAGCTAGAAAACAAACGTATTAGGATCTACTGACTCTAACGCTACGGAAAGACGGATATGGGTTTATATCTCGAATAAATGTGGACATTGAACGAAACTTAAGACCACTACAAAACCTACTGACATTTAGAAGAACTTTAGTGTGATAAATAACACGAGACTTTTTCAATAACAAGTCATAAAGCCTTGTATTAGAGTTACACGCCAAGCAGTAGGGTCAATAGATAGCTTAGCTTTACAAGATAGATATGGTATAGGGTTATCTTAGTATTAGGACCCTAGTCGTACCCTTGCGGATCGTTAGTACACAAAATTGTCGGCGGCAATCTTGACATTAAAATGTGTTCATCTCTTACTAATATCATTTACTGGTTTTAGAATGATTCAGTTTTTCATGATACAAGAGGTTTTAGAACCGATAAAAGTTGACCTGGGAAGGCGGGTCATGCTCTAGCCATGACTTTACAAGGTATAAACTTCACCAGAGCAGAAGGTTTTTCCTAACAAACACACCATACCACTAGGCCACGGGTACGCTCGTAAAAGCGTTAAAATAAGATAGAACATGTAGTAGCTAGAACAAACCTATTGCTAGGGTAACTCTAGTTAGAGGGTAACCCTCACCTCTTGAAAAGAGGCCCTAAGAATTGATAGACAATTAAATAAGATCCAGTGTAGCATACACAGCCTTTGTTAAGGTATCTATGACCGTAAAACTTTAATCACACGTACAAGTGTTAATATTCCATTGTTATAAACAGCTCCCTGTTGGATAGGTTCCACACCTGTTGTCTCACCTCGGGGAGTCCAGTCTCCCCGCTGTGAACTAAAAGTTAAACAATCCTTCGCAACGTGATGGTACAGGGCAACACGTAGCTTGTCTTTGTACGAATAACAGAGGCATTTTATAATAGCTAGAAAAACAAAATTCATTCTGCACGTACGATCGAGGGATCTTGGACATATTTCTAGGGGAACTCTTAAACTGTTTTTCAATTAGCACCAAAAACTACAACAATGCTGGAAAGTAAAAAGAAAAGTAAAAAAAGCAAACGAGGAATGAGAAAAAGGAATTGAAAAATAAAAACATGTTGTGTTGTTTACAAAGGAATAAAGTATAACAATATTGCTAATAAAGGCGTGTTTACGAGTTGTTTCAGATTATTATCATTCTTGTGTGGGTTATTGATAAAAATGTGCAATAATTCCATTAATTTACTATACAACACTTCCCAGGGAGTCGCCCGAAGTAGGTAGAAAATCGCGTGCTTAGACTTAATCACAAAAGCCAACATTCAACTCTACCAAAACAACTGGTTGAGAACTTCATTGTATAATGCATTCAGAGAAGATAGTTCTTTAGCCTGCTTGCGTGTTTAGTCATGTTTACAAAACACTAATCTAATTACATAAACTATGTTCATTAAATTTGAGAAAAGTTTAAGAAATTTTGATAGGAACGCTTGTCACCGAGGCAAGTTTGAAAGACGTGTGGCATATAATTGACTTTCTAAGGAATTTGAGACTTTTAAAGTACCTTTCACTATTAAATCTTAGCTTATTAAATTTGAGAAAGTTTGCCTCAGTACTAATTATACACGGAGACAGAAAGTGAAAGCAAAGCATCGATATGAATATAAAACTTTTCAAACTAAACCAAAATCTAGATTTTAGGTTTGTAAGAGTCCCGTAATCTTATAGACCAATCAAGTATGAAAAAGCTAACCATGTTTTTATATGAAAGAAGAAAAACGTTCATTGTCGAGATGAAAGTCAATAGTCAAATCTGCAAAACACGGACAAAGCAAATCAATGTATCGTCGGTAGAGTGTATACCATATATCCGTAAAAAACTTCGTAAGAAATTGTAAAGTTCATTAAACTTCAGTAGACCGTATACTTAATTTGTTAGATAACTTTACCAAGATAACTAACTAGGGTTCTTTTTTATACAGCTTTCACAACGTTTCATTTCAAACTCTTAGGAAAAATATGCTGTAATATGTTCTTGCACGCGAGTTATCGTTCGAGTACTCAATTACCCGGCTGAATTTTCTACACAAAAATTTGCTTGATGAAGCACAATTTTACATTTTTACAATGTAATGTCTTTCAAAGCAACAAAAACACTTTAATAATGATTTGTTACCTAAAACCATTGATACTTCTAGATCTAGTAATATTTTTATTGAATGAAAAAAATCCGGGCTTTACTTAATTTGATGTCCATCACATTCAGTTGAGCTTTAGTATTGTCTTCAGTCTCAAAAATAAATATCAAACTTATCAAACTAGCTTCTGGTACAACGGATTTAGGACTTGAATATGGCTATCAATTTAATAACTTCCTGTTATAACTATAAATATAAGCAACAACCAGGTTGTTCAGTCAGAGTTGCATAACACCGATAAATTTCAGTACAAAGAACAAATGTCTTTCCAAATCTTTGAAACCTTAGTGAAAATACACGCTTTCTAACGATATATCTAGTTCCGCCAGAATAAAATTTAACTAGATTATATTTTGCGTCGGCTAAAACTTTTACGCAAACATTTTTCATTTTTTATTTAGCAAATGGCGTGGCAACAGTTACAATGCGCTTGTTACAAACATTCGAACCCCACAAAAAACAAACATGAAACAAAGGAAATGAAGTGTTAATCGATAAATTTGAAATTTTAGTTCAAACGAATAAGCATTCCTATACATTACAATCTATAACATTCTTAGGGCAAATAGGAAAAAAAATATTCTGACCTTGATGTCCGGAAATTTCAAGGCAGTGTCAAATGAACGTGCCGTACTCGTGGAGCATATTTGAGACTTTCACAGAAACTTTCACAGAAACGTGGTCTTAACTGGGCAAGACAAAAGAACAGTTCTTGAGGGCGGGAATGTTTTAACATATTTATAACTGAAAATTTTTGATTCCTGATTTGATACTATTTAAGTGGACACGAATGTACAATCAAGTATAATACTTTTATGGCAATTAAGTGAAAATAAGTGAATCTTATTTTTCCAACATTTCTTTATGGCCAGTTGCGAAAATTTTTTCATAATTATTTATCTAGTTCTTTCAACAATAATCTTTGAAAAAGATAATATTATAAGTTTATAGCCCTGAGGCATTCTCAAAGAATACCAACAAACAAAAAAAAAATACTTCGAAGAAATTGGGAGCCAAGGTCGAAGACCTCCCACCGTGACAGCCTTCGGCAACCAAGAAAAGTACGGTTGATTTTCCATCTCTGGTCGCGAGTTATTATTGCAAAAGATAGTCTTTATTACTAGACACTTGTTTCACGCCGAATTCCGCCCTTTTAAGGTAGTTAAGGGGTTTACAATTGTACAAATACTGTTTTAGAATATGAGAACATACTGTTTAAGTTGTTTGGTTCGGAAATTTGACATTAAAAGCGACGAAAAGACAAATTATCCACGACAAATCTAAATTTACTTACAGTGAAGTCGGTAGCTTCAAAGATATGTCGGCATTTTGAAGCTAAGTGCCTTGCTTTATGAAGTATTAAACGAAAATAAACAATTGAAATGTGGCGTTTAAATGGATGTCCTCGCGACCTTGTGGTAAAAACCTCATTTGTACTTTGGGTGGAATTCAAAAAACGAATTTACAAAAGGGAAAGACTGTTGACTTTTTTCGTATCTCAGTCTAATGCTTGTTTGATTTTCTTCTATCGTTATCACTGCGGTTTAAAATTATTAAGCGCTTTCAAAGCAAGGATTTTTAATGAACTCGCGTTGCAAATCCAACACGTGTCCGAGTTTACATCTCTGTAAATATTAAGGCATTCGGAAACAATAACTGAACGGTTAAAATGATAAACATTGACACTATTTACTTAGGGAAGATTTCAATATTTAATGAAATAATTCCTGAGCAAATTAATTTGAATTGTTAGAATATTGCGACCTGTTAACTAAAGCATTTCAAGGTTTAAAGTTCAACTGGTTGTGCGACCGTTGCCAAGTTCCCTTCCCCAGACAACCAGAGCTCTAAAAGTTCCACCTTTCATAGATTAAAACTAATTTCTAACCTTACTGGTTCCTAGTTCTCCTTACATAGAACATGTCGTTAGCAGTGTCAGTCCATGTTAAATAACCTGTCTGCTGAATCTAATGCCAGCGAGTTTTGACAGATTCACATGTGATGCTGTTACTGGTGTGCGCAATTCGAATACGTTGCGCGAAGAGCACAACACCACACCACAGGGATCCCATTATACCTTTTAGCGGAAAAAAAGAAATCATTCAGCCTTGTATAGCGTATGCACTCTCGAAAATACGCCACAAAATTGCGAGAAAGCAATGTTGTAGGGGTGATGGACTGGGCAATGTCGTTGACAGTTCCTGCAATCCGTTGCGAAAAGTAGAACCGAGTTCTACTTGGTGAAAGCTACGCACAACAACAAAAATTGCGCACTACCCCTTTATAGGATTGCAGTTCTCCAGCAACTTAAACTTGCTGGGAAAATTGCACAGTGTAACAAGGCCTTTTAGTTGCTATTACTTTGTTCCTGTAGCAAAAACTACCAAAAGTAAAGCAACAAAAACGTTTGCACATTTACTTATTTCGTAGTTAATAAAAAATGGCTAAAATTGAGGCATTAATCGGTCGGATTACGGAGGCGACGAATTTTTAATTGGATGGTCGATTAACGGAGGTTAATTTTCTCAAGCTGAGTTGAATTAGAAGGTGTATTTCTTTATCGGCGGTTCTAAAAACAGAATGACGGTGGTCGAATAAAAGACCGGTTTTCTGGTCGAATAACGGAGGTCAGCTTCATCAATGATCGGCCGAATAACGAAAGAAAGTTTTTTCCCTGTGATCGAATAAAAGAAGAATTCCATCTTTGGATGGTCGGATTACAGAGGACAGAATTTGCCGCATTACCATTAGAATATTGGTTATCGCTAATATTTCGACGTAAACTACAGATTTTGTAACCGAAAATCCCCGAAACGGATTCCTTTATTAGCTGGTAACGGATACCTACGCATTTTACGATAAGGTTTCGTAACGAAGTAGAATTTTGACGAGTTTCGTAAAGTTTTGGGATTGGCTAATTTCAAATTGTCGATAAATAGCTACAATTTTCGGCATTCGTGCTTATATTTTCCACGAAATAATCTTTCAATCCAAGCATAGGAATCGTCGAATTTCGGTTTCTAGTGAAAAGTAAATATATTTTTACTTTAAGTAAAATATTTGAGCTAGATTTCTACAGCGTCGTCGTTCAGGCAGGAACGAATTTGTGATTTTGAAATCAGGATTCCGGTGGTGATATTTGGACGTGGGGTTCTGGGTATTACTATTTAACTTTCTTTTTGTCTGATAAACCTGCTCCAGCATTGAATTTGAAGAAGATGATATCTCCATCGTGAACGACATAACTTTTGCCTTCTTGACGGTATTTACCAGCAGCCTAAAAACAACGGAAGTAATAAGAACATGCTGAATTAGCTCAGTTTGTAAAGGGAGAACAAATCTCCCCCACTACCTTCCCTCTTATTCATTCTGATAATATTGAATACATCAAAGCATCACCTTGACTGCGGCTTCAGATCCAAGTTCTTTAAAATCAGAGAATTTCATAACTTCAGCCATGATGAATCCCTTCTCGAAGTCGGTGTGGATCTTGCCCGCTGCTTGGGGAGCTTTCGTTCCTTTCTGTTGGGCAAAAACATGAATTATTAGTATATATACTTCTATTAATGTAAGGTACCCCATGGGGAGAGGGGAGGGGGAGTCGTGCAATTGCGTCGCGATGAAATAAGGTCTTAGTGGACGTCAAGTGTAAGCGTTTTCATGACATTGTTGGAAAATAAATTTTGAAAGCTAAGTGCCCATGAAATGTCAGTGAACAGGGTGTTTTACGGAAGCTATGTTGTTATGTACCAATATTGTCCAAGCTTTGACTTCATCTTTTCCTGCTGTGAAGAAGTACTCCAGTTGAAGAGCTTTGAATCCAGTAGTGATAATCTTATTTAATGCACTGGAATTGATATTTTATATTTATACATTTAGGTATAATTATGGTGTAATGTGCAGCATAATCATTCTTCAAGTATCATCATCATCATATACACTGTATCTTATCATGTGTCATCACTATCATCATGTATCATCATCATGTATCATCATCATGTATCATCATGTATCATCATCATGTATCATCAACATGTATCATCATCATGTATCATTATCATGTATCATCATCATGTATCATCAACATCATCATGTATCATAATCATGTATCATCATCATGCATCATCACCATCATCATGTATTATCACCATCATCATCATCATGTATCATCACCACGTATCATCATCATGTATCATCACCACGTATTATCATCTTGTATCATCATCATCATTGACATCATCATCATGTTTCATCACTATCATCATGTATCATCACCATGCATCATGATGCAGCGTCACCATCGTCATGTGTCATCAGCATCATCATCATCATGTATCATCACCATGTATCATCATCATGCATCATGTATCATCATCATGACACTCACGACTGTGTGTTATGCTCCTTGCAGTAACTTTCTTTTTCTTCCTCACTCATGTCAACAAACTGAAAGACAGATTTATATTTATGAGGTATGGGATTCATGGTTTATTTTTTACCACTTTTTTATAACTATTCTATTATTTCATTTTGAAACCTCACAACCTTGACGGTATGTTTTTACTTTTCAACAAGCATTCAAGGACTTTTCAATGGGATTTATTTTTGAAGAGCTTTTTAAGCCCCCTTGAATTTGTATCATAAATTCAAGGACTTTTCAAGGACTTTGTGGACCTGCAAGAAAAACCCAAGGGTCGTAAAGGAAACACTAATTGCAACTATTTACATTTATGAAACCAAGTTTTTTGAAGAGCTTTTCAAGCACCCTTGAACTTGTATCATAAATTCAAGTACTTTACAAGGACTTCAAGTGCCTGCACGAACCCTAAGGATTATTAATGGATACTCTTGTAACTATTTAGATTGATGAAATCAAATTACCTTTGATTCGAGAGCTCCACTGAATGGGATTATTGCTGCCCCTTTGTCATAGTCATCTACCCACACCTTGATTTTTGGAAGGCTGCAAGAAGAAATAGCATTATTTAGGGGTTAAAAAAAATGATATGGGCCATTTGTAAGATGACATCATTTTATTTATACTACCAAAACTCTTTACAAATTTTTCTTTCTTATTCAAATTTGTATTTAAAACTCATTCACTCATTCATCGATCCATTCCTCCATCAATTAATTCATTTACCAGTTTATTTCGTCAATCATCTATCCATCCACCCACCCACCCACTCATTCTTATATTTAATTATCATCCATCCTTTCATTCAGTTAGCTACTCATCTATTCCCATTCATTCATTAATCCATTCATCTATTCATTCACATACTTCAAACCACCAAGCTATTAAGATAAGGGAAGTAATAAATATTACTTACAATTTATTCTTTTTCCTGTTGTAATCCTTTTCTGACAGATTTACAAGATATATGACAGGTTTTGATGTCAGCAATAAATGCTTGTTCAAAATCTCAATCTACCAAAAAAACGTGGAAAAATTTAAATTTGTAGTTCCAAAAATTATCCATACCCCCCCCCCCCATGGAGGAATGTTTTAAGACACCCCCCTACCCCCCCAGCAATAAATGCTTGTTCAAAATCTCAATCTACCAAAAAAAACGTGGAAAAATTTAAATTTGTAGTTCCAAAAATTATCCATACCCCCCCCATGGAGGAATGTTTTAAGACACCCCCTACACCCCCCCCCCGGAAATTCCAATTTTCTTCCATACAAACTCTGTAATTTTTGTTCTTTTTCTGACCCCCCTACTCTTTGGAAATTCCAAATTCCTCTGTGGGCTGGGTATGGATGATTTCTGGAACTACACAAATATTGTATTACACATTTTACAGTGTAGTGGAGTATATACTCACCTGTAGAGAACCTATTAGCAAAGGAGGGAGATTGGGAGAAAAACTCTGGTGCGAATCAATTAGCACTGCAAATACAGCAAGTAAACCCTGAGAATGCCCTGGGTCCCTCCCGCACATTGTTGGGAAGACAGCTGAGCAGCATGATTGTCTCGGCTTTATCTTCACCTAAATTTCATTTAGCCACATCAAATGCAAGGCTAACCCTGTGCAACAGAGAATGCAAAACTAGAGTATTTCTGTTAGTTGAGTGACAGTTTTTACCTCTGTAGCATTCCAATTTCCAAATCGAATATGTTTTTTCTCTTCAGATACCCATTCACAGAGCTTCCTTAAGACCTCCTAAAAAATATTAAAATAAGTAGTGAAGCATTACATATTGGTAAAATATATAAAGTTTGAAAACTTGAACAGAGTGTATGCATGGCCATTCAGTAGTCCCCTTCACAGTTCCCACTGCCATCTTGAAAGGTAGCTGTGCCTTTGCATCAAAGCAAGACGAACAGTGAGCTTGTGATGATAGAGACCTTGAACATTTATTCAAATGTCTCTATCGCTGCAAGCTCACCGTTCGTCTCTCTTTGATGCAAAGGCATCCTTTCAAGATGGCAGGAGGAACTGTGAAGGGGACTATTGCTTGATACATTGTGGTGTACCACTTCCTCATTCTTTGTGCTGTGAAACATATAATTAGCAAACAAATACCTGGAGACCCTGATAAAACAGGAAGCCCAAATCCACGAGCACCTTTTTCCCTCCAGCCTCCTTCTCCTTATCAATGTTGAATGGACAAAAATGCAAGGCACCACTGATAGGTGCAACAACATTGATTAGAGGGAGAGGGGTGAGGAGGGTTATAGCACATGGTAATAACTATCAGTTCTATATGTTGGAAATATTACCACGAGAGTTATTTTATTTGTTGATTTGTTGCTGTCATCATTACTTACAAATTCTTGGATTTTCTTTTTGTCGGCAGCAGAACCTCCTCGCTGACATGATTTCTCCATGTTTGTCTGTATAACATAAAACATTACACAAATAAAGCACAGTAATTGTTTAAAGTGGAACAAAAAAAACAGCTGACAGTGTACATAAATATATGGAGACATGAAAAAACCCAAAAGGTCAAGTACGAAAAATCAGGTTGATAAGCCATCATAAAGCCTAAACAGATGGGAAGAGAATATCGTATATTGTTTATTAAATGTCTCGATATATAATTTCATGTTTTACTAAAATTTTGAGATTACTTGGTTTAACAGAGAAAATCTGTGTTAAAGTTGAAAGCAAATAAGAACGATTCTGTAACTAATTTAAAGGCTTTTCCTGGGAGACCCATTTCTCGTGTTTCCTCATAAATTCTTCATATTTGATAAGAAAAAATACTCAAGTTTACAAATATTCATTTGTTCTTACAACTTTGTCTTTAAGGTATTCTTCATCCTAGGGAACAAAAGAGCAAAACATGATCATGAGTACTGCTACAATGAGAAATAGCACATACAGTAGTTATTTTAAAAATATTAAGTAATATTCTAGGATGAAAAGCTGAGATTATAGTACTAATACCTTTCAGTATTAGCCATTCTGAGGTTGAAGGAAAAATGCTTCAAGTTGTACTTGCAGTGCATATTTGAGACTAGTTTAAACGACATGATATATATACCATCTTTGAAGTATTAATCCAGGGGAATAAGAGCCACTCTCTGGAATCCAATATTAATTCCATTATCATTATTATTCTATCTCCCCTAAACAGCACAAAAAATAACTGCAACGCTAACTCAACCCAGTTTTTTGCTCGACGTCAGGATGGCTAATATGAGTATATTATTCTATATAAAAGTGCAACTTGTCTTGAGCAACGTAATGCTCTGATGAATAGAAAAGAAATGCAAAGTGGTAATTTAATAATAATAATAATTTAACATTTCTATTTCGCATGTTCGCATGGGAGATGCTCATGAGTCGGCCATGAGAAATAGACATCTTTCAAATTCCAAATTTCCACTGTGTTCCTTGATTACAGATTCATTTGCACAGGGTTAACCTCGTATCAGTGTTTAAATATTCACAAATGCCAACAGAAAAGTAAAGAATGCACAACAATACAAACATCTTGAAACTCGTCGGACCTCGACTGGAACTCGTTAATATTCTTTCAAACTTGAGATTAACCCAGGCCTGTACAAATGAGTCTGTAATCTAGAAACACAGCTGTATTTTTAATAATAATAATTCTTAATTCTATTACAGCTACTGTACCTTTTTTCTGAGTTCCTCTGAAATAGTATCCAAATCTCTGACTGGATCAACCTCACCATCAATATGAGTAACATCATCCCCTTCAAATGCACCTATAAAATACAAGTGATGTCACTAATAATGAGTTCCCTATTTATACATGTGGTTGTCGAATATTACACCAAGTAACACGATATTAAATGTAATATATTCAATGCTAAACAATGTAGTTTTCTTTTAGATTGGAACATGAAGCATGACCTTTGAGTGAGAAATGTGATTTTTCGTATTCGATCTCAGAGCGCCAATCTGACACTGATCTCGAAACCGACATAACTTTTTGAAATTGGTGTATATCTTAAGGTTGGATTTTTCAGGTGACTCATTGTACTAAATGCTCACACAGATCAACTAATGCTCACTTTATTACACATATATGGTAAATATGTGTTGATAATCTTATTTCAGTCGTGCCCTAAGAATATACAACGAGTAATTTTACAATAATACGATTAAAGAAATATGCATAACCAAAAATATGCTTAAGAAGATAAATTAAATACAATAAGAAAAATGTAAAGTTATAAAATATAAAAGAGTAATTTGAAAAATCTTATAATATATACAAAATAATATATATATTTAGGCACTGCCTCAAAGCGGAGCTCCCGATATGGAAGTCACAGGGAGAACAATTTGAAAGAAACTGAAAGTTAAAAATAAGATAGGGGGGAAAATCTTCAATTATTTTTTATTCAAGATGAAGATAATTTGTCCCATAATAAAAACCATGCAGTGAAATCGAATCGACATTATTTTCTTATAACCTAAGTTTAATTCATTATAGTCTTTTAAAGATTGATATAAAAATCCTTGTTTTCCCCAGTTAGTGCGAACCCTGGGAAGATGAAAATTATCTTTAGATCTGGTGTTATAAATAGCTCTTATTAACCGAGTGCATGGTCCATACCGTAAGTTATGGACTGCAAATTGACCAATCACAGCGCGTGAAATTACCTTGCCATATAAAAATATTACTTACGAACTAAATGAAATATTGCATCACAGGCCCAGATATGTGAGAGAAAGGCATTTCCAAGACCCTAACAATTTCAAACAAAAACTAAAATAAATGAATAAATAAATCTTATGTCACGTCGCAAGGAATTGTTGCCGAGTCTCCCAAGCTGGAGGCTAATATCTATATATGTCATATTCTTTACACCCACTACCAGAGCATAAAATAATGGCTGGACATTAGACAATGGCCGCCCAGAATTGGAACTTGTCTGGTCAAATCTTTGCCTTGCTGGTCATTTTGACTAGTAACGTTAAGGTATGACTGAGTTAGAACTAATTTGTTGAGTTACTGGCCCTTATTTTAAGCCCTGCACTACTACTACATTTCAACTCTATTTTAAAAGATGTTACAACTGTGCAAATAAGATAACCTCTTACATACCTGTCCCTCATGAGCACCCTTGACCAATCCTGCAATATCCACAACATTCAAAAATGCTGGAACTTTACTGTAATAAGATAAGGAAAGAAAAATATTATCTATTACCTCTGTTTGCATTGTTTATAACAAAAAAGCTGAAACAGCAGTTGACAGGGCTAAAAATAATAGCAGATCAATAGACAATATTTTTCTGTCTAAACATTTCTTAGGCTGGCCTCTTGACTGGTCACATTGACTGGTTGGTCACTTTGACTGGTCACATTGCCTCTTGATCGCCTGTTGATCCGTCATCACATCCAGCCATTGAGCAGATTTTATTTTATGCCCTGAACTGTTGAATTGCTATTAGTAAACAATAAAGATACTTGACACATTTGAACATCCATCCATGGAATTTCTAGTATATAAAACATTAAATTTGTATTAAATTATAACTATACCTAGCAGGTTTGAAATATTCACAGAGAAAGTCCCATCTTTCATCTGGTACAGCTACTCGACGTAAAAATAGAAAAGAAAAAAAAAGATATACTATTATAATTATATTCAAATATGAGTGTAAGTTGGTACAATTAATAAATGATGAAATTGATGAATGACTGCATGAATAAAAAAATTTATAAAGAAAAATAAGGAAATGACTGGATGGTTGAAAAATGAATTACTAAGTAAATGAATTCACAATAATAAATTGATGAATGAGTGGAGGTATGAATGAATGAATTAATAAAATAATAAGTGAGCAAGTGAATGGATGATTGAATGAATGGAAGATGTTATCGGGTCGTAACGTACACTGTACATTAAAAAAATCCAGCCATCAGAAGAAGAAAACAGAATTAGCATAAATATCAATAACTAATTATACAGATAAATGTAACTTCACCAAAATTGAATACTTATTTTCATTAGGATCTGAAAAATAATCAAAAGAAAAAACATTATAACATTATATATAACAATGCACAATTCTGATAGGCTTTCATTCATTACACATCATTACACAATAAACCATTGCAAAACTAAAGCTAAAAGTACTAAATTTCACATTTTTGTTATTGTTTATGGCGTAAATAGTATTTTTTGGCAGGTTTATTGTGCACAGTCTGATATTTTCAATGTTTTGTTTAAAATTGGATTTAAAATTATGATTTTTTATTTTGATAATTTTTCAAGATAAAAAATTTCTTACCTATTGTGCAAAACGGGAAATTCTCAGCTGAAGCGGCACTTTTCGTCAATACATTAAAAAAAGTCGACTTTCTGTTAAAACCATAAACAGATTTTTAGTTATTTTCTAAAAATAAAATTTCCACGTGAGAATACTATACCAAGATTAATACTTCATGTCATAGGTAATCCAAGTTTTATTAAGTAATTTATATTTAGGTAACACAGATAAGTAAGTACATGAAGTAATAGTCTTTGGTCTACCGTTCTTCGTCTAGTTTTTCTTACCCTACGTTAGGGATTCCAACAATTCCACATTTTAAAGAGGTACCGAATCGGCCCATTAAAGGCGTCTTCTCCGCAGTATCTTTCTTTTTAGGAGGCATTTTAAGTACAGAAGAGACGTGAAATGGTTGAACGACGAGCCTTTTGCTGAGCAAACCACTCCTGACAAAATGGCGGACAAACATCTAGTGCGCATACTCTGAAGTACTACCGCATTTTATAACATCGGTGGCTCAATATCTTACTAAAACCACAGGGATCCCGTCATGATTACAATTTGACATGATGTAAAAACCTTGGAAGATGTCGATGACGAATTAATGAATTTAATGAATTGTGGTAAGATTACTCGTAATATCGACATGTCCGTATTATCATTTATGCTCAGGAGACATAAAATACAGTAGAATAGCCTTACTTGGAGGAAGAGGAGCGTGGGGCTTCAGAGAGGGTTACCATTAAATTTGACTTTTGTCGGAGGGTCAAACCCAAGAAAATATTCTCTTGTCATTTTGCTGAAGGATTTCCTCCTAAGGAATTAAATATAACACATGCCCTTTTCTTCCTAAAGTATGTTCTGTTGCCGAGCATTTGCGTTTATCAGCTTTTTTTTATTTTTATTTTTTATTCCGTGAAACTGATGACTTCTGTTTTGATCCAATCATATAGGTAGCATAGTACTTTCCCATAGCTTTATCCATGTTATCCAACAAATATGTGTTTATTTTGACGAATTTACTGTTCTGCGCTAACCGTGAACTCACGAGTTTATTTAATTTATTTTTTATCTTTCTCTTCCATCATATCATCTCCTTGAATAGCTTTTATAGACTTTTACTATACTTAACTCGAAATCTATTGTTTTCGATTCGTAATCTGATTGGTTGAAAACTCGGGTGTTTACGAGTGGAGAAGAACTAGATTAGCTGAAATAAACGTTATTGGTATTGTTCAGTTGGTTTTATTTTGAGGGATAGTCTATTTCACTCTATATAGTGCAGACAATCGTCGATGGAATTTACTATGATAGTTTATTTATCTTTTTAAATTACAGAGTTAATAAATGAAGCATTTATTCACTATATGTTCATATCATCGTATCCATTTACTTCTTCTTGACACATTCCCTGCAAAACAAAGAACGAATACGTTGACGCAGTTAATGACAACAAGCAATAAGCGATAAATCATGATGTATGCCATGGAGAGGGGGGGGGGGGGGGTTGATAGTTATTTCATTTCAAAAGGGGGAGGGGTGAGAGGTTATTTTACGTTTATCACGGGGGAGGGGGGGTTAGCTTCAATTTAAGCCCGATTTGGAGAATTGTAGAACCCCCTCCCGATAATTATTGCACAGTCCCTAACGCCAAGAATGCAAAAGACGTCGGTATTTAAACTACTTTTATTGATATAATGAAAAATATTTTTTAGCTAGTTTAGTTAAATTCCATATGGATAGGTAGTCCCCCACCCCCCCCCCCCCCATATCTTTTGTAAACAGGACCCTGGGCACAGGGTTGATTGGGATACCTGTGTGTGACATGTACTCTCAATTTGCTGTAAGAATAAAACATTGTGACCCTTACAAACTTCTAATCTATATTATCATTATTTTTTTAGTTACGTTTGTCTATTTTTTTCTGGCCTTCCTCTGTGGTTGCCACCGAAACAAATAAACCACACCCTCTTCGCACCATTAAAAAAACTATTTAAAAAAAACACTTACGTAGAAAACCCTTGGCCACCGTTAGTCACTTTGCATTCCAATCCTGGACAGCAGAAACAACAACCACGTTTCTGACAAGGTTCGCCCAATTTTCTGCAGCGGCCGTAAGCTTCCAATTCGGGAATCCTTGAAAGATTTAAAGACACGTGACAAATAGGTCAACTCCATCGTCGAATTTGATTGATATAAACCTTTTAGGATATGAAGTGTTTAGGGTGCATTTAATGAAGAAAATACCTTGACCTCACACTAGTTTAAGTTTCAGCTAGTTATCTCTTCTTGATGTTTTAGAGCATGATACAATACAATACAATACAATACAATTTTATTTGGCACCTTATACTAATAGTACATGAGTGTTTGATTCCAAATATATTATAGGTATATATATATGCTATGTATTAGGTAATTTTCTTAATTCATTTTCACGTATCAGCATACATTGATGAATGTATGCTGATATGGCTCTTTGTAGAGACGCTGATTTTGAATTGATTAAGAACATAAAACGACTGTCAGCGCTCATATTGTTGAAATTAATGCTGGTGTTTTTTTCTATGAACTCTCTTAAGTCGTTTCTATGAGAGTCATATAGTGGACACCAAACTAGAAAGTGTTTTTCGTTTTCTACTCCCGACTTACACACTGGGCAAATCCTTTCATCGTAAATGAGATAAGGCCTCTTATACCTCCCCGTTTCTACTTCAAGCTTATGGTTACTAATTCTTAATTTTGTAAGCGCCACTCTGTGCTTAATATTGGTGACTTGACTTAAATATTCTTCAAAGTTATAATCCGTTTTGAACTGACGAAAGACTCTGAGTTTATTTTTATGTCTGTCGTCTTTCCTTTCATCATTGTGGAGATTACTCCATAAAATTTGCCTCTCAATGTCATATATTCTTTGGGTTATTATTTTTCCATATTCATACCATCTTGGAGAAAGTTCATTTTGTTTCATCCAAATTATCCCCAATCCGAGTTGTTCTAAAGTAGTTTTAATTTTTATGCTCCAAAATGCTTTTTTAGTTTCATTTTTAATATCTTGGTAGACTTCGGCTGAGAGTTTTTTTGGGTGCATTTCCGACTTTATAATTTTATGCCAGAATTTAAAGCTTCTACTGCATGCTTTGCATTTTTAGCGGAAACCTTCCTAACTCAGCTCTGCATGCAAGGTTACTAGCATTCTTTGTCACCTTGAGGAGCATTTTGCAAAATTTCAAATGAACAAGTTCCATGGGCTCTTGGTCTTTGGTGCTTAACAAGAGAATATGAACTAAGAGAAGGAATCCTACCTATATAGCCTTGTAACCATCATGTGCACAGTTTGATGCTATTTTTAGCTGGGAGAAATTTTGAGCGAAGAACCTGATTGGTTGATTTTTTGAGGGTAGGCGGCTTCTAGTCTTGCAGTAAACAAAAACCTGTATTTTTGTTGCTTTTCGTTTCCTAGGAGGTGGCTTTCAAGAAAGCATGATTATCATGCGGGCATGGTAACGAGCTAAAAATAGCATCAATGATTCTAAAAATAGCATCAAAGTGTGCACATGATGGGGCACAGGGATTCCTTCTCTTAGTTCATTTTCTCTTGTGCTTAATGTTTCGATACCCCATATCTCACTTGCGTATAGAAGTATTGGTGTAACAAGCGAGTCAAACAGTTTTATAGTTAATTTGATATTGGATGTGAAAAATTCACCCATTTGTTTTTTCATCTGAAATAGTGCCTTTAATGCAGCTTTTTTTAATTCTTGTTTTGCAAACGTAAAGTTTCCAAAGGTTGTAAAATTTAATCCTAAATATTTATATGATTTAACGTTTTCTAGTTTAGATTTGTTCAAATAGAATTGGAAGTTATTCATTGTCTTCCCTGTATTATTAAAAACCATCACTTTTGTCTTTGTTATATTAACTGTTAAGCCTGATTGTTCACAAAATGCCTCTAGCTTGTCGAGAGAACAGAACCAGGTCATCTGCATATAAAAGAGTACTAATCGGTTTGCCATTCAACATTACATCATTGTTGTTACACGAATTTAATGAGTCAGGCAGATCGTGAAGATATAAATTAAATAACGTAGGGCTCAGCATACAGCCTTGTTTAACACCCATATAACAGGAAAATGTCGGAGAAATGTGTCCATTTACTTTGATTGCTGATTGATATAGAGATAGATATAGAGATTTATCTCACCGCCCTGATACAGGGGCGGCGTAATCTGTCTCCCCCTCCCCCCCCCCCCCCCCCCCCACCAAAATATTACACGGTTATTGGTCAGATCAAAAGTCCGCGAACGGTTCTCTAAATATGTAACCCGTCTCGTGATTGGCCAACCAATGAGAACGGAATGTAGTTCGAATGCAAGCATCCGTTTGTGGGGAGGGAGCGTTGCGTGACGAACGACATTAAAAACGGCTACGAGGGAGACTAAGCCCCCAACGAACAAACGAAAAAACGAACAAACTAAGAATTAAAATTAAAAACGTGCAGCTACTGTTATTTTTTATTTACGTCTGAAGTAACCCTTCTAACTTGCCGCATGTTCCCTATGTGTTACCGTACAAAATCAAAGTTGCATTTCAAAACGTTTTTGTACTTACACAGTAGACATCACAAGAAACACTGCAAGGACAAAGACGATCTTGGAAACCATTTTGAATGTCTGTCGCTTAGTATCGCAGCTAAGTTATTCCTTGCAAAAAAAGTCAAAGGAAAGTGTTAACTGAGCAGTACTAAAAATAGCCCAACCGGGAATTTACATGGCGCGCGCGCCACGATAAATAAAGTTTCCCTCTCTTTAGTTTTTGCCCTCAACTTAATAAATATCTCTCATTTTGTTTTACTATCGATTTATGTTTGGTTTGAAGTTCAAAATGAAAGACAAAAGGAGAAGATTTGCTTAAAATGTCATGATGTGCTATTATGCATGTCAAAGCGGGATTTCAAAATGGTGTCAGTGAAAGAGTGGAGGATGGAAAAGTGAAGTGGAATTTTGTTAAACTTCGCAGCGAAAAAAGAAGTTTAGCATTTTGAAATAGATTTTTTTTACTAAAAGCGATTTTAAGTTAAACTAGCCTTTTTTATATATAAAAAAGAAGATTTAGATTTAGGTTTTGAAAATAATGTGTTTAAAAAAAAATTTTTTTTGACCTTGATTGTTGAATTATCTTATGAAGATATAATTAAAAAAATTAACAATACCATCTGCTATTCATGTCACTGGCAGGTTCTTACCCATGACGTCAACTTTTCAACGCATTGCATCACTTGGACTAAGCTAAAAAATGCTCCAATTTATTGACGAAAATTACAGGCCCCGGCTTTTAAGCGATCAACTCATGTTGAGAAACTGATGTTATACGTCCTCTCACGGCCAAGAACACGCTTGACTGATGACGACATACAAAGTCAGATAAAAAAGCCAATTTTGACGACGTCCCCTTCATCGTATCACGAAACAGCTTTTAAGATTAAGAAAAAGAAAAGAAAAAAAGAAAGAAAGAAAGAAATTTATCACAAGCTATGAGAAAAAATATTGATTACGAGTTCATAGGAAGAGAAAATATGGCTATTGTTTATATACTCCGGCTTTGTCTTTGACGTGGCTTTCTTGGCATCTCCTTACTAAGCATATTTCGAAATATAGCTGACTGAGATTTGAAATACCGTGTGAACACTTTTCAAATGGGTATAAACATGCACTTTAAATGTCTTTCAGAATTAAAAAAAAAAAGGTTTAACAGCCCTTTTCACGCCTTTAAAACGTTATGGGCGTGGCTAACTATAAAAATATCGGATTATTTTAATTTTTAACACATACTTTGTTGTGAAAGACGATAATGTATTCTTTGCACATGGCCAAAAAAGGTGTGAAAAAGTTGCTAAATCCAAGGGCATGCTTTGAAAACTTATAAAAATCAGTTATTAAAAGAAAGCTTACCTTTTCAAAAGCGATTGAAAAATGTCGACCGGCTTGACTGAGTGTTGAACTGAAAATGACTTGTAAACGAAATACCGTATTCTTAACAAATGAATTGAACTACGAAAATGACGTAAGTATTGAGATTCAGTTAACCATAACAAAATCAGTCAACAGGTGATGTTGTGATTAACCGCAAGCAACAATAAGTAAGAACAGTGAATATGACAGACTACCAGACAAAGACCTGAATTTGTAGGCTATATATCAAGCTATTCAAAGTTAAAAATTTGAGCAGGTTCTATTTTTAAAATGTTCAATCGTTTGTATGAACATTTCTATCGAATAATCGGTCAATAGAATGAACAGCGGGGGAAAAAAAATGCATTGCTTGACACCATCATGATATTATGATTATCATCAATTAGCATGTATATATATATTAAATATTTCTGAATAAAGATTAAATCATCAATAATATTTTAGCTTAACGCTGCTTTTACACAGCGTGTGAACGGAAAGCCAAAGAAAGTACGTTTTTTAACCATTTAGTAGAAAGCTTAAGTTTCTCGTTTACGGCAAACGTGAACCGTCAGTAGTGACCATTACAAAATTCTTTAAAATTAGTGAAAAGGAATCGCAAAAATCTCCAAGTAGTAGATAAACAAAAGAATACTTGTCTTTGTCGAGAAGGTTTGCAAAAGGTAAAGTGAAATATAGGGAAACGATGAAAACATGGTCACGTTTGCCGTTTGCGGGAAGGAAAAACGGGAATCTTAATCCGCATAGTATTTCGTCCTGTATACCGTGTAAAAGGAGTTTAAGTCTTGTAGGTCACAGTTCCACATAGATACACAATAAATCTTTGAAAAACTTAAGCCAATCAATTTTAAATTTTGCAGATGATTGCTTTTTATGGCGTAAATAGTTGCTAGTTTTCAAAGGTTAATTGTCACGTAAACTGTGTATTAAAATACGATATTTTCATTAGCCACGACAATAGCATTTGAGAGTTTTTGAAAAAGCTGAAAACCCTGTTATTTATTTCCAAAGACCTTTAAAGTACTTTTTTATTATAAAAGTATGTTATCAGTATATGATATGATAAAAGATCAGCCCTTTAGTTTTATTATGAGTTATGTTTTGTAAGAATAAGGGGGTTGCCTATTTTTACCTATCGAGGTTCTTTACAAGTTGGTTTCAATAAACGAGAAAAATGTAGGTCACGTGACCATGAAATTTACATAACAATTTCCTATAGTCGTACGTTCAATTGACGTTAAGAATGGTTGGCTAAAATGTTAAACTCACACGTGTCTCAACTTCATATGTACTGAATTTGACTATATGATTTATTCATCAAATGGTTTCACAGGTATCCGATACACACACACAGTAAAATCCTAAAACAAAGAGCATTACATTACGATGGTACAATACTGCAAGCAAGCAATTGCAAAGAACTTACCAATTGATGAACACACTGCACGAGAATATAACACATGAAGCTGATGATCACATTACCCTAACACTACAAAATGACAACGTGCACACGACGTGACGCATCTTGGAAACATGTCTTAAACTGTCCCACAATCCAATGCAATGCCAACTCGACCCAGTATTTTGCTCAACGTCGAAATGGCTAATAACGTTAGCAGTCACTAAATATACAAATCTAGTTTTGAAAAAGAATCATTATTATACTCAAAGTTTCCACACTGTTTATCGTAAATCTGATGTCTCATAATGGCTAGTGTTACTGTTAAAAATTACTGACAAATACACTCAGAAGCCTGGGGTTAGCCTGCGCATCGGCCCTCTGGTAAGGAATTGTGGGCCCCAGTCCCCCTCCCCTTCCCTGTTCCCCTCCAGAGCCCCCTCTCACTTCTCCTCTCGCCCAAAATTCCCTACCAGAGGGCTGCTACGCAGGCTAGCCTGGGATGATCTTAAAATGTGGAAGTACTTCAGAGTATGCGCACTCGAAGTTTGTCCTTCCCTTTTGTCAGGAGTAAAGGTTATCCGCAGCCTCGTTTCCAGGGCCTTCTCTTCTCGCTTTTCTTCGTTTTTTTTTCCTTCGAGCGCCGCTAGCTTGAAAATGAGCGAGAAAAGAAGGCCCTGGTAACGAGGTTGGAATCTTCGTTCAACAATAGGCCATTTGCAGGTTCAGCAATCACGTGCTGATTAATTCAAATGAAGCAAATGGAGCAAATGAATGAACATTTTGATTCCTATGGGTAAATTTACTGGAGACAATTCTCGAGTGTTCTGTCAATACCCAAGTGCTTTTTAATTCCACACAGCACAGTAAGCAAAAGCAGTATGCGCATGCACAAAAGCAAACGATGGCAAATGTGATTCTAAAAATAGCATCAATCGGTTCCTTTGATGGTTACCAGCATAAATACCAGAGATTCCTTCTCTTCATTTTCTCTTGTATATAGGTTTTCTACTTTAACATTCATAGATTTAGGCTATTATCGTAAACTCACAATAAGATTTTCTTATTTTCCTGATAGCGGGAAAATTTGATTTTTCTATACAATTCAGTAAGAACTATAAAAGTACCATTCGATCACATCCGGTCATGCCATTGGATCATATCGGTTAACCCTAAGATATGATCCAATTGAATGGCAGATATTAATCCACACAAAAAATATTATTCAACAGAATGAAATACGATCGAATGGAATGAAATATATCATGCAATGGAAGGAAATTTTATCCAATGGTATTTTTGTCCAAAATCCCCCTCCATATTATGACCTGACAGTAATAGTTTCAAATAAACTTTTTTTAAGCCTCCATTATGCAAGTTATTCCTTTCAATTATGACGGACTCATCTTTTTATTTTTAAAAGGCAATAAAAACCAACTTCCTATTTATACTAGAAAGCGATTGTTTATATTTATGTAATTACTTAATTTTAATTGACTCTGGAAGATGTTGACAAAAATAGTTTTTCCGGTTTTTATTAGAACCAAATGCCAAATCAGTACATCCTAGACTTTACTATTATTTACTTTATTATATAATAAATTTTACTCACTCTTTTAACTCACTTCCGATAGGCTGAGAGCGCCTACAGCCAGCTCATGATATCGTGAACTTCACAAAGATAAATGTATTATCTGTAGAGTTTCCTGCAAAAATTACATTTATCACGTTGAGTTCATTCAATGTCGCAGAAAAGATTGAAATATGTTTGCTAGTTTTTTGAAATCAGAATTAATTCCTTACTCTTAGTTTACGAAATGCAAATTATAAAGACCTTGGCTGTTTTAACCCTCTCAGCCGGCAGGTTCAGAAGATAATTGTACTTAATAATTTATTAACTATGCTCAAGCTCTCACTATCTAATGATCGTTTGATACTGTCTTTAGACCCACTTAGATCGGGCCATTGTTTTCCCCTTTCAGACCAAGTGTCATTCCCTTGAGAATAAGATTTTTTTCATGTGAGCCTTTCAAAGAAATGATTATCTACTATGAAATAACACATGATCTGAAATATAAAGGTAAAAACATTTTGTGCAAGGGCCTATTTGTCACTATACAAATACTATTCAGAGCTTTTCCAAAAAAAATATTGCTTTTTTGAAGTAACTTGAAGATAAAGATATTTTGTAATTTTTTGATTTCAAATTATCTAAAAGACAAGTTAATTAACTTATTTGTATAAATATAGAGCTATTATTTAAACACGAAATCCACAATATATACTTTCAAGAAAACAGCTTAAGTTATAGAAATATAATGAAATTGTACACCTTGGTTTGCATAAACCTGTAAAACAAACTGTAGCATATTTAGCACTACTTTGCTCTAATTGTGTTTTCTGTAGTTTCTTCAGTTGCTATGCTTTGTTTAATCATAGGCTAATGAAAACCTCTCTAATGACAAAATAATAATAATTAGTGTTTTACACAAAGAAGCAAAATACTAATTATGTGCATTTACAGACATTCCTAATGGCATGTACATTGAATCCACATTGAGACAAAGTAGGTTTTGGGGATTTAGATCAAGAAAATTCCTTCACACTTCACAGGCAAATGCCCTTGAAAGCCTTTCAGATGTCAAGGAAACCCTTTGATTGATACCCACCAAAACCCTCTTTTGCTGTGACAACAAGTCCTAAATTTTAGGCATGCTATTTAGAATGACAATAACATAACTAAGGGACAAATCCAGGATTTTGTTCAGGGAGGGGTAGGTTCACAAAATTATTTCAGTGAGGGGTGCACCTCTAAAAATCTAAGAAAAAAAACATTAGTATTGGTTATCTTTGAAGTAGAGTCACAAAGTCAAACCAGGCCTAGGGAGGGCTGTGAAGCCCACCTCTGGATCCACCCCTGTAAGTTACGTCTTGGACAGCCAATTTTTATATTAACCTCAGTCTTTGCTCCAAATTCCGCCTAATCATTTTTAGTGTACCAATTAACATAATTCTACCATCAAATTAGTCATATTACCTAAGCTCTATGACATGAAGTACATTAATAAATTAAAGTGCCCACAGCAGAGGACATTACACTAAGTGTAAATATCAATTTATCTTATGGTCAGCACAGTACATTACAAAGGTACATGCAAGAGCTTTGAAGATTACAAAAGATATGGTACAATGGGTTGTGCTGACAAATGGTTATATGCGAAACTTGAAGTCTTGAAAAATATTCCTACAATGTGGCATCTAACACTGTCAGATAGGATTCTTACACACTTTTTTGTTTTGCTTATATCTTATGAGGGAATAAAAACGATACAAAAAATAGCGAAGAATTTTGGTAGAGATACAAAATGTTGCCATTATGTAAAGGATATTTTTTAAAAGCATTAAATGCATTTTTATATTTTCTGAGTCATGAAGGCCTCAGATCTGCTGAGGATCTCAACTAATATGCATATCTTACATTCTTTCATTGACCATCTATCACCCCTTAATACATAATATAATATATCATTAATATAGCCATGTAATAGCAATAACAACATTTTCCACACGAATTTCTTTGTAATTTTAAAGCGGTATCTTTTAAGACAATATCTACGAATTATTTTTGCTTTGTTTTTGTTGTTAACACTACATGACATAATCGTGTATTACAATCTCAAAAAAGGACTCTGTTGTATAGTACCAGCATATCTGTGCACTGCATGTATTTCATCTTTTGAAAAACAAGGTTATGAAATCTAGACAAAACGTACCATATCAAAAAGATTTTATTCCATAGATACTGAACTAAAATCAGTAGCACTTATAAAATCTTCAGCTGAAGCATTACTAAATTCATCTTCCAGAGTCCTATCTTGAAAATCTGTCTGCGAGATACAACCATCTTGGTTCACAGAAACGACCTGGGGAATATTTATCTCTACGATGGCAGTGCCATCGCTTTGAATACAAGAAGGTTGTATTTCAGGAGCTTCTGACTGCGGATGGATTATGACCGGCTCTTGAATTGTCACAGCAGAGGTAGAAGAAGGCTTATTCTTTCCGTTCGTGTGGGTTTTTACATGCTTTGACAAATGGTCACTTCGCATGAATTTTTTCCCACACTCATTACAAGTGAACCTTTTTTCTCCCGTGTGAGTTCGTCTGTGTCGCTGTAGTTCATCAGATCGCGTGAATCGTTTCCCACAGAACAACCAGTTACACACGAATGGTCGTTCTCCTGAATGCCATCGAAGATGAGCTCGAAGATGAGACGTTTTCCCATACACTTTTCCACATCCTTGAATATGGCAGATATGTTGCTTGCGGCCATTAGCTGTTCTTCCTTCACCATCACGGCAGTTAGGACAAGTACAAGCCACTCTACGAAGCCTACGACCAGTTGATGGGCTAATAGGAGTCGTTGGCGACGTATTTATAGAGTTTTGGGCAGTCGAAACCCCATCTAGTGGCAAAGTAACAGGAACAATATTACTAGCTGTCGTTGTCTGTTGTGGCGAGGCAACAACATTGAGGTTAATAGTCGCATTTGCCGCCCATTTACCAGCTTCACTTGCATCTTGTGTAAGAATAATATGCCCCTGCGGAGTTCGAGTAACCTGGATGTACGTAGGAGTTTGATTCCCATTATTATTGACGGGATTCACGACGATTTGCTGGGCTTGCTGCTGTTGTTGCGCTTCAATGGCGTTTTCAACTTCGACCATTGTCGTCGAAATGTTCGTCTGAGGAGAAAATTGATCGGAATTCGCGTTCGAATTTGGCCAATTTATCGTTTTATTTTGCCACCATTGAGCTGCAGAATTCACAGGATTTTCACCAGTTGTTGTTTTTGTAGACCATCCAGGGGAATCGGATATTCTTGTTTGCTCGAAAGAGTAGATTTGGTCAGGCGACTGAGGATTGCCGCTCGTCGTTGAAGGCGTTAATGGCAGTTCTTGGTTCGGGACAGCGTTTTGTCGCTGATCTTGTGCAGGAGAACTCGTAACAATGGCATAATAAACTTGGTTAGTATCGATCTGACTTAGTGCATTTAAGGGGGAATATAACGCTGGACTTGAACTGTTTTGAGCAGGAAGAATAGTAGGTTGATTCGACGAGAACGCATCGTTGACTTGGACAGAAGATGCCTGCTCCTGCGCCCAAACTTGAACGAAGTCTTGTTGCTGTTGAGGTTGATTAATGGCGGATTGATTCTGGTCTTGTGGGAAATCAGGACCTTGTCCAATCTTGCTACATGTAGCAGCTAAGAGTGCCAGAGGAGAGGGCTGTATTTCCTGTCGATAATGTGTATAGTGGGCGGGCACAAGAAAGGGGGTGTGAGTTTTGAAGATGAGAAATTCAAATCATACACACTCGACTCGAAAACTATGAACACTAACTACCAACCTGAGGGTTTTGAACCGGCTGAATAAACTCCATGTGCGGATGTTGAAGAGTCATAACGGTCATAACGCTAGAACAACCTCCCGATTGCCTTTCTAGAGCGATTTTGGCGAGAAAAAAGGCAAAAATCCATTGGAACTCGGGTTTTTTTCTGACAAGACTGGCTTCTAAAAAGACAGCTGCTTACGAACACTCGAAGGGATGCCGAATATCAGCCAATCACGTGGCCTCATCGCCGCTTTGATTGACATCTCCAGACTTTATAACAAGAAGCCATGTGCTCAAATCTTGACCAAAACTGCTCATTTGTATTTTTAAAAATATATAAAATCTTTACTTATATTTTATCAATAGGAAATAAAGAGTTCACTGAAGTAATGCTTTACTGCCAGACGTGAGAGGGAAATTCTATACGGGATTTCGCTGCACGAAAGCGGCAACAGACGCTCACTCTGAATGGCTTAAAATTATTTACATACTAAAATCTTGTTTAGAAAGCGGTCCTTTTCATCTACTAATGGCCAGAAGGGCTTATCATTTTAAACAATTATATTAAGGAATTATTATTCAACTTTTAGAAAGGTGAAAGAGGATTTACTTTCGTCATTGTTTAAAACATGGATTGGCCTGGATCCGAGAAATTATGGACCCGACGTAGAAAATATGGACTCGAGGTCTGACGCATCTGGATACCTCATCTGCATGTCACCTTGACGATCATCATATGGATTGTAGCAAATGTGTTATCTTTTTAGATAAAATTTCAAAATTTTAACGCAAACTATCCGTGCCGGTTATTATTCTAGTAAGATGATCGTCGACATTTTCTATCTTTATCTGGCTCTCTATTTAACGATATTGTTGCTCAACAAGAATAGCTTTTTTAGGCCCAGTTTAGACATCGAATTGAAACTCAGCTCAAACAATAGGCCTTGACATTTGCAATAATGTCTAAACCATTTGAATAACATATTCATGCCATGCTTTTAGTCCCGAAAATTTTTTCTGCATTGAAGATAAAGTTTTCAGTCAGAAATCAAAAATTTGTAATGAAAAGAACTGCTATTAGAAAGTTGGGGCAGGAAAAGGCGATGCTTAACCTTCTTTTGAACTTTTTTTACTAGATCCACATGACAGTCCGCCCTAGTTCAACTAGTTTCTTTCTTTCTTTCTTCTTTCTTTCTTTCTTTCTTTCTCGATAATTGGAAGATTTTGCACTTATGTATTGATACGAAAAGAAATTAAATTCTTTCAAAACTTGAAATGGAATGGAATTCGAAACTGGTTATAGAATGGACTGATTCGACTTTAGTTGGAATTAATTAAGACGAAGGCGAAACTTGAAACTAAGTAAGTTAAGACACTGATCAGCCACAAAGCCTGAGAAGACCCTGGCCAAGAGGACCACTACCAAATTGCTTCGTGAATTCTTTCTAATTCAAATTTTGTGGCCTAATTACTGTGGAAGAGTGTATTTTATTTTTCCTTGAAAAAGTAAACTTTATTAGTGCAAAAGTATTTTTGGTCTAATGAACTTACTAATTTGAACAAATTTGTACAATTTCTTCCAAAGCTTTTCATTGATGGCATGCTTTCTAAGACAATTAGTACTAATTGACTGAACACAAGAAAGTGTGCAGGAACTCTGTTTGTCGTAGTTAATGATGCTATAATGCAAGCGTCTTATTCCGCTCAGTTTTTGGCCTCAAATGCTTCACTGCGGAACTAACGTCGCGGGAGAGAATGGTTTAATCTTGGTTGTGTCTTCAAAGCCGATGCGTCTAAAGAACCTGATGCCTCTATTAGAGGAAGATCAGTATTATATACTTTCAAAAGGTTTCCATTGAAAGACTTAACGCCAATCAAGTATAAGTATACTTGGTTCTTGCTGGTTCTTTCAGATTCACGCTGACCTTTCCTTTCCACCGCACGCACCGCCATGTAAGGAGGGTAAGGAGAAATGCCGGCTAGCGCTCTTACTAATAACCACCGCAAATTTATCTTTGGTATATTGTTCGTAGGAATTTTTGGCAAAGTTGAATAGCCATCAAATAGTTTGCATTTTGATTCGCGATATGACATTTTCTTATCCCTTGAATATCGAAAACCCTATGAAATTTGCCTCGTAACAGCTTTGCGACACAAAATTACAAGAGTGTTTACACGGCGAGACAAGTTTCAGAGAAAATTGCTGCGTGTAATCGCGCCTAAAGTAACAAATCGCGCGCTTAAAAGACACCTCTTTTCTAAACCTTGTATACGTAAAGCGAAAAGTACGACCAAGTGTATTTGTAATTTCAGGGCGAGCAGCACTGATCTCAATCGAGTATTACTTAAGACAACGTGCCAGGGTTGAACAGCAGCTATTTCAAGCCCTGAAAGATCGTCTGAATGGGGTATGTTGCAGAGAGAACTGCGAGTCTACAAATTCTTGCAAGCCTGGGTGTAAAACACGTTCCTCGTGTCTGAGGGAAGACAAGGGTTTGTTCGTTGAAGTTGATATGTTTCAGTTGCATGCTGTGCTGATACCTAACGATGTGAAAAGCCGTTACTTGAGCCAGGTCATCGAGAGCGCAAATCAGGAAAAAGAAAACTATGTTCAACAAGAAAAGGTTTGGGATTATTATCTGTGTTCTGTTAATATTTTATTGCGAAGATGATGTCTATGGGACTTACGGGGTTGTTGAATGAGGACATCATGGAGAGAATGGAGCTAGAGAGAACGAGAAGGAGAAAGCGGATTGAAAGGAGTAGATGTAAAAGTAGGATGTAAGGAGAGGGGATAAGAAAGAAGAAATGAAAAGGAAGCAGTACTATGCCAAGGAGGAAGCTTGAAAACCAGAGGGGAAAAAGAAAAGAGGGGAATGGATAGAGAAGTGCATGAGATAGCAACAAAAGAGCATGAATAAGAGAGGGAAACTCTTTAATAATGCATGCGCCATGTAAATTCCCGGTTGGGCTATTTTTAGTAACCAGATGCAGTTTAAATTTGCCTTGCCCTATTCCCGGGCGTCTTCAACTTGCGCGCGTGCGCTCTTCGTTTATTGTTTTAATCACTAAAAACGAAATGGAAAGAGAGCGCGTGCGCAAGTTGATGACGCACGGGAGTAGGGTAAGAAAAAAGAAAAATGGAATTAAGAGAAGCGGGTATTAGAGATGACAACAAAACCCTTTAAAAAGATAATAACATACCTTAACTTATTTACTCTCAGATCGTACGTAAAGAAACAGAGAAGATGATCCAGCAAATCAAGAATGAAGCTCAAGTAATATCCCAGAATGCCTCAGCCCAGGCCGAGCTCAGCAAGACGCGTGCTCGCTCCCATGCCCTCGTTAAAGTGGAGAAAGCAAGTAACAGTGGTCTGGGAATTATCCACAGCCGCCTGAACATTACCATTGAACAACACAAAGCTTCGTTCAATTATCTGCGCGCACTTCGAGATCACAAGGGCCTGGAACTGAATATTAATTACGATACTCTTATGGCGCGAGACTAAGATACTTCCGAGGCACCACTTCTTTTCAAATCACATTATATAATTACTCCTTCCCTGTTGAGAAGATCTCCTATAAATGCGAGAAGTAAAGCTTGGTTTTTCCCCCGACACAAGCGCAAGTACAAATATCGCATTTTTACAATTGAACATGGCTGCGTTGTAGTGAAAACCAGGCTTAACAAACTGCACAATCACGGTACTGATTGACGTTATCTTTTGAACTAACCACTGTGCGCAAGAACTTTCTTTCTAGTATCGCATTATATTTTTTATAATATAAATTATTATTTCACATATTGTTATGGACTTTTCATTGATGACAATGCATTGCTTATCAACCAATAAGAATGCTTGGGTAAAGGTAACGGTATCTTGTAAGCTATCCACGATCATAAGAAATCTCATTTGATCAGTAACGTTAGTAAGGTGACAACTTTCTTAGCTACTGCGTTTTCTACATTTATTATTATAGCTTATTAGTGTTTGCAAACACCGCTATATCAGACGTGGACGAAGGTTTCGTATGCTGAAAGCAGTAATCAGGACAGCCACGTGAAACTAGTGAGACTTTAGAGTACTGACGAGATGGCGTTACAAAATTATTTTTTAAGAATTTTTACATTTTAGTGACATTATCTGAAACTGTATGCAAAAAATAGATAGTTTAGCATTTCAGACCAAATAGAGCGAGAAACAGCTGCAATGAGATATAGGTAATTTAATACAAAAATATCCCCACACATTTTCTCTTATTTGGTGCTGTGTCTAACTTGATTGAAGTGATTGAGATTAAATTGTCAATAAGCTTGAAGCGAGCTGACGTTTTACCCCCGACGCTATACCATGATAGTTTTAAAATTCTTTCATATTAAAATTCTTGATTCCTTAGAGAATACAGAAACAATACTCATAATTAAAGAACAAAAGCAATGTGAAAAGGATTATGGTCTAGAGACGGGGATAAAACGTCATCTCGCTTCAGGCTTGTAGACCCCTTGCATTTGACGTCAATTCAGCTCAATATTGAGCACAAGACAAAAGAATTTCAATCTGATGAAATTGCTTTGACCTCCAAATTAGGCTGCTTTCAGACGTGCTGCAAGGGGTCTTTATCTACAGCTCGCTGGTTAAATTAAGCGGATATTGAATTTCAAAACTGAATTGCAAAATTTCGAATTTGATGTCGTCACACTTTTGTACTCCATAGTCTTTTGACAAGTTGCATTGTGGTCTAGCTTTAGTACGAGATTTAAAATGAATATGTGTTGAATATGTGTACCCAAGCTGGACAAGAATGCACCTTGGTCTATAGTCGTACTCAGAAACTTAGAGTAACAGATTGTTGTGTAAGAAACTTTCAAAACTGTAAGCTAATTTTTCAGCTATAACCTAACTGAATTTGTTTAAGATTTTCTCTCTAATTTTGCACAAGAAAGCTGTTTTCTCATGCACCCATTTCACACTCCCTTGAATTAAAAACCTTTTCTAGTTATTTTGGTATTATCTCTGCCATTATTATTCGGTCCCCGACTTCAAAGGACCTAGATATTCTATCTTCTGTTTATGTTATGAATACATTTTCTATTCGTAATTATTTTTTGCTCTTTTTGCTTTTCCCCCCAGATTTCAATAATTCTATCTCGTCTTGTTGTGTGGTCAACTTTTCGTTCATGCCACACAAGTGTTCACTCATCATTGATAACTGTGTTTCATAATTTCTCTTTGTAACGTCAAGTTCATCCTGAGAATGAATGAAAACCCGGGTGAGTTCTTATTCCTCTATGTATGTTATTCTATTCATGGACTAAAGGGTAGTAGGAGAGTCAGGAAAGCCGGAGAAAAAACCTCGAATCAAGGGAGAGACCTAACGAACTCTACTCACATGTGAAGCCGAGTCCAGAAATAGAGTCCAGGAATAGAGAGGTGCGCGTGCGCACTACCCCTACACCACCCTTGATTCGGTGAGTTAGTCGGCCTGTTCGATCGGTCGGATGGCTATTCCGTCCAGTTGGTAGATTGGATTGGTTAGTAAGTCAAAATAAGAAAGCAAGTTTCTCACCTCAATTTGTTTAACCCTAGCATTGGCTGTCAGTAGCTTTTGAGAAAGCCCATCTCTGTCTTTCTCTGATTGTCGTATTCGCTTGTAAAGTGAGCGGCACTAACAACAGAACAGAATAATATTAGCAACAACAACAAAAAATAAATAACTTAATAAATAAATAAATAAATAAATAAATAAATAGATGGATAAATAAATAAATAAATAAATAAATAAATAAATATGGATAAATAAATAAATAAATAAATAAATAAATAAATAAATAAATAAATAAATAAATAAATAAATAAATAAATAGACAGACAGACAGACAGTCAAACAGACAGACAAATAAATCAGAAAAGCGCAAAGTCCAACTCACCTCAGCGGCAAATGATACTCCCTTGCTGTCCATTACCTGGAGCTGAAATTACGTAAAGCCAGGGTAAGTAGTGACCATCTCAGGGCGATTTACATACTATAAGTTTGATGCAGGTCAAACAATCTGCCATGCAAGGGCAGAAAAGAATTTGATGTTTGTGTCGGTTGTAGAGTGCTTTAAGTCTCACTGTTGAATAGGTGACGTCAACTAAATAGTTATCTAAGTTAGATACATTTATCTAACTATCTAACAGTGAGACTGAATGCACTCTAATTGGGAGTATAAGTAGTTGAGTCATTATTCTGCCGCAAGCGATGTTTTATATGCGGTACTTTCTATGTTTTAGTAGCACACAAGTAAACCAAATTGCGCGCAAATGAAGAACGTTTTTCTCCTGTTTATTCATTCCTCTCCCGTCAATTCGACTAAAGCAAAACCGTTGAATCTGGTGAAAAACCCTGGAATAAATGGAGAGACACAACAATCTCTGCTCACACGTCGTTAAAGTCCAGACTGCGGTAGAACCCAAGCCCTCGGGAGTGTGAGGGGAGTGCACTTATGTACCTGAGACGTAAGATCACTGATACGGCTAGTAAAATGATTCTTGATGAGAAGTTCACGTGTTATTCCATCTGAAGACTGTGGACATCAATAAGTAATAAAATATTTAATGAACCAGAGGTTCCAATATAAAGTGTTATTATTGCGCGTTTTCTAACCTACTTCAACAACGATGCGCGCAGCAGTTTTCATCTTTTAAGCACGACCTACAACATGACGTGGGAATGACGTAATGTTTTCAGCCAATGAAACGCTTATTGACGCAAGTCAAAACAACAAACGCCTGGGGCAGCAAAGGTCACAGAAACGAACGGCCTCGTATAACTAAGGAAAAGAAGGAACAAAATCTTTGTTAGATGAAGTAAAAAAAAAACATTACCTCGTCTGTAGCTTCTGAAACTATTTTGCCAAGCTGTAGGAAAGAGGAATAATATTTACAAACCGCTCATTTGCTAGGGTGGGGATGGGGATGTGACTGTTGTATTGAATGGAACAGAAATAATAAAAACAGAACAGAACACTGATCCCTGTTTGTTGATAAAAAAGTGATGGTCAGGTCAGTGGTAAACAATAGGGTTGATTTTATCATTATAATGGTAGTGTACATCTTACATCAGTTGGTTTGATGGGTGCTTCTTTTCTCGTAGGAGAGGGTGGCACAGACATCGATCTCGGGTTATTACCCTGCAAACAAGATAGTGATGACGTATGAAATGACTTACATTGTTGCAATTAATGCATGGTGATGATGATATGATGATAATAAAATAAGATGTTGATTATGATGGTGAATATAATGATGCAACCCGGTTAGCTTAGTAGGTAAGAGTGTCGGTCTGTTGTGCGGAAGGTCGTGGTTCAACCCTCGGCCGGACCAACACTCAGGGTCTTAAAATAACTGAGGAGAAGGTGCTGCCTTTGTAATTGCCATACTTCACTATGACGTCACTGCTTGTTTATTGTTAATCACCAAATCCAATAAACATTCAACAAAATTTGCTCCTAGCGAAACAGTTTAACCTAAAATGGCCTGGTTTTCAGATATAATATGTGTTAATATGTACTAAAAATAATCTGAGCGTTTGCTGGCTATTCTACTTTACTTCGTGGATTGATACGGGTTTTAGAACAATTTTCGTTGAATTTGCGTTGATTTAACCCCCTCTGCAGACCATGATCTTTAGCGTTTAAACGATTGACTCCGACGAAGGACTAACGTCCGAAACGTCAGTTTTCTATTTTCACTACGGTGTAAAACTTATAAATCTACGATAACTTGTTTCATTAGAAACACCGACGCAGTCCACGCTAGTTTCACTAGCCATCATCTACGTTCAAACAATAGATTGTTTTGATGTGACGTCATAGTGAAATAGGGCAATTACATCTGCAAATGGTTAGACCTCGGACAAGGACTTAAAACAGTAGGTCCCGTCTGTCTTCACTATATAACCCTGTATAAGGCGGACGTAAAAGATCCACTGAAGATGCAGGTGACGACAATCTTCAGTGCCCGTGCTAAAACCTCTAGAGTGCCACAAGTTAATCAATTAACGAAATTACTCTCATCATACACTCATACTCTCATGAGTGTCACCCTCATCAAATAAAGTATTCAATCAATCAATCAATGGTTACGATGATGGCTATCAACCACCTCCATCCCTGCGCATGAGTAATATACAGTGATGTACATGGCTGTACTCATATTCTTGATAAAAATTGTATTGTTAATACAGTAATATCCTGTTAGGATAGTAGTGATAAATTATGCGTTCGGTGTGTATACAATGAAGTAGAGAGAATAAGAGAAAAATATCAATGCCCTTGGCAGGATTCGAACCCACGTCTTCGGTATTCTAGTCCGATGTGTTAACCTGTTAGGTTAGCTTACCTGATCAGCTGATGCACTAGACTTTAATTTCTCAAGCTCCTTCTCAAGTGAAGCAACTTTCTGTTGACGAAGGTAAATATATGCTTATAAAGATAAAGCAGATTGGAATTTTTTTTTGGAGGAAACGTCATACAAGAATATTAAAGTGGTTTCAAATTTTAATTTATAATTAATATTCATTATTGACATTAATATCATTTATTACTATATATTATGATTATTACTGGAGGCAGTTTGGGAGAAAAACCAAATTTAATTCCTGTAAGAGAAATGGGTCCACCACATGCGAGTCTATCACTAGGAAAATTTAAATTGTGAATTCGTTTAAAAAAAATAATATTATAGAAGTTAATTCAAAGCAAGTCTAGCTGAAGGAAGGTTGGAAATGAGGAGGAAGGAGGGAGGAAGGAAGGAGGGGAGCAAGGGAGGGAGGAAGTGAGGGAAGAAGAGAGGGAGGATGTAAAGAAGGGAGGAAGAGAGGGACGATGTAAAGAAGGGAGGAAGAGAGGGAGGATGTAAAGAAGGGAGGGACGGATGTAAGAAGAGAGGAAGGGAGAGAAGGGGGGGGGAGGGCGGAGAAAGAAAGGGATATGGGAAGGAAGGAGGGGGAGGGGAGCAAAAGCCATACTTACTTTGGATTCTTTCTCATGTTTGACTTGTAGAAGTTGACATTCCAGCATCCAATGTTCCTTGTTCTGAAAACATAAGACAATGTCATCAACTCATCACACTAAATTAAATGATTTTAAATAATATGAACAAGGGTTTACAGCTGGGAATAATCAGGCCTCATAACTAATTTGCATTCTGGAATAGCTTTTGCACATCATGCTTTAGGTGTTGTTGTTCATCCAGCAGCTAGATAAGAATGCACTATGTTTAACTGACTACAGCCAGGTTGATGCAAAATTAATAATCTTACTTGTTCTAGTTTGGACATCTTCTCTTGGTTAAGTGTAATCTGTGATCAAGAAAGATATATTAAAATAAAGATATATCTGCTTGTACAGATATTCAAAAGCAGTATTTTTCAAAAGCCTGCTCCCCACATCATGTCTGGTTTTTACCTGTTGTGAAAGTGTATCCCTACTTTCACTTGATGTGGCTAGAACATTGTGGTTATGAAGGCTTAGACGGTATGGTACAGAATCGTGACTTGGCTGTAAGGAAGATATTTAGCTGTTGTTAATAAAATGAAAAGATTGGAAAGAAGGAAGGAAGGAAGGAAGGAGGGAAGGAAGGAAGGAAGGAAGGAAGGAGGGAAGGAAGGAAGGAAGGAAGGAAGGAGGGAAGGAAGGAAGGAAGGAAGGAAGGAAGGAAGGAAGGAAGGAAGGAAGGAGGGAAGGAAGGGAGCAGGAAAGGAAGAAGGGAAGGAAGAGGAAAATATATCACATATCAAGACAAGTTTGATACCTTAGTTATTTTGGTGATGTAATCAGCTGCTTGATGTCTGAATGACACAACAGCAGGAGATGTGGTTAGCTAAAATTAGAAGAGAAAAAAAACTACTTTAAAAATTACACCAAACTATCCATAAAGCACATTATTTTTGGCTCTGTTAAGCAAATGTGAGTTGTGACGACTGGTATTATCTTTACAGACAATTCAATAACTAAGTATAAAAATATGTTTTACTCACATCAGACTCGGCAGCAAATGAAGCTCCTCTTGTCCTCAGCACTGACTTACTGGACAGAAAGTCTAAATTATTGTTCATAAACTTGACAATCTAAAGGAAAAAACAGTACTAAGTAAAGAGCAGAGCAGAGCAGAAAGAAATTTCCATGAGGAGTTGAGTTTACCTTTCCTGTGACAGTGACAAGGAACACTAGAGTCGACACAATGCAGTCATCTGTTGTCTTCAATGTCTATGAAACAGAAAAATACTTGAAGCAGAATAAAAGTTGCACTCAGCTTAGACTTCTACTATGCTAGCTTTTTTCTCTGGCAAAACTGTAAACTTGTACTAGTCAGCATTATCTTGCTGTAATGTTGTACCTGTATGGCAGATGCAGCTCGATAAATAGAGGATATTACATGGGCGCATGAGAAAATTTATCTTTGAGTGTTGAAAAGTTCTCTCACAAGTGAGCACAGAGAACGAGTGAGAGATTCCCATTATGAGAAGATGAATTTCGTATCTCCAAGCTCCCATGTAATATTCTGTTTATTATATAATTATCCATAGAATCAACTTAACAACCTTTTTTTATTATAAAAAGTTTTTATTCATAAACTAATAGCTTAAATACACATGGTAACGATATTTTCACACATGAAAATAACACATATTTTCACATGTGAAAAATATTATTCTGTTTTTTGAAAAGGTGAAATATGGGTATTTGTATAGGAAATCGCACAATCTTCTCGTACGATTTTTTCCAAATTGTACGAGAAGATTGTGCGATTTTTTGTGTATAGTTTACTCAACAAAATTTCAGTAAAAAATGTGAAGCGACGCCGTTCATCTTTGTCTATTTGGAGGCTGATTTTCAGTCCATTGCGCAACTGAAATGCATAAAAAGATTAGTTCTTATGGGTTTAAAATTTTATTAATATGTTTTTAAGTACAAAATGATTGAAATTAATTGTTTTGACATTGTTGGCCGTGTTGCCACAGCGACTTAATTTGGTACTCTTACAGAGTACAATTAATGCTATAATAGTACTCCTTTCGACCAATCAGAGTTGAGTAATTTTGTTGAGTGTACTATGATATGGATTATTATATGATAACATGGAATATTACCTGTGTTGTTGTTGGTAACTGATGTTCCAGTGTTATCTTGGAATGATAGTGTTTTGAAAGTTCTACGTACAAAAATAATAATGTATTATGTATTACAGTAGTATTATTGCAGGAAAAAGTTGTGCATTTCTTAAATACACCCCCTGTGTCTGAGCAATTATCTCACCTTTAATAGACTCATGAAGTTCCTCTAAAAAGCAAGTCAGCTGCATAAAACAAATATTGTAGTTGGTAGGCAGCAGCCCAGCTCCAGTTGCACCTAAACAAATTACCCAGGTGATTCATATAGATTTTAACATGTCAGCTGGTATAAGCTAAAACAGGGTTTGATGAATGTGGGTTGATATTAATCATGAGTGTATACCACTTGATACAACTAAGGGAATCAATTTGAACTGTGAGTTAGCTGTGAG
Organism: Actinia equina; assembly: GCA_011057435.1. Classification (NCBI taxonomy): domain Eukaryota; kingdom Metazoa; phylum Cnidaria; class Anthozoa; order Actiniaria; family Actiniidae; genus Actinia; species Actinia equina. The sequence goes on along the minus strand of WHPX01000489.1, from coordinate 697,688 downwards.
TTGACTTAGATCAGCCCAGAGGTTGTTTTAGGGTTCAATCTGTGAGTTAGTCATGCCCTGACTTACTGTAGATCAGCCCAGAGGTTGTTTCGAGGTTCAATCTGTGAGTTAGCAATGCCCCAACTTTGATCAGCCCAGAGGTTGTTTCAGGGTTCAATCTGTGAGCTAGTCATGCTCTGACTTAGATCAGCCCAGAGGTTGTTTCAGGGTTCTATCTGTGTGTTTGCCATGCCCTGACTTAGATCAGCCCAGAGGTTGTTACAGGGTTCAATCTGTGAGTTAGTCATGCCCTGACTTAGATCAGCCCAGAGGTTGTTTCGAGGTTCAATCTGTTAGTTAGCAATGCCCCAACTTTGATCAGCCCAGAGGTTGTTTCAGGGTTCAATCTGTGAGTTAGCCATTCCCTGACTTAGATCAGCCCAGAGGTTGTTTCAGGGTTTAATCTGTGAGTTAGTCATGCCCTGACTTAGATCAGCCCAGAGATTGTTTCAGGGTTCAATCTGTGAGTTAGTCATGCCCTGACTTAGATCAGCCCAGAGGTTGTTTCAGGGTTTAATCTGTGAGTTAGTCATGCCCTGACTTAGATCAGCCCAGAGGTTGATGCAATTTGCGAGTTAGCCATGCCCTGACTTAGATCAGCCCAGAGGTTGTTTCAGGTTCCACTTTTTTCATATGTGACTTACTTGCTGAGGCTAATGCCTGTACATAGCTGTCCACTTTAGTGAATATCCTCACCATACCAGCTGTTGCCAAGGCTACTTGCCTATTATACCCCTCTAGTGTTTGAGAACAAGTTGAACTCTTGCATTCTTCTTCAGTACTATCAGGAGAGAAAGACAGGGAAATTGACATTTTAGTAGCAAAGAAATTGCATAAGATTTCAATAAAACTTTATGCAATCACATAATACATCTCCGATTTGAGGGTCAAAACAAAAGAATTATTTTCTCTTTAGTCATTAGTTCAAGTGGTCTAAGAGCATGAGTCCTCTCTTGCAATTTGTTAACTTTTTTAGGTTTTATTGGCTCCAATAAGCAAATATTAGTAGAGGTGAACACTCTTTTTCCTATAACACAAGTATAAACTGCACAGTAAATTATGTGTACATAGTTACGGCAAAAATACAGTACCACCACATGAATTTTTTCTATGGTTTCCCAATTTGTGCAAGAACATCTCTATACTTGGTAATATAACAACTAGTTATCAGTAGAATTATTAGTTTAACACCGTAGTGTTAAACTTATAATTCTAAAATAACTTGTTTCATTAGAAATACTGACACAGTCCACGCTAGTGTTACTAGCCATCATCTACATAATATAACAACTAGCGAATCAGTTATTTATGAATTATTTGACTATCTTTTGCCACATTCAGCAAATTCAATGACTCACCTCAGAAAGTAATAAGGCATTAGTTTTGCTAAATACATAACGTAAGAATGAAACGCGTCAGAAAATCCCTTTAATCCACTCACAGTCTCCTAACAAAGGAAATAAAATAATTACATGAACATCTACAGTGTGAAGGACTTCTTATCTCAAATCCCGAATATCGAACCTCCCATTTTATTGATTCGGTGTCTCTGTCTCCAGAGCCTAAAATAAAAGCTGGACATTGGAAAATGAGCAATGTCTGGTTATCTTTGCCTTGCCGGTTTGATAGCCAGAAATAAGGTATGGCTAAGTTAAGACCAATTTAGCCTGTGATCACAACAGACGACTGATCAGTCATTACTTTAAGCGCTGGCATCTTATCCTGCAATACTACAATACATTGATGAGTGAAATGCTAGAGATAATATCCTATGGGACAAACGATTTGGCTTTGAGAGAGTCTGATTGGACATCATGGGAAGGCTTTAACTCATTAATGAACTGCATCTCATAATACAAAGTCATTTGAATTTTTCCCTTACAACTGGTAAACGGAGCTGAAGGATTTTTAAATTTTAATATAATATTATCACATTTTTTCTTACCAGTGTGATGAGTGAATCTGTTTTTAACTCCTTGTAGAATGAGGAGAATGAATGTTCCACTGCACGAAGCACTGTAGCATTTTCATGTAAGTAGCTGCAAAACTTCAGAAGGGAAAAATTAGATATTAACAGCCACACCAACGTACACTCAGGATATTCAAATGTCTGCATAGAAGGTGCTGCCTTTGCTCTAAATGGTTAGGCCTTTGCCATGGTCTACATGTAGATGACCAGGTAAAATAACAGTTTCCTCTCATTCAGAGACATTAAGGATAGAGGGCCACAAGTTTCTCATTGTGTCTGTCACATCTCACCCTCTCAAAATAAAGTTGATGTATATATTTAAAACAGAAAAAATTCAACTGCTCAAAGAATTGTAGCATCACAAAAGCATTTACAGCAGTATAACACTTTTTGGTTCTTACAAGATTTTTTCTGAAAACCTTTTTTATATTCAATGATTTCAAAGTTCCCCCTGATCAGGTAAGAATGAGCCTGTGGAGTAGTACCTTTTGGGTTTGAGCACTTAACTGCTCTTGTGTGGATTCTACATAAAATATCTTGATTCTCTAAAAGAAAATTATGCAAAAAATAAGTATTTAAATAATTATCATTCATTCATTCAATCATCCATCCATTTGTCCACCCATTTGTCCACCCATTTGTCCATCCATTATATATAGTACTCATGATAAACACAAACTAACCTGTTCAGTGTATGTGTGTAGATTAGACAATGCAGATGTGAATTCCTTGATCAAATCTGCAGCTAAACCTATTAATTCCTTGGACTTAACCTGAAGTAAGCAACAAAACACTTATCAGGGATATAAATTACCTTCAAACATTTTAAATTAAAATGGGGGAGGGTACTCATGCCCGTTTAGGGAAGGGATGTGCCGCTGAGCGCTCTGAACCCTGACCCTGTTCCAGAGTAAAATCGCTGAAATTCATTGACTGATAGTTGGTATCACTCAACCAGAACATTTTGTTATACTAAAGACACAAATAGTCTCTTATGTATTTGTCTTTTGTGTAGTGAATGTTCTGGTTGAGTGAAACAACTCTTAATCACTAAATAGCTACTATTTGTCAGTATCAACTTTGTTGTATTTCATAGTTTTACTGCATGCACTCTAATAAGGATAATTTTGAACTTTATGGAGATATTTGCAAAATTTTGACTCAAACAGTATTGCTAGATACAATTAATAATAAATTAGCCTGCTCCTTGTAATCACTGTTGTTGCAACCACCTATCCCTTGGCAGCTCATTGGGCTTCCTGTCTGGTCTTAGTTTATGTTTTTGCAGATTCTAGATAACTAGATATTTGGAGACCAAATTTTGGGAAATCATAGCCAACAATAGGAGAAAAAAAGGTAGCATTGATGGGCAATATGTTGTAAGTTTTTTTTGCCAATTGTAGATATGGTTAGATATTTGTTTACCAAATTTAAATTAATCGTAGCCATCAAGATGAAAAAAAAGTAGCTACGACAAGCAATAAGTTGTAAGTTCAAGCTCCCTGCATTGTCAGTAATTTTACACTCATTTTGGTTGATAAACCTACTTGATGTTTCCTGTCATGTGTTGGGACATTTAAACTGTTGAGTTCTTTGTTACCTGACAAAAAGAAAAGATTCTTATTGAGTACAGTACTGTCTAGTGGACTGATCTATACACAGATCCCTTAAAAAACTTGAGTTGGAGGCTCACAGGAAAGTACAAAAGCAATGCCTTATTGTAGTGATAAAAGTGACATTTCTTTCATTTGTATTCTCCTATTAGCCAGGGGTCATCTGTAGGTTTGTGGCTATGTTGCAATGCTCTGCTGTTATTACTGAGCTGTCAGTGCTGCTGCTGTTGTAGTTGTTGCTGCTGTTACTGTTGTTGTTGTTGCTGCTGTTACAACTGCTGCTGTTGCTACATTTTTGTTACTGCTTCTGCTGTTGATTTTGGCTACATTGTACTTCTGGTGTTACAAGTTTCTGCTGCTGTTATTGCTGCTGTTCTTGTTATTACCGCTGCAGTTATTGTTTCTGCTGCTGTTATTTGCTGCTGTTCTTGTTATTACCACTGCAGTTATTGTTTCTGCTGCTGTTATTGCTGCTGTTCTTGTTATTACCGCTGCAGTTATTGTTTCTGCTGCTGTTATTGCTGCTTTCGTGTTACGTGTTCTTGTTATTACCACTGCAGTTATTGTTTCTGCTGCTGTTATTGCTGCTGTTCTTGTTATTATACCACTGCAGTTATTGTTTCTGCTGCTGTTATTGCTGCTGTTCTTGTTATTACTGCACTGCTGCTGCTGTTATTGCTGCTGTTCTTGTTATTACCACTGCAGTTATTGTTCTGCTGCTGTTATTGCTGCTGTTCTTGTTATTACCACTGCAGTTATTGTTTCTGCTGCTGTTATTGCTGCTGTTCTTGTTATTACCACTGCAGTTATTGTTTCTGCTGCTGGCTGCTGTTCTTGTTATTACCACTGCAGTTATTGTTTCTGCTGCTGTTATTGCTGCTGTTCTTCTTATTACCACTGCAGTTATTGTTTCTGCTGCTGTTATTGTTGCTGTTCTTGTTATTACCGCTGCAGTTATTGTTTCTGCTGCTGTTATTGCTGCTGTTCTTGTTATTACCACTGCAGTTATTGTTTCTGCTGCTGTTATTGCTGCTGTTCTTGTTATTACCGCTGCAGTTATTGTTTCTGCTGCTGTTATTGCTGCTGTTCTTGTTATTACCGCTGCAGTTATTGTTTCTGCTGCTGTTATGATGCGTTTCTGTTATTACCACTGCAGTTATTGTTTTCTGCTGCTGTTATTGCTGCTGTTCTTGTTATTACCACTGCAGTTATTGTTTCTGCTGCTGTTGATTGTGCTGTTCTTGTTATTACCGCTGCAGTTATTGTTTCTGCTGCTGTTATGCTGCTGTTCTTGTTATTACCACGCTGCAGTTATGTTTCTGCTGCTGTTATGTTTGTTGTTCTTGTTATTACCACTGCAGTTATTGTTTCTGCTGCTGTTATTGTTGCTGTTCTTGTTATTACCACTGCAGTTATTGTTTCTGCTGCTGTTATTGCTGCTGTTCTTGTTATTACCACTGCAGTTATTGTTTCTGCTGCTGTTATTGTTGTTGTTGCTGCTGTTGTTGTTACTGTTTGTGTTAGTGCTCTTTTTGTTGCTGCTGTTACTGTTAGGTTCTAAAAGTTGTTGCAAATGTTGTTGGTGTTATTGGTGACACTGTTGTTGTTGTTACTGCTGCTGTTACTATTGTTACTATTGTACTTGTTGATGGTGTTGGTGGATTTTTGTTGATGTTAATTTTGTCATACAACTTCCATTATTTTACAGCTTAAAAGTAAATACAAAACAAATCAATAAATAGGTCTCACTTGTGTCATTGAAGGGGATTTTCTCTGCAACTATCTTGGACACATTTTCTAAGGTAGAGAAAATCAAGAAAATCCACATATCACAGCATGAAATGAGTACAAACTACTCTACAAACATGCAAATAAAAATCTCATGAATACAGTGACTACACAAAACAATCCAAGCTAGTCTTCTTACCACATTTACTAGATATTTCATTATTGAGGAGTTTAAGCCTCTGTTGGCTGCAAGTAGAAAAACAAGTAAACATTGCTAATATTATCAAAATGTGAACCATGAACCTTAATGACATTTATTTTTCTGCCCAAGTAAAGGGCACAAACCTTTTTTCTGCTTTTAAAGTTAAAGTTCTGAGTACTTCTTCAGTTTTGAAAAGTTTTGCCTAAAATAAAAAATGTGGTAAAGTGATGTGGTTATGGCTTAACCGATGAATACAGACAAAAGTAAAACTACTGGATCCACACTTGGAACATACAAAGTAACATTTAAGTAATATTTAAAATTTATACAACATGAGCACTACACAAACAACCTCTACTAACTTGGACTGACTGGATACAGTTTAGCTCTCCTTATCTTGTTAACACGTAAATTTAGTAATGAAATTGTAAGTATTTGGTTCAGAGGCATAGATTTTCAAAGTTGGGACATTTTCTTCGGCTAATTTCATATTGATGAAATCTATCAGATCATAACTTTTAATAACTTTCAAGATTATTTATGCATTTGAAATGATCAAAATATTTACAATAGAGGTTTTGTTCTTGGGCTTCCTGTGGTAAGATGGCAGAACAATAAAATCCATTTGCTTATTGTTCCTTACATCTAACATGGCAGCCATCACATGATGGTGCAAAACCTTTATTACTACTGTCCAAATGCACAAGCCTCAGCTCTAAGAGACAACAAGATTGTTTACACGTAGTACTAGTGTACCTCCATCAAGGCCCTGTCTTCTTGGAGTTTCTCTACCACCATCCTATGGGTGTCTGATGCTTCATCTATTGCTTTTTGGTGGTTGGATGAACTTCTGTTGAACAGACCAAAAATATTTCCATGAAGTACACGAAACAGTACACGTACTGTCCCCAAAACATATAACTACTATTTAAAAGTGAAATCTAAGATTGAAGAGACCAGGAAGAGTGGTGATATTACTGTTATTAGCATACGAAAGAGTACATGTAGCTGTGAGCTTCACACTGAAATTTGATTTTTTGCTGCCGTCAATCAATTTTTGACTGGCGGAAGTGAAAAACCAAATTCCAAAGGGCAACTCCAACTTCAGAGATATTTGTTTTACTTCGATAACGCAAGGAGTGTTGCCCATAAATCTCCCAAACCAGTGCTTCATGTATAAAGCGCTCAAAGGTGCGCCTCTACCCCCTTTTACTATCAGTGCTCCTTTTCACAGCTTTTTAAAGCTAATTAAGCTATACAGAACAGAGAGAAGTTGAAACAGGCCTGGGGTTCCTGAGGAATCAAACTAATCGAAATATTGCTCATACTTTACCTTTCTGCTACTTGAAGTCTCTCTTGCAAACTGGACACACTGGCCTTGTGTTCTTGTAATGAATCAAACAACTACATATAACAAAAAAGAATATGTAAGAATGTCAGCTATCAATAAAAAAAACCTTCAAAATTTATTGCTACTGAAACAACCTACTGTAGCTCTGGCTCACAACATCTATTGCTAACTCACAGATAGAACCCTGTAACAACCTCTGGGCTGATCTAAGTCAGGGCATGGCTAACTCACAGATCAAACCCTGAAACAACCTCTGGGCTGATCTAAGTCAGGGCATGGCTAACTCACAGATAGAACCCTGTAACAACCTCTGGGCTGATCTAAGTCAGGGCATGGCTAACTCACAGATAGAACCCTGTAACAACCTCTGGGCTGATCTAAGTCAGGGCATGGCTAACTCACAGATAGAACCCTGAAACAACCTCTGGGCTGATCTAAGTCAGGGCATGGCTAACTCACAGATAGAACCCTGAAACAACCTCTGGGCTGATCTAAGTCAGGGAATGGCTAACTCACAGATCGAACCCTGAAACAACCTCTGGGCTGATCTAAGTCAGGGAATGGCTAACTCACAGATCGAACCCTGAAACAACCTCTGGGCTGATCTAAGTCAGGGCACGGCTAACTCACAGATAGAACCCTGTAACAACCTCTAGGCTGATCTAAGTCAGGGCATGGCTAATTCACAGATTGAACCCTGTAACAACCTCTGGGCTGATCTAAGTCAGGGCACGGCTAATTAACTCACAGATAGAACCCTGAAACAACCTCTGGGCTGATCTAAGTCAGGGCATTGCTTACTCAAAGATTGAACCTCGAAACAACCTCTGGGCTGATCTAAGTCAGGGCATGACTAACTCACAAATTGAACCCTAAAACAACCTCTGGGCTGATCTAAGTCAGGGCATGACTAACTCACAGATTGAACCCTAAAGCAACCTCTGGGCTGATCTAAGTCAGGGCATGACTAACTCACAAATTGAACCCTAAAACAACCTCTGGGCTGATCTAAGTAAGGGCATGGCTAACTCACAAATTTAACACTGAAACAACCTCTCGGCTGATCTAAGTCAGGGCATGGCTAACTCATAGATCAAATCCTGAAACAACCTCTCGGCTGATCTAAGTCAGGGCATGACTAACTCACAGATCGAACCCTGAAACAACCTCTGGGCTGATCTAAGTCAGGCTATGGCTAACTCACAGATAGAACCCTAAAACAACCTCTGGGCAGGTCTAAGTCACAGATCAAACCCTGAAACAGCCTCTGAGCTTATCTAAGTCAGACTACAGCTAACTCACAGATCAATAACAATTTGGAATTTAAAGTGTTAGGTTTTATATAGGAAGGAAAATTGGAGAACCAGAGGAAAAAAATCCCTTGAATAAAGACCTGACAAATAAAAATCTATTCTACTCTATGTATGTGATGCCAAATCCAATAATCCAAGACCCCAGATTGCTGAAAAGCTACCTAATGTATATATATATATAGGTTATATGAGTTGCAAACTGACCTGTCTTTGCAGCCTTTCATTTTCCTGTATCTTAATTTTCAATTCTTCCTCTTTTACATCACTGTCAACAGATGAACGTGATGGAGCTGGATTGGCCTTTACAGAAAAACACAACGTTTTTAGATTTAAAAAACCCACACACACAGAATTAACAATCATCATTGAACTACAGTCATGTAATGTTCTATGAACACCCATGAAGATTGGTCTGTCTGTGGTCCACTGCCAACCCAGTATTAGCTTTAACGTAATGGATAATGCTTGTATAATTTTATAGACTACAGTATATTGCATAACCTAGCATGATATAATGTTCCATTATCCCAAGTTTTGTAGACTCCTCTTTCCTGTGGATGTCCAAGCTTTCAAAACTTTCAAATTTTATTGATATCCTGAAACAACCTCTGGGCTAATCCAAGTCAGGGCACGGCTAACTCACAGATCGAACCCTGAAACAACCTCTGAGCTGATCTAAGTCAGGGCATGGACTAACTCACAGATAGAATTGGAAATTAGTGTGTTTTGTTGAGGGAGGAAAACCAATGAAAAACCCTCAAATCAATGAAGAGTGTTAACAAACTCTATTCAGATGTGATGCCAAGTCTAGGATTTGTTCCTGAGACCCAAGTGGTGAGAGGTGAATAGACAATTATTAAGTCTTCAATACAGCACATCAAGAAAATTATTCTTTTATACGAGTTCACTTACCCAAGATTTCCAGTTTTTGCTTCCGGATTCGTCCAGTTCATCTTGGAGTATTCCAACTCTCTTAGACAACTTAGGTTTCAAAGAAAAACATTCGACTTCAACAAGTTATTTTAACCAATATTCATACCTTAAAAATGAGACTCAAATTTCTTGTGGATTGGGAGGGTCTGAGAAGGGTATAGGAGGGGTGTTTCTAAGAGATGGATGGATTGGGAGGGTCTGAGAAGGGTATAGAAGGGGTGTTTCCAAGAGATGGATGGATTGGGAGGGTCTGAGAAGGGTATAGGAGGGGTGTTTCCAAGAGGTGGATGGATTGGAAGGGTCTGAGAAGGGTGTAGGAGGGGTGTTTCTAAGAGGTGGATTGATTGTGAGGGTCTGAGAAGGGTGTAGGAGGGGTGTTTCCAAGAGGTGGATGGATTGGGAGGGTCTGAGAAGGGTGTAGGAGAGAGTTTTTTTCTAAGGGCTGTATTTATAAGAGTTATGAGGGTCTGAGTTCGAAGAGCATATTATTAAATTTCATAAAATACTTAAGGGAGTTATTAACTTAATAAATAACATATACTTCAAGGACCGACATAAATGACTGACAAAGAATACCTGATCATTTCTAAACTGTAAACTGTCAATCTCTTGTTCATATTTTCTGATGGATTGATCTTTTTGCTTGGCTGTTTCCTTTTAGAAATAAAATGCAAAAAGAAAAGAAAATATAATGATGAAAGGATAAAAACGCCATGATTGCATTTAAGATCTAAATTTTTATTCAAAAAATATATTGAATATCTTGTTGGATTAATTACCATACAGTATTATGATCTACAATAGGCATGATCGCACAAAGAGTGGATAGCACTATATCTGTTGGATAAATCCTTATCCAGTGGATAAAATAATGCTGTTATCCAATAGATGTATCTGCTGAATAGGATTTATGCACCAGATAGGGTTAATCTTCTACTAATTTTCTACTCTCAATCTACTCTTCATGCAACTGGGTTCAGATAATCTTCATACTATCTACATAGTACCTGTAAGGTCTTTGTTTTTTCTTGTTCTTCAATGACAGCCTTCTTGAGAACAGTGTTTTGAGCTCTAAGCTACACAACAGGGAAAAAAAATGGTATTCTGAAATATATTCTTTATTTTGTCTTAATATTTTCAATACACAAGGACAACCAGAGAACCTAGAGAAAACCTCTCAAATCATGAAGAGACCCAGCAAACTTGCTGCCAAGCTGCCCGACTTCCCCCACCTGACCCCCCCCCCCCTTCCCTCCCTAACCTGTGGAAGGGTGTGCAAGTGTATTGCTGGGGTAAATGGTACTTACTCCACCCTCCTTCCAATGACCAACCTCTTGCTATGGCCCTGATGCCAGGCCTGGAGTTGAACTTAAGACTCCAAAGGTGAGGTGATGGTTGTTCTACCACCACGTACAATCACTGCTTATTCCTATTAATCACCCTCTATCCCATTGTTATCAAAATATATATTGACCTATATCTATCATGCGCCTATCCATAGCTCGAATCAGTCTAATAGATGTTTTTTCTTTTGCGTCAGAAGATAAGCTTAAGTTTTCGCGATTTCCTGCTGACTGTTATTTCAACAAATACGAATGAATCAAAATGTTTCGGCAAATTTTTCCTTTGGCATTAAAACTAGTCCTTCACTAAAATGCTATCTAAATGAAAATCATTTGTCTCATTTTTAGTAAAATAGTCCAGTAAAAGCCGTGTAATTTATCAAATACTTATTCGACCGTCAGATCTCGAGTCGATGTCTCTTGGTCCTGTCACTAATATCACAAGCAAATTGCTTTACAATATCACCATCTTCTCACCTTAGCGTACTCAGCAGCGAGCTTTTGGTACTTGGCTTGAAGGTTTTGACCCTCAGCACTCATTTTTTTCAGCAAGAGCTCATTAAAAAGACATAAAATTATCGATAAAACTGTTTCCAATTATTTGGCCGCCATCTTGGATTGACCCTAGACACTACTGCACATGCGCTAAACCAATACCACAGGAACCCCGTTTGGGTTCAAGAAACTAAACCTTGCGATAGAAAGGACCAATTAGATTGCATTATTTTTGAATTCAAATGACGTAAGCAAGATGGCGGACGAAGAGAAGAACTGCTCAATTGTTTTTTATAATATGGGGATTCATTTTTAAGGCGTTTTTTTACCTAAACTGAGCAAGCTAAGTGTATTTTCTGTATTATTCTTGCTTTTGGACTTGGTTTGTGGAGTGTAATTAAGCAGATCGATGGTGCAATAGTTTGTTTTGTTGTGTAAGCAATAATTGTTACATTCGTTGAAAGAATATATTAAGCTTACATCAGTTTCCAAGAAAATATCAAGAAAGAATCGAGATGGAAGCGGAATCCAGTGCTGTTATCTCTATTAATGAGAATCCTATGGCTGAAAGGGATGTTCATGAAGAGCTACATGAACCAGATATCCAGGAAGTACAAGAGGAAGAGGATATGAATGCACAGTTGCAAAGCACAAAGAAGAAACGGAGAAGAAGACGAGGGAAGAAAAGAAGCACAGGAGACATTGAACAAATAGCGAGAAATGATGAACCTGACAAGAGCTTAGGGGAAGAAAAAGAAGGGGTTGAAAAACCGACGAAAGAAAGACCTACGTCTGCTGCAAGTAGGATTTATCTTAAAAGCAAGAAGGATGATAGTGAAGGGGCAAAAGACTCTACCGTAACCCCAGTAAAAGACGAAGAATTCGAAAGTGGTGATGAAGAAAATGGGAAAAAAACCTGGAAGCGGCAAACGCAAACGTAAGCGGAACAGGAAAAAGAAAAATACCCTTGAAGGTGATGTAGAAGGTGGAGAAAAAACTCCTGATTCCAAACCTATTGAGCCCAAACCAACTAACTCGACACCAAAGGGGAAAGATCAGAGTCCAAGAAAGCATGGATCTCATAGCCCAATAAGTCACAAGAAGAGAGGTTACGAGACGTACTGGTCTCTTGAAAAGGTGTCTCAAGGACTAAAAAGGGGAGAACTGTTAAAAGGTTCAATAAGAATCAGTAAAAGGAACTTTGAACTTGCTTGGGTAACAGTACAAGGGATGAAAAGAGATGTTCTACTAGAGGGAATGTTGCCCAGAAACAGAGCTTTGGAGGGAGACGTAGTTGTGCTTCAGCTGGAACCAAAAAACAAATGGAAAGTCATGAAGTCGGAACTCGACGAGCACCAAGCAAGTGTTGATGCTACAAGTCTAGAAAATGAAGAGAAGAAGGATGAAGATGTGGAGATTCTGACCCAAAAACTTGGCGATACTCATTTGACTCCAAAAAAGAAGACATCATCGCCTTCATCGAAGAATGCAACACCAAATAAACCCCGCAATGCTGATGTTCCAGAAGAATTCCTTCAAAGAACGGCTTCTGTTGTTTACATCATCGAGAAAAAGCATTCACGTGCTGCAGGGGGGCATTTGAAGCCGTTCAACAAGAAGAACGACGGAAACCCTGATGCTCTTTTTTCGCCTTCAGACAGTCGGTTACCACGGTTACGCATTCCGCACGATCGTTGCCCACCTGGTTTCTTCGACCGACCACAAGATTTTGCAAACACACTCTTTGTTGCACGAATAACCGATTGGCCTGAGAGCTCGTCATTCGACAATTATTTCGCGATCGGGACGATCGAAAGAAGTCTGGGCGAGGCTGGTGAGATAATGCCGGAAACGGAAGCAATATTCTACGAGTATGAGATCGACTTTGAGCCTTTCTCAGACGAAGCTCTAGCTTGCTTGCCCCAAAAGCAACCATGGGTTATTCCAGAGGATGAGCTAGCCAAGAGAAGGGACTTCAGAGATGAATGCGTTTTTACAATCGATCCTCTAACAGCCAGGGATCTTGATGATGCGCTACACTGCAAGAGACTTCCAGATGGTAACATTGAGGTCGGGGTCCACATAGCAGATGTAAGCTACTTCGTACGTCAAGGGACCGCATTAGACGAAGCTGCTCAAAGTCGTGCTACCTCAACCTACATGGTACAAATGGTAGTACCTATGCTTCCAAGAAGGCTGTGTGAGGAGCTCTGTAGCTTAAACCCTGATGAAGACAGACTTACAGTCTCCGTTGTGTGGACGATGACTGAAAAGGGTGAAATACTAAACGACTGGAAGGGACGTGGTGTGATCAAGTCACGTGTCAAGTTAGCTTACGAGCATGCGCAGGAGATGATCCAGAAACCGAAAAAGAATTGGGAAGAAGGTGAGCTACCACCTATCTCCCAAGCAAGCGATGTGGAGGAAATTTCTTCTAAAGTTCGTCTTCTGAACAAACTTGCAGGCCATTTGAGACGTAACAGGTTTGATAATGGTGCTCTGCGACTTGACCAGGTAATTTCCAGTAACTGTACTCATATTATAAAATATTACATTGCTGAAATTGCATCAGCAAATACTAGACTATATTTTCTTGATAAGCTCTTGCGGGGTGGTAGGTGTGTGTGTGTGTGTGTGGGGGGGGGGGGGGGGGGGGGGGGGGGGGTTAATTTTATATGGATTTTTATTATGTATTTGTTTTTGTATATTTAGGGGAATATAAATTATAGATTATGAGTAGGTGTGGGGTTGGCTTGGGTTAGGTGGTTCAGTATATTCTTACATAGATTTCTACACTTACATAATATTTTTAGATCTAGAATTTTATCTGTATTGTATTATTTAGATTTTAGTTTAGCACGTGCACGTTTTAACATGACTTTATTGTAAGCTCCTGTGTGTCTACGTGAATAAATAAATTACTTACTTACTCACTCACTCACTAACTCACTCACTCACTCACTCACTCACACACTCACTTACTCACACAATCACTCACACACTCACACAATCACTCACACACTCACTCACTCACTCACACACTCACTCACTCACTCACACAATCACTCACACACTCACTCACACACACACTCACTCACTCACTCAAACATTCACTCACACACTCAATCACTCACTCACACACTCACTCACTCTAATGTTTCTGATGTATGAATATTAGGTGAAGCTGCAGTTTGATTTGGACAAGGAGACTGGGATGCCTCTAGGCTATCACGTATATCAACAGCGAGACAGCAACAAATTAATCGAAGAGTTCATGCTCTTAGCCAACATGGCTGTCGCCCATCATATCTACACTGCATTCCCAAAAATTGCACTATTGCGTCGTCATCCAAAACCTGGACAGAGACAACTGGATGAATTAGTGAAACTCTGTAAGAGCCATGGTATTCCGTTTAATGCGCAGTCTTCAAAGACGATCCATAAGTCTCTTGCAAAGTTTCAGTCGGGATCCGCAAAGAGGGAAATCCTTGTGCAGTACGCGATGAAGCCAATGAAGAATGCTGAATACTTCTCTGCCGGATCAGTAGAAGAAGATGATTTTTATCACTATGCTCTAAGTGTCCCATTTTACACTCACTTTACCTCGCCCATACGAAGATACCCAGATATTATCGTTCACCGACTTCTTGTAGCAAGTCTTGGGCTGGAAGTTAAAGTCGATGAACAAAAAGACGACATGGATTATATCGCTAAGCAATGCAACGACCGCAAGCTTGCTGCAAAACGTGCTGGAGAGCTCAGCAACGAGCTTTTCTTTGCTATCTTTGTCCGAGAGTGTGGTCCTCTGGAAGACGATGGTTTTGTACTAGCAGTGATGGATCAGTCGTTTGATGTCTTTATGCCAAGTCTAGGCGTCACCAAAAGAATTTATTGTAAGCTCATTCAGAATATCAAGCGTTTCAACTTCCACATGAGCGAAGAAAACCAACCAGCACAATTAAAGCTTGTCTGGGCAGCCAGCAAAGATGAAGGGAAGGATTCTAAAGCCATTGAGAAAACGCTGACTATTTTTTCTAAGGTTCGTGTGTTGCTGACCACAGAGAGTCTCACCGAAGAAAAGGGCGAGAAAAGCAAGCACGTTAAAGTCTTTGCACGACTGATTCCACCAGATGGAGCTGTTGGTTCTGAGGTCAAGCCTAAGTCCTCTAATACACGTAATGTGAAGATTGCACAAAAAATATCTGAACCTCAAGACGTTAAGAAGAAACTGTTTACTGAAAAGGCTGAAGACAGCGCCATCAAAAGCTCTGGGATTGAATGTGATGGTGTTGTGAAGCGTCAAGGATGAAGCACAAGAGGATATAACTAATGGGAGTGACAGCGATGATGTAATAGTTGAAGAAGAAGAAATAATAGACTAAGAAGAAACTGTCCTAAAACACATCTTTAAAACGCATTTTGTTTCTTTTATGAGCCTTAAAGCGAAGAACACTGAATCGAACTTTTTAGTTATTATATATTTTAAGTTCATAGGAAAACTAATGTATTTTTATTCTTATTCTTTTTGAGCGTTTTTGTGTATTGTACTTGGTTTGACAGATCAGTTTTTTCATTCATTTTATCGAGTCAGGAATTTTCGCAACCAGAGTTATTAAGACCCCTCTCTTAGTTGTAATTTAAAATCCTAAATTATACTAGAGTGCGTACGATAAATACGTGAAAAACTTTGTAAAAAAATTGCACAAGTTTGTACAAATGGAGTAAGTTCAGGAAATAGAGCCATGAACAAATTAACCAACAAAATTGTACAATTTAGCGCAAAGTTTTTGTACTTCTACGGTGGGTTTACTTAACTTACTAATCTGTGCAAATTTGTGCAATTTCTTACAGTATCTTTCACAGTTTATGGTATATACCTACAAACCATTGTACTAATTCGTACGATTTTATACTAGTTAGCTTTTTCACGGATATATTGTATGCACTCGAATATCTATTGAAAAAATAAAAAATTGGGGGTCACCGACTTCATGGGAGAACCAGAAGTGATGAAAATCGTTGAAGTTTAAGTTGACGTAGTTCGTAAACCAGAGGCATTTTTGGTTGAAAAAATGAAATATTTCCTAAGATTCTTCCTATTTCGTCATCAAGCAAAGAAGAAGCAAAGTTTGATACGCCACTGAATTGAACATCGTGAAAAGATATGCGGAAAGTTTAATTTCTGGTCAAACATTTAATCAAATAGTTTCGCCATCACTTCAATTCATACACGAACGTTTGGTCATTGTTTCAGCAAAACATCTTTTATTCTCAAGGATGTTTGATTCTTAATCAAAGACATGAATGTTCCGCTGCAACCCGCAGTTTGTTTTCTTGTGGACAACGTCAATGACATTGACTGTATACTGATATACATACAAGTATATCAAAAGTTTATCAGACACGGCGGAATATTCTTTATTTCTTGACATATTCTTTTAGAAAGTCCTAGTGATAGATAACTCGAAAAATATCAGGAATGATATCATATATATGAAACAAAGAAAACAAAAGAATTTAATTAACTTATTCAAAGCTGACTTGTTGATTAAGCACTGTCTTAAGCCAGTGAATATAATGCAGTTTTTTTAAGTTGAGGCTAAATTATGGACGCAGCCTGACCAATTATGGCTCGAAAGAGTCCTTAGAACAGCTTTGCGGTAGGATTTGAGCTACTGAGACCGGACATACTACTGATGGTTTTCAACCATTCCCAAGAGAAGTTAATAACAAAAGACACGCCGGCCATGTTGGAGGATATAACAAAAGACTTCATTGACAATTCTTTTGTTAAGTTCATTCGACATGGCCGCCGTGAAAACCATCAATAGGCACTTTATCATTTTTCCTTTTTCCGTCAAAACTACTTATGAACTCTAGACCAGACGTCAACATCGGCTCCTTCTATTTTAATCTCTTTTCAGTACTGATTTTGCAATCGCTTCCTCTGTTTTCCTTTTTTCGACCTTTGTCGCTTTGCTAACAGTTGCGCATCCTGCTCTTATCAAAGCAGCGAATAAAAGAAAGTATGTTGCTGGGCACGCAGGCATTTGTTAGTAAGTAAGGCCTTTACTATTAACAAGCTTTGAATAAAATTTGATCAGTATCTTCAATCAGCCCTTACTTTTTATATTCTTCTTTTCTCAGACCCTTCCCATAATATCAAGTAAAGTATAAGCCGCAGGGACTCTAAAATATAGGGCATTTATTAGCTGCCTGATTAAAAGCTTTTAGGTGTGAGTAGCATTGAAAATGCTGTGCTGAAAGGGTTTTTGTTAAATTTATATCATGGAAACGGAACGTAGACCCCCAACTTATGCGAAGTCGAAACATACCCCATTAGTTTGGGGTCTTTTGATTGCTAAGAGCGTGCCGCAAGCTCGTTATGCCATAATTCCTTTATAAACCATACACAGGAACCTTGTGTGGGCTGCCTGTGGGCTAATCTCTGGATTCCTGTTTGAAACGTGCGACTATCCATTATTGAACAGAAACAGGAAGTGTGTCGTGACCGGCTCCAAATATCACGCAAGTATTAGAATAACAAATTTATAAAACATTTTATAATTTAAGTATCTTTATATCAGTAACTCTATTTTCAAAATAGTATTTTGGATTTTATTTAGATTCCTAACGTAATTCCTGACTTATTTTAGACGTGATTTTTTGGCATTTTGCCCGGGCCGAACCTAAAATAAGTGTTACATCATTAAACGTCACGAGTGATGCAACAAAGCGAAAGAACAAATTATGACTCTTCGGTTTTATACAGAAGGAACATGCTGGTCTCCAGGGAAAAAAATGTTCACCGTACACTTTGATTTTAATGTCATGGTGAAGATTTACTTCTTAATGATTGCAATCTTAGGTTCTTGTACGGTAAATGAAGCGCTGAGATGTTGTACGTGCGCTAATGGAAACTCAATAGACGTCTCCTATCGAGAATGTAAAAATAACAACACGTGCAAATGGACTTGTAGTAAGTAGCTATTACGATATTATTTCCTTAAAGATTAATTTTAGTACTTCATCTAGTATGATAAGCCTTTCTACCGTCAAGATTCCATATATTTGGCCAATGATATAAACGTCTACTGGCGTCTCTATTACGACTTCTACTCGCTTTCGGTATTACGTACAGGAAATCATAGTCTCCTTTGCAGCCGTTCTTAGTATAGTTTACAAATGGCGTATGTATAATATAGATAACCAATCATCGTATGATGTAGATAATCTTATTTCCAATCCTTAAAAGTTTGTTTCGATTTAAAATGATATTGTAAGCTGAATGTACAGAGCAAATACTTTTTACTTATTCCATACCTTTTATATCAAGTATCATAGTGGAAGAGTGCAGGACTGCGACCCAAAATGGGTTAAAAGAAATATCCTTTACCCCTAGCAGTACACACCGATGAAATATAGTTAAAAACGGCGGAAAAAAAGTAACGACATGTAAATAAGTATAGTTTTCGAAGTCGGTTATGAGATATTATATAATACATGCAAAAACCAAAAAAGTAAACAAAAAGACAGACTATTACAAGAGTTTTACCATAGATAGTGTCTGAATTTATTCAGCAGTCGTATTGAAAAAACTCTTCAAGCGATTGATACGTTTTGTTCTCTAAATAATAGAGTTAATCTCTTAGAAAACAGCTTTTTAATTATGATAATAAATTTAATCTTCAAAGAGGAAGCTTAGATCACAACGTATTATACATAAAATATAGAAAGTATTGGTACCTCTTTCAAATTAAACTAAGCACCGAATAAGCACCGATAATGTATATCCTATTTCTTTATATGCCCTATGTATTTTCGTTCTACCAACAAACGCAAATAATTATAATTCATATATTTCATTTCATCATAAATTTCACAAAAATTAGGAAAAAAATTACCGTATCAATTTTAAAATGCTGGTATATCGTTGCCACGAGGGGGAGGGTGGTTGGGGTTCGTGGGGGGGAGGGGGGGAGGGGGCATGGCGAATGATTCATTATTCTTTCAGTAGAAACAAAATATAACCAAGCCTCCTTCATTAAGATGACAGATCGTTGCACCGTCGCGAGATTTCCTTCCCATATTTACTGTGAGATAAACCTCTATGCAACGGACACCCTTCATTATACGGACAGCTAGTTGCACGGTCGTAAGATTTCCTTCCCATATTTACTGTAAGATAAACCTCTATGCAACGGACACCCTTCATTATACGGACAGCTAGTTGCACGGTCGTAAGATTTCCTTCCCATATTTACTGTAAGACAAACCTCTATGCAACGGACACCCTTCATTATACGGACAGCTAGTTGCACGGTCGTAAGATTTCCTTCCCATATTTACTGTGAGATAAACCTCTATACAACAGACACTCTTCATTATACGGACAGCTAGTTGCACGGCCGTAAGATTTTCTACCAATATTGACTGTAAGATAACGCTCTTGGAGTGTGCATCGGTTTGCCCAATGTGCTGGTATGCTGGAGGCTAATTGTACCTCATTGTACCTAATTGTATTTGGGAGGAAGGAACACTACTGATGCGGCTTTGTAGACGGAGAAAACAACGTTGCGTTACTGACGTCACTAAGTCTTAATATGTTCTCCATGTTGAATTACAATATAATCTTTGACCTGACAAAGACTCGTTTTGACTGACGAAATAAATATATTTATTTCAAGAACCGTGTGCATGGCCAAATAAGCGACATCAATTCGTTTAGAAAAAAAAGTTTTTTAAATTGTTTTTTTTTTCCGCTAACCGTTCTGAAATTCTCGATCTCTCCGTATTGATTATACCAAACCCGTGAAGTGAAATGAAACTCGGTTTGTAAAAGGACTCAAAACTAAGCAAAGTGTACACTTATTTCAATAAATTTAGGCACCTGAAAAGCTATAAAGCCGAGGCCGACAAGGATTAAGGGTAGATTCATTTTACAAGTTCAACCGCTTGACAACCGTTCATCGACTAGCGAATTTTTTACGGGTTTACCGGTTACAGTCTCACCTCTTCTGAGCATTATCGAGCTGCAGTTTGTATAAGAAAGCTTTGTGTATATGTGCTTTTTGTTATGAAAAGTTTCCCATGATGCTCAGTGATCTCAGCTTTCTAGGTTTTTGGTGACTAACTTTATTGAAATAAGTGTATACGGCCAAAGTTACCATCTCTGTTACCTCGTTGTATTTAACGAATATGCCTTATTAACTTAAGACAGAAAGCCGTATTTTCCTTTAGGCTAAACTAACCACCACAATTGTAGGCAGAATACTGCCGACTGTGTAGCTGTAATAATACTAATAAATATCTGAATTACAATCCTAAAAATCTTCTTTTACTGTTCAATCATATTACTTCTGAAGCCCGGAATCACATCGTCAGCTAATAAGCCAATGAGCCATTAATCTATGACTATATGTATCTACTCTTGCGCAACTTTGCGCTTTTTGCGAGATGGAGAAACGGTGTATGAGACATTAATCTATGAACACGTCATTCAAATCCATATATGGGTACTCTTGCGCAACGATGCATTTTTCGCGCGCGAGAGGGCGAAGACAATAAACGAAACGCTCTCGGAGCGTGCACTGGGTTGCCCTATGTGCGTGTATGCTGGAACTTATTAATAATTAATATTTTTAAAGGATTGTTATCAGCTTTCTTAACCTTCTTAATATTCACCAAAAGGTGCGCGCTCGTTTATTGATTTGTGCTCCTTGCAGCTAGAGATAAATAGACTTTGAACCAAAAAACCTCTCTCCGTTATTTATAAAATTCGCTTGTGTTAAAATTAAAATACTAAAACAATTATTCGCTTCAAGGCGTAGATTTGTGAACAATAAGCGTGCTGAATTTATTATATTGACATGTGTAAAAATACTAATGGTACATATTCCTTATTTTTTAGGTGTACCAAAACAATGTGGACCCCTGTTTTTTGACCCCACAGCAAAAAAAGGTAAAAAGTAAAATAGATAATTATGATATAATAATAATCAGAATGTATGAGTCAATCAAAATTGTCAGATATAAGCCAATCAGAATAGTCATGTACAAGCCAATCAGAATAGTCATGTACAAGCCAATCAGAATAGTCATGTACAAGCCAATCAGAATAGCTATGTACAAGCCAATCAGAATAGTCATGTACAAGCCAATCAGAATAGTCATGTACAAGTCAATCAGAATAGCTATGTACAAGCCAATCAGAATTGTCAGTTATAAGCTTATCAAAATAGTCATGTGTCAGCCAATCAGAATTGTCAGTTATAAGGCAATCAGAATTGTCAGATATAAGCCATTCAGAATTTTCATGTATCAGCTAATCAGAATTGTCAGATATAAGCCAATCAGAATTGTCAGTTATAAGCCATTCAGAATTGTCAGATATAAGCCATTCAGATTTGTCAGTTATAAGCCATTCAGAATTGTCAGATATAAGAATTGCCATGTATGAACCAATCACAATTTTCATATATGGATCCATTGAATCCCATTGCATCCCGTTCGCACATTGCACTGCCGAAACGAATAAGATCTTTTAGTTTAAGTAAACAAATCATGAGATTTTTTAAAGGTATTAATTGCTAATCAGAACTCAATACAAATAATCTGTGATATCACTTCCTCAGGACCACCAAATGTGACATCTGAAGTCTATGTGTATCACGCCTTTAAAAATGAAGGGATCAACTTATCTTGTAAAATTCGATCAAATCCTGAAGCTAATGTAACCTGGTTGTTCAATGGTAAAGACATTCGTTCCTACCCAAACAAGGACCATTTTACGGAGAAAACGAGTGACTGTGGTTCGGTTCTCACTAGTATGATGACACTGACCAGTGATGGAGGACGGTTCGCATGTCTGGCTCAGAATGTCATGGGGTATGGAAACCATACCTTTAGAGTCGATGTTATACGTAAGTACGAAATGTCATTTTTAATAATAAGTGACAGGCCAAGTGCACTGCTGCTACGTCTTTTGGCCTTGAGTGAAGTCACACTACGCCTTTTAGTCTTGAGTGAAGTCACGCTACGTCTCTTAGTCTTGAGGGAAGTCACGCTAAGCCTATTAGTCTTGAGTGGAGTTACGCTACGCCTTTTTGTCTTGAGTGAAGTCACGCTACGTCTCTTAGTCTTGAGTGAAGTCACGCTACGCCTTTTTGTCTTGAGTGAAGTCACGCTACGTCTCTTAGTCTTGAGTGAAGTCACGCTACGCCTTTTTGTCTTGAGTGAAGTCACGCTACGTCTCTTAGTCTTGAGGGAAGTCACGCTAAGCCTATTAGTCTTGAGTGGAGTTACGCTACGTCTTTTTGTCTTGAGTGAAGTCACGCTACGTCTCTTAGTCTTGAGTGAAGTCACGCTACGCCTTTTTGTCTTGAGTGAAGTCCCAATCGCACCTGATGGTAAGCAGAAAGCGCGATGCGGTCGTCGGAGCAAAGTTTGAGGTGAGAGTTCATTTAGAAATAAGATTAATTTAGAACGATACATTTATATTTTTCAGCAAGCAAAGTGGTCAAACCAATTGTTACTGACCTCAGCATTGATACTGAAGAACACAAGGCGTATCTTGGAACCACCTTTAATTTGTCATGCACTGTAAACTTTAACCCTGCGGTCAACAGTTTGCCACAAATCGCCTTTGTAAAGCATGGAAAAAAAGTACAGGACATTTCTGGAAAATATGAAAACTTTCCAAAGGCAGTCGTTATTGGGGCTTTGCACACAAGGAAGTTGTCATTGAAGAATGTGACCATGGAAGAAGAAGGCAACTGGAGTTGTTACGGTTTTGAAAATGGAATTCGTGGAGACTTTAAAACACTGTACTTCACAATTGGTAATACACTTCAATTTCTATTAATCATATTATCATTAAAAAGGACCGTAAAAGATGAACAGACACATTACTAATAACAATACATGTAGTAGCAATAGACAACAGTAGAACAATGAACAACAATACCACCACCACCCCCACCACCACCCCGACCCCCAACACCACCACTAACACCAACACCAACACCACCACCAACACCACGCCCAACACCAACACCAACACCCCCACCATCACCATCACCACCCCCATCCCCACCTCCAACACCAACACCATCACCAACATCATCACCAACACCATCACCAACACCAAAATTAACACCACCACCAACACCACCACCCCCACCCCCAACACCACCACTACCACCAACACCAACACCACGCCCAACACCAACACCACCACCATCACCACCATCCCCCCCCCGCACCACCAACACCACGCCCAACACCAACGCCCCCACCATCACCAACATCACCACTACCACCACCAACAACAACACCACGCCCAACGCCACCACTACCACCCCCACCCCCAACAACACCACCACCACCAACACAACGCCCAACACCACCACCACCAACACCACGCCCAACACGAACACGACCACCATCACCCCCAATACCACCATTACCACCCCCACCCCCAACACCACCACCCCCAACACCACCACCACCACCAACACCACGCCCAACACCACACCAACACCCCCACCATCACCATCACCACCCCCATCCCCACCCCCACCCCCAACACCAACACCAACACCATCACCAACATCATCACCAACACCATCACCAACACCAAAATCAACACCATCACCAACACCATCACCAACATCACCACCAACACTAACACCAATACCAATAGCAATACCAACAACAATAACCGCACTAGCAACAACAGTAACAACATTTCTTTTTGTGTGTGTGCTATCTATTATATTCACATGTAAACGTACAATTACATACAAACAAAATCGTTTTTTTCTTCTTCAAGATACCTGTCCCGCTGGGTATTACTGTCCATGGAACGAAAGTATAAAACACGAGTGTCCTTATGGAACGTATAGTGATGACTCGACGAACATCACTTACCAATGTACCAAATGTCCAGCAGAGTACCCTTCTTCCAAACCCATATCTTATTCTGGTCCTGCCAAATCAATCCGAGAATGTCCAAGAGTCACAGGTATCTAAAATATGAGAAACTAGTTTTAAAAAGCTTCTTTCTTGGTTGAGATTTGGTGATAAAAAAAGGTGAGAAAAAAGCAGGAAAGACAAGGTGAAAAAGATAAAACAAGAAAAAGGAAAGAAAGAAAAAAGAAAAAGAGGACAAGAGACGAAAAAAGAAAAAGAAAACTCTCAACATGTTTCGTCATTAAGGCATGTAAGAATTCTCAGTTTTGTTTTCATTATATTATTCTTCTCAGCTTCACAAAAAGCCCTCCGCAACCCGACATCCCTTAATAATGTTATTGTTGGTATCATCGCGGCTTTCTTCGGCGTTATTTTACTCGTCGTTGTTATCAAGTTCAAAAAGAAATGCAAGCAATTCCTGTTAAAGACAATAAGTGTAAACAGCTTAGTCGCAGATCCTCAATTGGTAATTAACGACTTCTGCGTTAGTACCGACTCTGAAAAAAAACTATTTAATTCAGGTAAGCTAACTAAGAACAACCGTCTTCTCCTTTTTGGAGCATTTTAGCCCTTTCGGTGCCGAAAGTCGTTGCAATATACGAAAATATATGGAGCGATCACACATAATGAATGGATAAAACAGGATTTAAAATTTGCATCAGTAATTATCATCATCATTGTCATCATCATCATCATCATGTAACATCATCATATATCATCATTGTTATCATCATCATTTATTATTATGTAGGTATCATAATCATCAACCTGTATCATCATCATCATGTATTTCATCATTCTTATCATCATGTCAGCCTCATCATTATGTATCATCGTCATTGTTATCATCACCTTGTATCATCGTCATGTATCATCATCATTAGCATCATGTATCATCATCATTGTTATCATCATTATCATCATCATGTATCATCATCATCATGTATTATCATCTTGTATCATCGTCATGTATCATCATCATTAGCATCATGTATCATCATCATTGTTATCATCATTATCATCATCATGTATCATCATCATGTATTATCATCTTGTATCATCATCATGTATCATCATGTATCATCATCATGTATCATCCTCATGTATCATCATTATTGTTATCATCATGTGTTATTATTTATCATAATCATTGTCATCATCATCATGTATGTGATCACAATCACCATTTCATCACTATTATTCTCACCACCACCATTTCATCATTATTGTCATCACCAACATCATCATCCTCATCTACCATTGTTGTAAGAATTATCTCATATTTCTAACCTATTTTCCTCTTCCATCCTATTATCATTAACCATTAATTTCATCTTTTCAGCAGCCGAGATCCCTGAGTTTCCTATTCTTTACGATGTATTTATCAGCTACAGCTCAAAAGACGTTACATTTGCTACAGAAATCCAAAGAGAACTTGAACGTCAAGACTTCAGATGTTGCATCCACATCCGGGACTTTACACCAGGAGACACAATCATAAATAACATTTCTAATGCCATATATGGAAGTCGAGTAACATTAGCGATTTTATCTCCCGATTTTGTTGATAGCGAATGGTGTAAAGGTGAACTACAGCAGGCTTTAACACGGAGCATGCAAGATCATCGTGTTATTCCAATTTTATACAAGAATTGTCAAATACCTACAGAATTGCTACATAGGACGTACATTGACTATGAAAACTGCTATGTTAAACCTTATTTTTGGGAACAACTGAAAAAGGCACTAAATCCTATAAAATCGACTGCGGAAGCAAATGTTTGATGTTGTCAAAACACCTGTTGTACAGGGGATGGAATATCTTAAAAGGTACTAACTGCATGTGGTGAAATCGACTGCGGAAGCAAACGTTCGATGTTGTCAAAACACCTTCTGTTGTACAGGGGATGGAATATCTTCAAAGGTACTAACTGCATGTGGTGAAATCGACTGCGGAAGCAAACGTTTGATGTTGTCAAAACACCTTCTGTTGTACAGGGAATGGAATATCTTAAAAGGTACTAACTGCATATGGTGAAATCGACTGTGGAATCAGAGGATGCAATATGGATAGCATTGAAAAACTCCTTTCGGGGACAACATCGTGTTCCAGAGATCGTTAACTTGAATAGCACGTTTTCATGATGGCGTCATTTGACTCCCACTATCATAATTATTCGCGAATTTTCTTTTTTATTTAAATTTTATTTCATCATGAGAATAGTAAGACAATTGTTGCTAATTAACTGAACATAGGAAAGTGTGCAAGGGAGTCTGGTGGTAGAGGTCAATGACGCCACCGTGCAAACGTCCTATTGACTGAATTGGTTTCATAGTACCCTGATGACGGGTATTGTCATCATATATAATATAATATATCGAATATTCAGAAACTCTTTTTCTAGATGTGGTGCACATGAGGGAACCTGTTCCCGCTTTATGCCACTCGCGTATTCCAAGCCGCCAAGCGTGCGACGGAAAGGACCTCAAGAAAGCTCCTAGCAGTGATACGAGCCTAAACGTAGGATACTTGCCATTAAAGGTCATGATTCTAAGTTAAATAACCAAAATAAATTATAAATTATGTGAAATAATAGTATATTGAATATTAAAAGGATTTTGTGGAATTTAATTACTTTATTTATTTTTTATTAATCATCATCATCATTATCATCATGTATCATCATCATCACCATCCTCATCATCATCATCATCCTCAACATCATCCTCATCATCATCATCACCATCATCATCATCATCATTATTATTTGAGATTTAGTCCGCAGGCTGGTGGTGCACAATAGGACACTCCCCATACCACAATCAACTGAAACACTGAAGGACGGTTCTTTTACTTCCCTCCCATTGCAGGTTGAGGTAGTGTAAATGGATACCACCTTAGCAACGCACACCAACCTTGCTTTCAGTAGACCCCTTGAAATCCGTCGGAATTCAGAATAATTTGAAGGACAAAAATAGGTTTCCAATTCTCATGAGATTGAATTTATTTCCTTTTGTTCTCCAAATTGAGCTGCTCTGACGTCACATGCGAGGGGTCTATTGAGCTGCTCTGACGTCACATGCGAGGGGTCTATTGAGCTGCTTTGACATCACATGCAAGGGGTCTATTGAGCTGCTTTGACATCACATACAAGGGGTCTATTGAGCTGCTTTGACATCACATGCGAGGGGTCTATTGAGCTGCTTTGACATCACATGCAAGGGGTCTATTAAGCTGCTTTGACATCACATACAAGGGGTCTATTGAGCTGCTTTGACATCACATACAAGGGGTCTATTGAGCTGCTTTGACATCACATGCAAGGGGTCTATTGAGCTGCTTTGACGTCACATACAAGGGGTCTATTAAGCTGCTCTGACGTCACATGCGAGGGGTCTATTGAGCTGCTCTGACGTCACATACAAGGGGTCTATTGAGCTGCTTTGACATCACATACAAGGGGTCTATTGAGCTGCTTTGACGTCACATGCAAGGGGTCTATTGAGCTGCTTTGACATCACATACAAGGGGTCTATTGAGCTGCTTTGACATCACATACAAGGGGTCTATTGAGCTGCTTTGACATCACATGCAAGGGGTCTATTAAGCTGCTTTGACATCACATACAAGGGGTCTATTAAGCCGCTCTGACGTCACATGCAAGGGGTCCATTGAGCTGCTTTGATATCACATGCAAGGGGTCTATTGAGCTGCTCTGACGTCACATACAAGGGGTCTATTGAGCTGCTCTGACGTCACATGCAAGGGGGACTGGGTCTATAACGACTATGTTTGGTTTGACATAAGTTTCGCAGTATTTAGTTTACAGAGAGGCTATATACAGCAATATCACAAAATAGCTTTGTGATTGGAAATTCTAGGCAGTATAGAGGGAAAGCATTGTAAATTATCCTTACGGTCTGACAGCTGTAGGTGAATTGGATGAAAATTATATACTGTATATCGTAAGCGATCACAGATCCGCCTCTTTCTGATTGAGCTAGCAACCGATTTCTAGCCATTAATTAAATATAAATTAAACAAGGTTTTCTAATTTTGGCTGTTTACTACTGGCAAAATAAAATCTTTTTAACTCCGTGGACCACTTCAAGTTTTAAAGCTTATTCATAAATCTATGTGCTACCTGGGAGTCCCCTTTGTTTCACAAGCTTCATAAAATTTTGCCGCCATCTTTACTTTGATCATATTTGCCAGATAAACAAAATCACCAGGCCTTCGTTGCTCATTCTCTCGTCTTTTGCAGGTGCGTCAGAAGTAACGCCTCTGAGTACGAGATTGCTTGAGTACGCGCATGCGCAAAAGGGATGCGAGCCGAAGCGCAGAAATAATGCACCGTGAACTTCCTTAAGTCAGGAAGTTGTTGCGTAACGGCTTTTCCTGCTCTGCTAATAATGTCATTTTATACATGGTCTAAATACACCTTATGTAAACAGTGCGTGAAAGAAAATAGACAGATCAAGATTCCTATTATTCCTTCCAGCAAACGGCAAACGTCACCTCGTTTTCATCGTTTCCCTACAATTCACTTCACCTTTTGCAAACCTTCTCGACAAAGACAAGTATTCTTTTGTTTATCTACTACTTGGAGATTTTTGCGATTCCTTTTCACTAATTCTAAAGAATTTTCTTATGGTCAACTGGCGTTAGTGAATACGGTGAATATTTACCTCGCCCCTCCAAGACCTTAACTAATATAAACGTGATGTTGCCCGCTCAGAACGGTTGCCGGGAAACAGTAAAACTCTATGATCATCACGTGTCACCCTCTTGGCCAGTGAGAAGAGAATAAAATGTAGTTTGACACTAGACTTAAATCAATCACCAGCAAATGATATACTTTGCCTTGGGCGAATAATTATCACATGCCGTGCGCTGTCTATTAATTGTTTAACCTGGCGCAAGTCTACGCAAATAAAGCCACCACCAAAATTTTGAAACACGTAGTACAAATCAAAGGTGTCTGTATCTCTCTAGCCTTAACGTTCATAATTAAACAAGTTGTTTACGAACACAAATTTACTGGCACAAAACAAGGTAAACTGTTATTGATGTTAAATCACTCTTTACAAAAGATTAGCGCGTTTTTTGTCTCTTACTCTTTAATATAAAAGCTCTGATAAATCGATCATGAGTTGAGCTTATAATATAACATATAAATGATGAATTCACAATAACAGTAATATCCATAATGATAATATATTTCATTTATAATATAATTTGTAATAATTTTCCAGACACCTTCAAAGATTCACTATGATGAACTTAAACAATTCATCCCATGCTAATGAAACACTGCGATGGACATCAGGACTGTCCACTCATACTAAAATAACCCTGTGGTGTATTCTACTTGTCTGGTCTCTACTTGGTAACCTACTCGTCATCGCTGTCGTGTGTTGCAATATTCAAAACTTGAAAACGAATATGAACTACTTTATTGTCAACATGGCTGTATCAGACTTGCTCATTCCATTGATAGCACTGCCATGGATGATTTCACGCGAGACAGTACGGCCTGATGAGTGGTTAGTGGAGGGTTACCTCGGTGAGGCACTGTGTAAACTGGTTCCTATACTATCTGAGATACCAGCATTTGTAACATCTTTCAATCTTGTGAATATTGCTTTCCAAAGGTTTATTGCTGTTGTTTATCCAACTCAAATACGGATTTTAACTCCTAAAACAAGATGGATTCTGGTCTTTTTTCCATGGATTGTTGCCATGGGTCTCTACTCTCCGTACTTTTACATTCATCGTCTATCAAAGCAATGGGGCTACACGATGTGTGAATACTCTTGGTCACCAGCATTTGACCCAAAGAAAGCTCATATTTTATTTTATTCTATACTTGCGACGGTGGGTTTTATCATTCCTTTGATTGCAATCATAATCTTGTATACCATTATACACTATAAACTATGTAAAAGCTTGAACAACGTCAAGGGAATAATTGCAATAGAAATGATACGTTCACGACAGCAGAGAAACAGAAGAATATTCTACATGTCAATAACTATAATTGTAGTGTTCACCATCTGTTGGTGTCCATTAATCGTGCTGAGTTTGTTACTTGCTTCCCACCATCCTTCTTTTCTATCAATGGATATCAAAACATATTCAAAAATGGTTTTTGCGTTTTTTTATTTGTGGTACTTTCTAACGGCATTCAATCCATGCGTGTATTTTCTGTTTCTGAAAGACTTTAGACATGGATTGAAAAGACTTTGCTGCAGAAAAGCTACAAATGAACAGACTTATACTTTATGTGTATGTTGTGTAAGGAATTTGACAACAGATGCAACTATAGTAAAAAAGACCCAACATGTACACCACCTCACATCAATACCACTTCTGTCTAGGATGAACATCAACACTAGATGCACCAGAATACCAGGTGGAGATATTAACCAGGACCCAACATGTACACTACCTCACATAAAAACCACTTCAGTCTAGGATGAACATCAACACTAGATGCACCAGAACACCAGGTGGAGATAGTAAAAAAGACCCAACATGTACACCACCTCATATCAATACCACTTCAGATTAGGATGAACATCAACACTAGATGCACCAGAACACCAGGTGGAGATAGTAACCAACATGTACACCACCTCACATCAATACCACTTCAGTCTAGGATGAACATCAACACTAGATGCACCAGAACACCAGGGGGAGGTAGTAACCAGTACCCAACATGTACACCACCTCACATCAATACCACTTCAGTCTAGGATGAACATCAACACTAGATGCACCAGAACACCAGGGGGAGGTAGTAACCAGTACCCAACATGTACACCACCTCACATCAATACCACTTCAGTCTAGGATGAACATCAACACTAGATGCACCAGAACACCAGGTGAAGATAGTAACCAGGACCCAACGTGTACACCACCTCACATCAATACCACTTCAGTCTAGGATAAACATCAACACTAGATGCACCAGGACACCAGGGGGAGGTAGTAACCAGGACCAAACATGTACACCACCTCACATCAATACCACTTCAGTCTAGGATGAACATCAATACTAGATGCACCAGAACACCAGGTGAAGATAGTAACCAGTACCCAACATGTACACCACCTCACATCAATACCACTTCAGTCTAGGAAGAACATCAATACTAGATGCACCAGAACACCAGGTGAAGATAGTAACCAGGACCAAACATGTACACCACCTCACATCAATACCACTTCAGTCTAGGAAGAACATCAATACTAAATGCACCAGAACACCAGGTGAAGATAGTAACCAGTACCCAACGTGTACACCACCTCACATCAATACCACTTCAGTCTAGGATGAACATCGACACTAGATGCACCAGAACACCAGGTGAAGATAGTAACCAGGACCCAACATGTACACCACCTCATATCAACACCACTTCAGTCTAGGATGAACATCAACACTAGATGAACCAGAACACCAGGTGAAGATAGCAACCCGCTATATAGATACCTCATTTATTGAAGTACCCCGCCGTGGCAGTTCCATTTATTCATTTTTTCTTTCCTTGTGAGATTGAACAACTTCCCATCAATAGTAAAGTGTGCAAATAGATAAAATATAGCGAAAAATCTCGGGGCTATTTCTTTCCAGCTTACCATATGGCTGATATGCAACGTTTTGCAGAGAAAAGAAAACCAGGAAACCAGAGGAGTAAATTCGGAAAGTCGGGAAACGGGACGGGAGAGAACGGGATGCTATACTAGCTTGCATTAGTGAGAGGCGGCCATCAATAGCGAGCGACGAAATAGGAGTCAGCTTTCATGCATAAACGACTGCATGAGGTGCTACCGAGTCCACTTCTTGCCAGTACCTGCGCCAGTGTGCTGTAGAAGCGATGACAAAAGGCTTAGTATTCACCCAGGTCTCATTCTAAATTCAAGTCAACGATTAGTCAGTAAAAAGAAAAAAATCTTAAATAAAGCACATTCAGGCATTTATAATGACAGGAAAGTTGAATTGAAAGCCTACTTCGGGTTCTAAAGGGCAGCTGTGTACTGACGATGTATGGCCAGCTGTAACGTAAGATAACTCAAAAATGGCGGGTAACCATTTGATTAAATGAATATTTCTTAAATCCAGGCATAGATAAAAAGACTCTTTTTTGCGAGTTACGGTAAAATAGAATTAACTAAACGGGCACCCGTTTCATTCCTTCCAGAGACCTGTCTTATGCGAGATTTATTTATAATCTGGGAAAACTAAAAATAAAATTTTGCGTGTTACATTGGGGCTCTTTAGAGTAAAGTCGTCAGTATTCCATCAACGGACAGCCGTTTCATTTCTTTCAGAAACCGGTTTAATACGGGCACCTTTATAATACGGACAACCTGATCTATGCTCTCTTTGGTGTCCGTATTCACATGGTTCGACTAGTTTATATCAGTATCGTTTAAATGAAAGCTACTTTTATTGCCACATTAATTCATAGTTTTTCAAAAGTGTTTCTAGTTTTTTGTCGTGTAGAAAATATTTAAATATTCTTAAAAGGGGAAGTTATTTCCTGACCATTTACCCTGCTGTGCTATTAATGTCATTACATACAGACATGGTCTAAAATCTGCACCTTGTGTAAACCGGCAGTGCGTGGAGGACTATGTCTTTCATTGAAACGATTAAATTCACACATAAAATCTATTGAACACTATGATATTTCCACTGATTTAGTCATCGTTTATTGAAAAGTAGAGTAGTAGAAATTACCTTCTGAAACCTTAACTATGATGATTGTACAAGTTGTGTACGAGCACAAACCTACTGCACCAATAATAGCTAATAATATCAAAGTACTATTGGTCATCAAGATAAGGTGTGGGAGAGCAGCTAGAAATTACCTTCTGAAACCTTAACGTTGATCCTTTAGCAAGTTGTGTACGAGCACAATCCTACTTAGTGCACTAACAATATCATAGTACTATACTGTGCGTCAAAATAACCATGGCCAATTGTCTACCAATTCCCTTTGGAAACCTTAATGTTGATGATTGTACAAGTTGTGTACGAGCACAATCCTACTGCACTAATAATATCATAGTACTATTGGAGATCAAGATAATCAGACGGTGCAGTTGAGCACTGCCTAGAAATTACCTTCTGAAACCTTAACGTTGATCAATTAGCAAGTTGTGTACGAGCACAAGCCTACTGCACTAATAATATCAAAGTACTATTGGTCATCAAGATCATCAGGTGTGGGGGAGCAGCTAGAAATTACCTTCTGAAACGTTAACGTTGATGATTATACAAGTTGTGTACGAGCACAAGCCTACTTGCTAAGAAGTTCTAGCGGAGTAATAAACACTGTTTATATTAACCGGTAGTAGTCGTGTAAATCAGGAAACAATAAACGTGCAGCTATTTGCTGAAAACGCACTTAATCCTGCTGTGCGCTGTCTATCGTTTGGTCGGGAGAAATTCAAAGGGGACACCAAAAATTGGAAACACGTAGAGTCGCCTGCAGCTCGGCGTTATTGCCTAACGTTGGTCATTGAACAGTTCCGTGTACGATCGGCAAACCTACTGGAACAGTAAAAGGTAAAATATCTTTGAAAAAGATCATTGATGGTAATTTCACTTGGCCAAGAGGAGATCCTCGTTTCCCCCCTCTCAATTTCGATACGGCTACAGGAGACGAGTAGTCTTTATAGATTGATCATGAGTTGAGCTAATGATATCACATATAAATGATGAATTCATAATGACATAATACCCATAATAATATATAATTAATATCATTATTTCAGTCTTTTTGTTCTCATCCGTAAACAACAGACCATTTATTCATTGAGTGCGTTGAATCAAAAAAGCCTATATTTTCAGACACTGAGACTGGTTAGAAAAATATGACATTCATTTGCAACAATCTAATAAAAAAACATATCATTATGGGTGGATGACATCCCAATAAACTTTATTATCATTTATAAAATAAATTAAATAGTACGCACGCTGTGATTGGTTGATAGCCATGTTTGCATAAGGCTATGTAAACACAGTTGTGACGTCACAACTTTCGTGTTTTCCCGGTACAAGTTCAAAAATTTAAAAATTTACAGTTTCTTTTGAGGAAAAAAACGCCCCCAAAAATGTATTCTGAAGACGAAGTTCCAAATTTTGACTTGTGTCAGGGCCACAGGCATAACCCTATGGTCTCATGCAGGTCTTTCTGATCGTAATATCATGACAATCTCTCGTTGGTCACCGCAAAGAGAATTTCTCAGGGTGCTACAACACGCGTCCTCCGTCAGGACAGCTTCGGTTGTTTAGCGACATGCTTTCTCATGATTTAAGTGCACCGACCGATAAAGAATACAAGTATTTCAAGGAAATAGTCAGCAGCTTCAAACTTTTTCCAGCGATAGCTCTTCAGCTCCACAAAATATGTTCTCGAGGCAAGACGAAACAATCAACTTTACTTCCATATTTTTCTCGCTGTCAAATTGAGCAAAACCACGTTTCTTTCAACCGAGAATTCCCTTCACAGTGACACTTGTTATCCGCTTTTGATCACTTTCGTATTGATAATAAATTCTGAAATCTTTTATTAAGATTTCTTTTCAATCTTTGAACATTTCTTTGTGTTTGTTTTAAAGGTTTAGAATGATAAATGTTTAAAACAGCTAGCGATTCTTTTTCGCTTCACATTTGCCTCCTTGACGTTTATTACACGACATTTGATTGGCTAACGATCGAAGTTTGTGATGTATGGAGAATTTGTATTTTGATATGACAATCAGTAGTATAGGGGATGGGGGTTCCAAAACAATGACCACCTGAGGATTACCCGTCTAAAGTGAATTCCTCGATTTGCGCCGTTATTACCCGCATCCCGTGTTTACGTAGTTAAATATGTTAGTCTATATATGGAGTGCGAGGATTTTTAGAAGAGTTTCGACAACCATTTTCGACAACCTTTTCTACTCCCGCACGGGCATTCATTGTAGGCACATTTTCGCACGAAGTAGTATTTTTTGTGTCCGCTGTTTTGGTAGCAAGCACCAGAAATGTCCGTGTGGAAGTAGGGGTCGTGGGTCGCGACACCTCTGCATGGAGGAACGACTTGTTCCCCTTGCGCTATCTTTGCCGTGGTAGCTGTGCCAGAGTAGCCACGTAGCCTGGTATGCGAATTCCCTGTATTGTCTTTTGCGCTCTGTAGAGACCTTCCAAGATCTCCAGAAGTTTTTGGTGTCGTCCTTTGTTTTCCTAGCATGTAGCCGGCTATACCTAGAGCTATGTAGAGATACATGCCTATATACCTATGGACCCATGGAATACCCCTATGGATCCATGGAATACCCCTATGGATCCATGGAATACCCCTATGGATCCATAGCTATCTAGACATGGAATATCCATATCCACAGATATATATGGCAACACCCAAGATACTATCCGAGGAGGAAATTGCAGGATTGTTGGAAGACAGAAGGAACGGCGTAGGGCTGCAGAAGGTAGCCAAGAAGTACGGCATAGGAATACCAAAGATACGCAGGATAAAACGGGAAAATGGTCTGGAGGTAGCAATCCCCGAGAAGCCACCAACTACGGATTTGCAGAAACATTTCCTAGAAGTACAGGATTCCTTTGCTATAGTCCTCGACGACTTGTAAAAAGCTAGAGAAGAACTACAGAACGCAAAGGAGAGATTGCTAGCTAGGATGGACCAAACAGTGGAAGAGGAAGACTCGTTCGAAGACCTAGAAGAAATAGAGGACGAAGTAGAGGA
The DNA here is from genome assembly GCA_011057435.1 of Actinia equina. NCBI lineage: Eukaryota > Metazoa > Cnidaria > Anthozoa > Actiniaria > Actiniidae > Actinia > Actinia equina. The sequence goes on along the minus strand of WHPX01000489.1, from coordinate 661,952 downwards.
AGTATCCACGAAAATGGACTGGCAAATAGCCGGCGGTGTGCTATTTGCAGTCGCGGGCATTGCTGTCGCCGTTTGGGCGCGCATGCGACAACCCAAAGTCGTCTGCTACAGAGCGGAGGATACCAAGCCACAGAGAAATTCTAGGATTCCAGAAATGGAGTAGACACCCTACGATTTCGAAGTAGAGACATGTACTATCCTATCCTTTCTTTTGCTAGCAGTAGTCTTTTCCCTGCCTATCTTGCAATACAATGGCGGCTGCGATGTCCAGTCTATTTTTTGCTCGTCCAGGAAATGCCCCCAGACCGGCGTGGTGGCATGCTCCACAGTGCAGCCCTCCAATATGCACTCTGGACATTTCTCCGAAATCAACAGGATAGTCCTTTCTTTTTTTCTGTAGGTGGTTTTGGCGTACTTCCAGCATTGTTAATCTCCTGGATGCATGTGCAAAGCCTGCGTGCATTCTTTGTTTGGTGGCGCAGGCACTTCCAATAGTCTTTCCGGGTGTTTGGGATGTTCTATTTTCCTAGCTAATTCGTAGTACGTATCCAAACCAGGTCCTTCGGGAACGAAGACAGTGGCTATGTTGTTCTGCCACTCCACCAATATTTCTTCTCCTGGTATGGCAGTGCGTATGTTGCCGTTGGCTTCGAACTTTCCAGCCGCACACGCTTCCAATAGGGCTTCCGTGGCCCATGCTACAGACGTTTCTCTATTCCTTCGCAATACTACGCGGTGCCCTCTTGCCAACCAGTTGGCATCCAAGTCTCTGGGGATCGCATATCCTAGTATCTTGTAGTCTCCTGCAGGTATTTGGTCCATCCTATGCACTTTGGCCGTAGGCGTCTCTGGGTCTCCAAAGAACAATCTACGCAAATTGTCGGTTCTCTTGGAGATATCCTATCCAATAGTTTCCTATACTTTTCCAACTCTTTCTCTATCTTCTTCCTCTCCTCTTCCTTCTGCCGCAGGATGGAGTTTCTCTGCTCCAATAGTTCTGCGTGGTATCTCTTCGTAGCTTCGACCCACTCGTCTCCTTCCAAATCGTCTCGAATATCTTCCAATCTTTGCTGTCGTTTTCTTTTGGATAGGAAGGATATTCTGCGGTCGGTTGGCACTTCCAGTATTCCGAAGAGACTCTTTTCTACTCCTATCCTTTGCGCCTTCTTCGTGCGCCAAACCCACTCTACGTGTTCCGTTGGGGGTAGCATCGTGGCAATGGTGGGGGCATTTGCATGCACTCGAGTGGGAAACTTGGACTCCGCCAATACGGTAGGCGAGTCTTTCGTGTAGCACCGCAGCGGAGCTATTTCCATGGGTTCCATCCCAAGCACATCTATGCGAAATATGGGGCATTTGCGCAGACCAAACTCTGCTATGGTCCAAAGTACGCACTGTTCCCATTTGTCGTTGCCTCGAACTCGCACTCCGGATATGCGTCTGGTTCCCAAATTGCAGTACCACGCTAGGAATATTTCTTTCGTCTCCTCGCAGCAAATGCACAAGCATCTGTCCAAATGTTCCGCAAGCGCCAACCACATGTTTTTGGGCGGTTGTACTACGAATATGTTTTCTAGAGGTTCTATAGTTTCCGCGATAGCATTGGTGTGTTCTTTGGAGAAGTCTTTGCCGTAGATGGATATTTCTACCCTGCTACATCCTCTTGCTTGCACGTCTGGGTGTAGAAATGTCTTCCTAAGATGTTCGTTGGGACAATCCACGTACTCTGCTAGCTTTGCGCCTACTGGATTTTGCACTTCTCCGGCTTCGAAGTTGGATACTATTTTGTTGTATATCTTCGTCCGTTTGTTGTCTTCCATCCAAGTGCAAACGTGGCTGCCTACTTGTTGCGTATTGTCCAATATCGTACCATTGCGCCAACCACTACTATGCTGCGGCATGTATCCCAACTCCTGCAACCTGCGCACCAATGCGACTCTATCCAAAGTTCCAGAGAAGTCCTGCGTGTAGTCTACGGAATAGATACCGTATCCGTGGGCATGTAGCAGCCTAGCAAACTTGGAAATGTTTTCGTCCACGGCTCCTATGGAAAGTTCGGAGGTGTCTACTTTGGCCACGAATACCGCGGCGGGTTCTCTATGCAAACTGGACCACTTGGCAGCCATGTTGGAGACACGATCTACTATGTTTCCTTGCCTGCACGTGTGTACTATGCTGGTTGGTAGGAACACCCCAAATGTCTCCGTGGCTGCGATGGATAACTTGGAGACTATTGCCTTCGCATTCCAACAAAGCAGCTTCTTTCCATACAAATTCTCTTCGGAAACAAAACCATAGACAAACACATCGTCCACGAAAGGAGGCAATCCTTCCAGTGGCTGCAGGCTGGTAGTACCTTCGTTTCCGCGCAAATAGTTGCACTTGGATATGTCGGGCAGCGAGTTTCCGTCGTATGCATTGTCTAGCAGCAAATGCGCCAACACTCTACTTTTCGCACGTATACCCATCTCCTGCAATGTTGTCGAAATACTCTTTTGCTCTTCCATGTATATATGGGGTGTCGAAGGTTTTGGACTACTATAGCGGTACCCCCCGGCAAAGATAGCAGCCCTTGCTCCTCCACGGGAAATCTTGGTGCTTGCTACCAGCGCAGAGGACACAAAAAAATACTATCCTACCAGGAATACCCGTGCGGGAGTAGAAAAGGTTGTCGAAAATGGTTGTCGAAACGATGGGATTCTATACACTCTTCTAACATATTTAACTACGTAAGCATGGGATGCGGGTAATAACGGCGCAAATCGAGGAATTCACTTTAGACGGGTAATCCTCAGGTGGTCATTGTTTTGGAACCCCCATCCCCTATACTACTCAATCAAATTCAAATAAAGATTTCTTTTCGTTGCAAGCGGTAATGTTTTCCTTTAGTATTTATTTTATAAAAGCAATAGAAAACTTTTTTTCTCTGTGTTTACATAGCCTGATAGCAACACTCGGGGGGTTGGGAGAATTCTCGACAGTATGCAAACCCGAGACTTAGTCTCGGGTTTGCATAACTGTCGAGAATTCTCCCAACTTCTCCTCGTGTTGCTATCAGGCTATGTAAACACGGAAAAAGTTTTCTATTGCTTAATTATTAAATTATATCTTAAAGTGGCTCCCAGGCTAAAATTTTCGCTAATCATGTTTACATAGTTATATTTGAGTCATATTATACTCAAGTTCTTCAATTATTTGGACTTTCAAAAATTGTATCGTTTTCATCCAAGTGCCCCTTTAAGAAGTGGGAAAAAATAACAATGGCACTCAAAGGAGAATTGTAAAAAATACCGATATATACACAAAAAACTATATCTGTGCTTTGTTAATCATTTTTTGATACATAAGCTTAAAATAGGCATTGCATTTTTGTTCTTTTTTTCTTCTTTAGTTGTCTTAGTTGTATTGAGTTGTACTTTATCCGCTTACCGTAGTTTATTGTACTTTATTATTACTAGTAGTTTGTTGTAATGTATATATATTTAAAACTATGTAAGTTACTGTATTTTGTAAGTAACAAAGTACATTTTATTTAAAAAAATTATAAACGATATCATTTGTGCGCTGTCTATTAATTGTTTAACCTGGCGCAAGTCTACGCAAATAAAGCCACCACTAAAAATTTAAAACACGTAGTACAAATCCAAGGTGTCTGTATCTCTCTAACCTTAACGTTCATAATTAAACAAGTTGTTTACGAACACAAATTTACTGGCACAAAACAAGGTAAACTGTTATTGATGGTAATTCACTCTTTACAAAAGATTAGCGCGTTTTTTGTCTCTTACTCTTTAATAAAAGCTCTGATAAATCGATCATGAGTTGAGCTTATAATATAACATATAAATGATGAATTCACAATGACATAATATCCATAATAATAATATATTTCATTAATAATATAATTTGTAATTATTTTCCAGACACCGTCAAGGATTCACTATGAGCTTAAACGATTCATCCCATGCTAATGAAACACTGCGATGGACATCAGGACTGTCCACTCATACTAAAATAACCCTGTGGTGTATTCCTACTTGTCTGGTCTCTACTTGGTAACCTACTCGTCATCGCTGTCGTGTATTGCAATCAAAACTTGAAAACGAATATGAACTACTTGATTAGTAATATGGCTGTATCAGACTTGCTCATTCCATTGATAGCACTGCCATGGATGATTTCACGCGAGACAGTACGGCATCTGATGAGTGGTTAGTGGAGGGTCCCCTCGGTGAGGCACTGTGTAAACTGGTTCACTTCCTCTCTGACATATCACCATAGTATCATCTATCAGTCTGTTAATCAGTTACAGTCCAAAGGTTTATAGCTGTTGTTTACCCTTCTCGCAAGCACATTTTAACTCTTAAAACAGGATGGTTTTTGATGATCTCTTTCCCTTGGCTCGTAGCCATGGCTCTCTTCTCTCCTTCCTTTTACACCTATCGTCTATCAAAGCAATGGGGCTACACGATGTGTGAATACTCTTGGTCACCAGCATTTAACTCGAAGATAGCTTCTATAATATTCCTATCTATAATTGCATTAGTGGGCTTTATCATTCCTTTGATTGCAATCATAATCTTGTATACCATTATACATTATAAACTACGTAAAAGCTTGAACAACGTCAAGGGAATAATTGCAATAGAAATGATACGTTCACGACAGCAGACAAACAGAAGAATATTCTACATGTCAATAACTATAATTGTAGTGTTCACCATCTGTTGGTCTCCTTTAGGGGTACTGAATTTCTTGTTTCGGTTGCAATCTCCTTCCGTATTGTCGATGGATATAGGTAGAATACGAAATATGGATTTTTTGCTTTACTTATCTTTGGTTTCTTCTAGCAGCAATCAATCCCTGCATTTATTTTCTGTTTCTGAGAGACTTTAGACAGGGACTGAAAAGACTTGCCTGCAGAAAAACTACAAGTGAACATACATATACTCTTTGTGTATGTTGTGTAAGAAATGTGGCAACAGATGCAACTAGTAAAAAAGACCCAACATGTACACCACCTCACATCAATACCGCTTCAGTCTAGGATGAACATGAACACTAGATGAACCAGAACACCAGGTGAAGATAGTAACCAGTACTCAACATGTACACCACCTCACATCAATACCACTTCAGTCTAGGATGAACATGAACACTAGATGAACCAGAACACCAGGTGAAGATAGTAACCAGTACTCAACATGTACACCACCTCACATCAATACCACTTCAGTCTAGGATGAACATGAACACTAGATGAACCAGAACACCAGGTGAAGATAGTAACCAGTACCCAACATGTACACCACCTCACATCAATACCACTTCAGTCTAGGATGAACATCAACACTAGATGCACCAGAACACCAGGTGGAGATAGTAACCAGTACCCAACATGTACACCACCTCACATCAATACCACTTCAGTCTAGGATGAACATCAACACTAGATGCACCAGAACACCAGGTGGAGATAGTAACCAGTACCCAACATGTACACCACCTCACATCAATACCACTTCAGTCTAGGATGAACATGAACACTAGATGAACCAGAACACCAGGTGGATATAGTAACCAGTACCCAACATGTACACCACCTCACATCAATACCACTTCAGTCTAGGAAGAACATCAATACTAGATGCACCAGAACACCAGGTGAAGATAGTAACCAGGACCCAACATGTACACCACCTCACATCAATACCACTTCAGTCTAGGATGAACATCAATACTAGATGCACCAGAACACCAGGTGAAGATAGCAACCAGGACCCAACATGTACACCACCTCACATCAATACCACTTCTTCAGTGTAGGTTGAACATCGTACGGTAGAAGCACATTTGGTCTACTAGCCTCCCTTATATGAGTTCCACCCAGGATTCTAAAGGATATTGAACTTCAGGCCACAGGAAGCCCAAGCAGGGTACTTATACATCGAAGCTAACGTAAGAGATGGACGTATACACTCAATTGAAGAATCGTTGTCGGGTTCAGAAACATAGAACATAGAATCTGAGACCAAAATGACACATGGGAAATAACATAATTATATGATAATTTATTCATTTGTGACATCCATGCAGTCGGTTAGAATGCCAAACGCGTAATAAAACTACAGGGATGACGCCACGGGTCGCCGGTCACAGCATGTTTCTAATTAACGTACTTCCCATGTGCCATTTCGGTCTCAGCTTCTATGTTCTGTGTTTCTGAACCCGACAACGATTCTTCAATTGAGAGTACTATTAGATAAGATTTATCTTATTTGCAGTCGTCATTAGTGTCGGATAGGATAGATTAAACTGAAAAAAGTCAATCAAAGTCAAGGTATCAGGGAATGATTAAAGAGCCCTTATCGAGCCCTATTCGTTAAGTCCAGCCCAAGCGAATTAAATACAAATTTCAGCAAGAAAGTAAAAAGCATAAATGAATATAAAGAATATGAATGAAATGAAAAATAACTGAAGGATTGATTAAAATTGTACAAGAAGTAAAAATAAGCCATCGAAACTACAACGAAGTCAGGCATATCTTCTGATATCTTAGGAGAAGGGACACTGGTGAAAAACGCACTGCGCACGCTCGGAGATGGCGTACGTAACTAAGGGCAACTCATATTTTTGATGCCGGTGTTTTATTTGTTTTACAAAATCGCAAAACTTAAGAAAAATACTGAAAACTTAAGGTTTTCCTTTTCGCAATAGCAAGATAATTTCGATTGTGATACACAGCTGATTTATACAAAAAAACTTTTGTTTATACAAAAGCAAAAATTATCGTTGAAAATGTCGCCACTAGCGGCCCGACGTCGACATCCAGCATGGCTAATTTGCAGATAATCGAATGGTTGGATTCTATGTAAAGAAACCTAAAAATATCTGTAAAATTCCAAAATAATATTTAAGAAATAGCCTTGTCGGTTAAGATAAGGCAAACCTTTAAATGTAATAAATTGCTATTGTTCGCCATTTTGTTTTTCTCCCAACGCATGCGCAGTGCGTTTTTCACCAGTGTCAGGAGAAGGTCAATAATACTCCAATTTCGAATACACCGTTTTACGATTTCCGACGTTATATTTCTTGGAGGCAAGTTTACTAAGAAGCCACTGGGAAAGAGACCAAACCTTGTCTGTAGACCGCAGAGAATCCTCTGTTCAATCTGTGCTGTTTTTAAGCCGATAGAGCCAGCATAACACTGGTTCTCAGAGAGACGGAAGCTTTGGAGTTTGCTCTAGCTATCGACTCGATCACCCCTGCAATTTGACCGTAAAAAAGTTCTTGCCTCGACAAGAATGACTCGATCCGCTCAAAAAACTCACAAAGATTCACACTGAGGATTCTCCATCTACAGAATTACCTCAGAATGGAAATATAACGAAAAATGTATCTCTTTCCCCGTCTCTTCTTTGTAATCTTGCCCCCCCCCTCCCCCCTCCAGCAATATGGCGTCAGAAACCGTGAAAGGGTCTATTCTCTGTTGTATCGGACTAGCCTCGATTTCCTATGGAAATATTTTGAACATTTATGTATATTCATGTTAAGGTCCGTGGAGTTTCAAAGTGTTTGTATTGTTGAAGTTATACATTATTTACTTTATTGTTGGTATTTGTAAATATCTCTACACTGATAAGACTAATTAGTAACCCTTAGTATACGAGTCTGCAATTAATGGGCACAGCGGTATTTGTGAACCCGATTTAGGATGGGTGGGGACCCGCTACAACTGGACATAAATTTCAAACTCAAATAGCTGAAATGGAGAGGGGGAACTTTATATTGATCGTACCTAACAATAATAAATGGGATCCCTATTTTGAAGCAGTTTTGACCTCGTGCTTAACTCACAGTCGAATCATTTAGTATTGTTTACACTTACAGCTAGTAAACAGCGCTTAAAGGATTATTTGATATACCCAAGACTCCACACCGCATCTAGCTTTAAACTGATACCTCTAATTCTTAATTAACTTGACCGAATAATACTTTAATCTTATTGTTGTCATTGGGAAATCTCGTTCAGACACGAAGGCGCCGTGAACGATTTTCACACCTTTAAATCAGATAAAATAATGATTACATGTAAAAATCAAATTAAGAAAAGATTACTTAATTAAGTTCGGCTTATCTTTAAGAGTTGGTGTAATAAATTTACACAAAAAAAGTTTCGAAAGTTTTTCTTTCTATTTCTTGCTAAAGTCGTTAATTTGTATATATTAGACTTTTGTCTGTCAAAACTTATTTAATTATAAAATAATGCTTGTGACACGTAGATTATGTTTGAATATAAAGCATAAACTGAATAGAGGAAAATCTTTTTAAAAGTTTTTTTAAATATTCTTTCTATCCCTATGATTTTGAACCCTTTGTTGCTGCTTGTCAAGGCGGTTCTCATTGGGTGATCGAAGAGGAAGCATAAAAAGGAGTTCGCTGCTATCGTGCCGCCTCTCACCAGCTTGCTTACCCTGCGAGCAGAGTCTCCTTTGAACTCCTCTACGGGCTTTCCTTCTCTCGCCCGTAGAGGAGTTCAAAGGAGACTCTGCTCGCAGGGTACAGCTTGCTATGTGATGAGTACGGTTGCTCATTGGTTTCTCCCGTGTTTTTTTTCCCGCGTTCTCCTGTTTTTTCCTCCCTCCTCGAATCTCAGTCTAGTCCTTTGATCTTCCTGTGGATCGGGCGGGAGTTTGAGCAAAAATGTATTGACCCCTTGCGTCTTCAAAGTAAAATAAATTGCATCTACAAAACTCAGGATTGACGCCTTGTGTCGCCTTGGTGTTTCTATTACTGAGTCAACAAGGGATATCAGTGTTACCATAGAACTCGAGAGAATCGGCGGCGGCAAGATAATTCGTTAATGAAGAAAGCGCACTGCTACGCAATTATATGTGAGAACATTAGACAGCTCTTGCTTTACCGTTGATGGGACTCATATCGGTTGGGTTGGCTGGCTCGGCGAGGCTAGGGTTGCCGGCGAAAAATGCTATGGTATATGGTGTCTACAATGATTGATTGCGCTGTTATTGCAATGTTTGGTCACTGTCGCCCTTGTTAAATGAGATCCCTTAGGACTGTGATGTGATTGGATGAGACGTAGAGCCCACCCGATCGATCAAATGGTAAAATAGATTTGAACTTTTGTCAGGTTGAAAATAACTCTTGATCGAGATGATTTATGATCCTTGATTGGAATGGTGGGGCTAAAATGATATCAATGAAACAGTGAACCAATCAAAATGACGGAGGAAGCCCATCTGATGTTACACCATCAATCTTGGTCACTGGGATTGTCAGTCAGTGGGTGGTTAGCCAATCAGATTGTAGCTGCTTGACGTAGGTCAACTCATCCCTCCTAATTAGCAACGTCTGAGGGAAAAACTTGGTAATCCGATAAGAGACGTAGAATTCTGAAGGCATCTTAATAGTGCCTCTTCTTCCTGTACAATCTGCTATGCGGCCATCAACTTCAAACATGCAGAACAACGCCATTTCGTTCTCAATAGATTCAATTATATCCAGAAGTGATCCTCCGAAGGAAAAGCACTTGACTGAAATGAAGCCATTAATACCGAGCAATGCTCGAATACCAGAAGTAAACGATTCGCCTGTGCAAACACACTGTGAAGACCAATGTGTGAAACCCCAAAAAGACGCCGATAAAACGAACGATGGACGCGAGTTTGAAGGAACCAAATCTACTGAAGATAAAGACGATTCTATTCATTCAGAAAATTCTGACGATTCGCAAACAAGTGAGTCTTTCTTCTTGTAGTTAGATGTATTTGTAACTGCCTTTTTCTTGTGTACCACTTACAGTGTAAAAAATCTACAAACTATTTCAAAACCTAAGATAGAGGTATTTGTTACTTATATTTAGTGTTTTGTTCGATCCTGTATGGATGTTTTTGCTGTTTGATCTACGAGACCACAGTTCACTACTATTAATCATATTTTGACATCTTTAGGACAGGTAAAAGAACTCCATTAGAATAGATCATGTTTTCGTTAACTAACTCCCATCTAAAAAGGAATTCTTACGATAATCATTTTCTCTTATAATGGTTTATTCTCTTTAAAATTTGTTTTAATATTATTTAGAATTGAAATGTTATGGCTTTACGTTTCGACAGGCTTGAAAGAAAACCAAGATACGACAATGACAGAAAACGAAGCCTGTGAATGTGTGGACGAAGATAGTCTCGAAGGATCAAAACATCGCCGCAAAAGAACTGCATTTACTAGCCAGCAACTATTGGAACTTGAGCGAGAATTTTACAACAAAAAGTATGTGTCGTTAGAGGAGAGATCTCATATCGCAACGAACTTAAAATTAACCGACGTTCAGGTTAAAATATGGTTTCAAAACCGAAGAGCAAAATGGAAACGTGTGAGATCAATAGCCCATCCTGCTCATGGTAATCGTAAGTTGAACACTCCTAAACTGGTTGTTCCAATACCAGTACATGGCAATCGATTCGCTGTTATGAATCAAATGAACGCGTCTTGAACTGGACAAACAGTGGAGTAGTATTTTATGTACATATTTGATCATGGATAGAGAATTATTTTACAAAAGATTGGTTGCAACAATCTCAATAGTCAAGAGAACAAGAGCTCTCCTGCTTGCTTGTGCGATGAGTGACTCTTGTACAACATGCCTATAAATTGAACTCTCATATCGAATCATTGTTTATAAAAATAGTTTGGTTTCCAATTTTATGGAGCTTATTTCAGTTAATGAACTTGGTTGGAACTGTGTACCAAGAATCGATGAAAATATTTGAATAAACCAACTTGCTTAGAGTTTTCAAGTTGCAATCGATAGGAAATCGTGAGTTTACGAGCTTATTAGGCAATAGGAGTGAAGTTTTCAAGCTTCGTTCATTTTTAAAACCACTAATCCCTATTTAGGACACTTTGAATGCTGTACTCAGCATTTTTGGACTTCTCTCTTCCATTATAGTTTTTGTATTTTGTGCCCAAGCACCTTCGAGCAGTTCTTTGAATTCTTCTCTAACTACAGCATAGTTCACAAACAATGCTGGACTCAGTGTAGGTACTTTCTCTGGTTTCTATGAACGTTTTGCCGTCAACTTTCACACTATTTCGGTGCCTGCCCGTCTGTGTTTACAGCCATTTGAGAAGTTTGTGTGATTAAAACGTGTTAGAGTGTGAAAACGACTTGTTATCCTCTTTCATTGATGAACAAGCGCGGCATTTTCCTTTACTAAGATTTTTCTGTCCTGCATTCGACAAACTTTGATAACAATTTACCATGCATTACGACAAATTATAAATGAATTCGTTAATCAAGATAAACTGATTAATATAATGAATCTTTTGGATTTTCTTTTTAACAATAACTAAGCTTCGTTCAAAACTGATTCAGTAACAAAACTACATCAGGTTTGTTTCTATGCAATGTTTCCTTCCGAGTTTGGCGTTGTATACCATGAATTATTTCACTCTTTTATCCCTCATAGTTGAGGCTCATTTTTCTGGGTTTTACTTTAGAATCATATACATTTTCTCTGCGAGCTATTTCATGACAAGCTCAGTAGAATTTTAAACAACATTTGCGCATCTTTACATTTCATCTTCTTAAATTTCGTCCTTTTGAATAGCCTGTTTTATTCTTTTTACTTATCGAAATAGCCTATATAATTCTATTCTCGATGTTGGTTGGTAAAGGAAGTCAAACGCAAAGTGGCAACACAGAAAAATAGCAATTCATATTGTTATTGTTTGTGGCAGTAAACATGAACCCTGAGAACGAACACTCAAGTGTCAAGGGTATAATTTTTGTGTCACCAAAATTATTTTTCAATATATATTATTTGAAGTAAAGTTAGTTCCTGGTAAGCTCTCGAAATCAGGAACCAATTTTATACTGCTAACTGGGTTGAAAGAGCCGCATTAGAAACTATAGGTTAGTATTAGAGAAAAATGTCGAAAAATACCACGGGAATGAAGATTGCTTAGTTTTCTTTGTCAAAACTCCTGTTTCGATTGGACCGAGGATCGAAGTTTTTACTTATAAGAAGTTACTTGGAGTGGAGATTAATAACGTTCATATTTATCAGGGAAAATAGATTCGAATTATAATATAATATATTCAAACATTTTGTTTTGAAATCTTGATTGGTAAACGTTAAGTTAATTGTCAAAGTTTTAGACAAAAATGAATGCGCGGTTCATTAAAGTTTAATGACTAGTTCTTCACCCTCTGTTACAAAACTAGCTTGAAATTCTTGTGTAAACACAGAAAAGTGTGGTTTTATGGTAGAGAATGAAAACAGCTTGCCTCACAATCCCACCTCATTAATGACTTAATTCAATTATAGCTATATCCTTTTAGCCCAGTTCTGATAACAAAAGACCTACCATAATTTGAATTGTTTTTGTGTGGTATTTTGAAACAGTAAAAGTGAGAAGCCAATTGCTTTCTTAGAGAATCCAATTCATTGTAAAAATAGTTTTCTCGAGAAGCTATTAAAGTGTTGAAAGAAACCATTAAAGTGCGCATTCCATAGATTCAAAAGGCAGTAAGTGTTTTTCAATAATTTCAGTTAAAAACTGATATGCACAATCAATGCTTTTTAGTTATTCAAAAAAATCCAATTCACTTTCAAAATAGTCTTATTGAGAATCCATTGGAGTGCTTAATTAAAAGATTGAATATCATACCATTCAAAACCCCGTTAATTGTTTTAACGCAGTTTCAGTTAGGATTGGATTCAATTAATAGTCATTAAAAAAATCCAAGTCACTGCCCAAATATTTTTACCGGGAAACCATTGAAGTGTCAAGAAGAAGAAACAACCCTAGAAAACCATTAAAGTGTACAAACATTTCATAGATTCAAAAGGCAGTAAGTGTTTTTCAATATAATAAATAGTTACCTAAATATATCCAAATCGCTATCAAAATAGTTTTACTATCAAGAAGCAATTGACGTTTTCGAAGAAACCATGCATTCCAGTGCACACATGCAATGCATTATACGATTCGAAACCAGTTAAGTTTAAAACTCAATTTCTTTTAAGAAAGTTTGGAATAATCAATGTAATTCTTTGATTTCATGATATTATGGGGATTAAAAGTTTTTTGTAAACTAATCATAATAGATTTGATCATGTTTAACATTAGTTTTGACACTAATTTTGACACGAATCTTATCGCCTTTCTCCAGAGGAGACGGTGCTCAAAGACATGCTTTCCTATTGGTCGATTTTCGGATTAAATGAACCACAAATCCGATTCTTCTGTCATAATCTTGACTTATCTCTAATTTCTGTATCTTTGAAGTAGTAATTCTTGTGAAAGTCATTGAAGTTTACAGAAATGCTAGCGCTCTGGATTAGTTATCTTTTGTTTAAATTGTTCAGTTTGGTGGACTAAATAGAAACATTTATATCCAAACCAATTTACTATTTCCGATGGCCATCTGTAAAAATTAGTATATATTGAGAACCTTTGCAGACCCTTTAAGGCCGTTCCTCCACGTATGCAGTCCGAGTCAAAACATCTAGCAGAAAGCGACCTATAGACTACGAGACGCCAGTATTCCCGTCTTGAAAGTTTTTTCACACTTTGGGCGACAGTGTGAAAGTAATTCGCGCATTTGTCAGGCTTGTCTGCATTTTCTTCATAGTTTATATCATCCTTAAACTGTGAAACATTGTCTTAAATATCACCCTATATAATAAGCTGAAGATCAGTGCATTCCTAATGGGGTGGTCCCTGGCTGGTCTTACTAAGCTTATGAATGAGAAAGCCATGGACTATGACTGGGATTTCATGTTTTAAATTGCTTTGATTTCAACCCCATGATTTCCGATCTCATACTGATCCTGAGAAAAGTAGTAGTTTCCTGTATATGGGAAATTGTATTTCAATAGATCCCTTTAGCTTGGGCGTAATATTTTCTCATTTCAGACCCCGTGCCATTCTCTTGAGAATAAGATTTTTCGAGCGTCTTCTTATGCGTAACCGTAAAAATGAATAAAATAATACTCTAGGGAATGACAAGCGGTCTGAAATGGGGAAACATTAAACTCAAGCTAAAATCCCAGTATTCCAAGTCCCATCTTTTTGAAATAAAAAGATAATCCCGATACTTTTGAAAACCACGTGAAAATGAATAACTCTTTCATGGTTGTAAGGCACCTGAAGGAGGGCGATAATAACAGATGATAAAATCCATCCACGCCCTATTTCCGTTTGATGGAGGGTTTAAAATTCGATGGAAAATCTGTTTTGAATTCAGCATTGATACTAACGAGGGACAGTGGGGCTGAATTCAAAACCCGGGACTGGTTTTCTATTGTAATTCAAACCCTCCATCAAACATTAAGAATAGGCTTGGTCGTTTTTATAACCCAGTATAACGCACGTGCTCGGGTTTGCATTGAAATTCAAGACCTCGGGCCTACGGCCTAGCATTTTAACCCTCTATATAATAGCCAAGATTTGGAGCTAAACAATTCCCTGTAAAATAAAAGACCCTAACCCAGAATACGACGAAGCTTACTACACCAAGAAAGTCCTGCTGAAAAAAAAAATGCATTCCTATCAACACACTTCGTCTAAGGTAGGTTGGACAGGGTCTTGAGAAAGGTTAATTTGGGTCCAAAACCCAGATTTAAAAAATAGTTTATAATGCGCATAGCACTGTACGATCCGATCTGAACGTCTCACTTTCGAACGAAATCCGCTGTACATACTAATTAAGCAATTTCTGGATTTTAACAGTAAAACCGCTGTGCAAGATATTTTGTGACCGAAGTTCGAAACTGCGTTCAATATTTACATTCGATCCGAATCTCTCGATTTGCAATAAAGTTATCATTATAAGGCGGGGAAAACTGACAGTAATAAGAGTAAAGTATTTGAGCTTAATCCCTTTAGGGTTGACGGAATCGGAGCCGAAAGACGTTTGTGACAATAGCGCAGCGCACTGATTCTAAAAATAGCTTAAAGATTCGGACAAACATTGCATTCTGTCTAACCGCTACGAGGATTATACGATCCGATTTCATTATTTTTACTTAAAGTTACAATAATAACCCATGTAAACTAAGATCAACTGCGAACGGCTGTGAAAATTATCTGCTGAAAGTAAACTTGTAAGTTTGTTTGTCCGAATTTCGCCTTTGTCTTCGTTTTTATGACGACACGGTTGCGCTGCGCCAATGGAATCAGAAGAGTGTGGGAATCAGGATCTAAAGGATTCCCTTTTCTCGGCTTGAGCTTCTATTTATGACAAACGGTTTTCACTTGGCATTTCAAGCATTAATTACTTTCGACTCCCATTCCATTGTAACTATAGGCTTTAGTTTAAGGCTGATAAATGAGTTTTGGGGATATTTGAATTAATTGGATTTTATTAGGAATTAAATCCTGGAGTATAGTATTAGGGCTGGCTTATTCGTCATCTGCTCCTGCAGCCTTCAGGAAAGCCTGCTGTTTCTGCCGTACGCGGTCTTTGCGCTGTTGATTTGACATCTTCTTCCGATTGAACCTGAAATACCGGGGGAAAAAATCAAGTCATCAAATATTGAAATGGATGCAGACCCACATCCCGGTGACAAAACTGGGTTCAGTAAGCATTGCAGTGCATTGTGGAATTGTTCCCTAAAAAGTCCCACAATACACTGCAATGCCGATTAGACCAGTTTTTTCTCAACCTCCGAATGGCTAAAAGTTTCATGTTGTCGTGGGGGATAAGGTGGAATAATTACATCCCAAAAAAGAAACCACACTTTATTTTTTAACCCAAAACGACTTTTGAGCTGGATAATTAGTTGCAAATCTTCTTGAGAGGTGATGTTATTTGCAACTGAATAAACTTTATCATGGATGTCAATGCTCCGTTACTCACCAATGTGCATTTTATGTTTAGGATAGCAGATCTGATGCTAGACTGAAGTACATATGTGAATGTTTCATGTGTCCATCTTTCCTTTAAACTCACCTCTTATGCTTGTAGTCTTTCGTCTCCTTCGTCTTGGCGGCTGGATCAGCACGTATAGCAGCATGGGCATTCTTATACATCGCTTCAACCTAACGACACAATTATTGTGTAAATCTCGTCAAGCAACATTAAGTTGTTTGCTCTAACCCACAGCTCTTTTCTAGAGGCTATCAAGGTACTTTCTAGTCTAGCTTTTGTATACCATTGGTCAGTTCTCAGGGACTCGGCTTGTCTAGCATAGCAATAGTACATGTGACATAATTCTTTGTTATTCACAAGTTTACCAGAGATCAATTTTGGATGGTCACAAAGTCAACTACTTGTGATTAGCTTTTTGAAGTATCACTATAATACACACTCATACCCAAGGGTTTGGGGGGGAGGGGGCTAAAACTGGTATCTGGCCCCCTCTATACTGTAGCTTTACTTACACCATCAGCATTAACGCCCAGTTTGATGTACTTAGAGAACTGTCTCTTGTAAGCTTCATCATCCTCTTCCGCTAACAGACGCATGTAGTCGGCAACATGTTGACCAAAGATATGCTTGCGATGAACCTCAGCATTAAACTCCTTAGATTCAGAGTCATAGCCTGGGAAACGCTTCATGCTGAATACAACATTTTAAAACAACAGTTTTATTGCACCCTGGAACACTTCCATTTAACATCTATCCTCATCATAAATATTCATGTGATTATCATCATCATCATCACCATGCAGCACCATCACACTAACCTGTGAGGGATATCTAGCCCACAATCCACAGCAACCTTCACACATCACAACCATAATCATTATCACACTAACCCGTGAGGAATATCCAGCCCACCATCCACAGCACCCTTCAGACATCATCATTACCACACTAACCTGTGAGGGATATCCAGCCCACCATCCACAGCAACTTTCACACATCATCATCATCATCACACTAACCCGTGAGGAATATCTAGCCCACCATCCACAGCAACCTTCACACATCACAACCATAATCATTATCACACTAACCCGTGAGGAATATCCAGCCCACCATCCACAGCAACCTTCACACATCACAACCATAATCATTATCACACTAACCCGTGAGGAATATCCAGCCCACCATCCACAGCAACCTTCACACATCACAACCATAATCATTATCACACTAACCTGTGAGGAATATCCAGCCCACCATCCACAGCACCCTTCAGACATCATCATCACCACACTAAACCGTGAGGGATATCCAGCCCACCATCCACAGCACCCTTCAGACATCATCATTACCACACTAACCTGTGAGGGATATCCAGCCCACCATCCACAGCAACTTTCACACATCATTATCATCATCACACTAACCTGTGAGGGATATCCAGCCCACCATCCACAGCACCCTTCAAACATCATCATCATCATCACACTAACCTGTGAGGGATATCCAGCCCACCATCCACAGCACCCTTCAGACATTACCATCATCATACTTACCTGTGAGGGATATCCAGCCCACCATCCACAGCACCCTTCAGACATTACCATCATCATACTTACCTGTGAGGGATATCCAGCCCACCATCCACAGCACCCTTCAGACATCCAAAGATTCTAGCTCCAGTGGTGGTACGAGCCAGGCCTATATCCAGGAAGCAACGGAAAGCACCAGGAGAGCCATCCACACTCTCAACACAATATTCATCCCCAGTAACTTCTTCACTACCAGAGTAGATCTCATGTAGCTTGAGCTTAGTTAAAAGCTGTAATAAAAAATTCAAAAAGAGATTTGTATCAAGTACATCAAGTACAATTTTGAGTCTGAAATTGATCTAGACAAGTAACAATATTTAAATTATTAATATCTATTGATGAAAAAAAACAGAAAAAAAAAGATAATTAAGGATAAATGACCCTTTTGACTGCAAGGGCTACCACAGGTAACCCAGTAACAAGTTTCCATTGCTTCATTGACAAAGCTTTTCTGCACTGGCATTTATGCCACCAGTTAAAGTCATTCCTTATTGTCAAAAAACACTGATAGGGTACTGTACAATATTGAACTTTATGACAGCTTGCCCTTGTACAGTGAATGTCAATGTTATTAAATTCATGTATTGTAACAATCATCTGTATATGATGACAATTAATGGTACATATACTCACACGACGAGCAAGGAGCAAGCCAGTGCAGTAAGATGCAGCATAATTGGTAAGTCCAACCTTAAGGCCATAACGAGGCAGCTCATGAGAATATGCCGCAGCAAGGATTACATCTCCTTCTATCCTGGCATAAGCAATCTGTACGTAATAAGAAAAAAGGTTGTTAAGGAAAAAAGAGTTATTTTCCAGAAAACAACTGGTTTTAACAAGTATAATAGTAAACAGGGGCCCAATCCACCTTTTTCTGTGTTATGTTTACAAGCAAGATGAATGAATCTGCACAATGCATTTGTATATCAACTACTGATAATAATCTGTAATATCTATGGGGATTCATGGTTCTGATTGATGGCTATCTGCCATCCCATGAAACTACAAGAAACAACCTATGAAAACAGATACCTTTTATGAAAAGGTTAATGATTCCATTAATGGCAAAAGTCATTAGAGATTGATTTACAGCAGTATCATTGGAATCAGAAATAGGGATTGTATAGCACCCCTGTTCTAATAACTTTGCTAAGAAAACTTTCTAACAAAGTAAAATAAGTTAATTTATGCAAATATTCTAAAACCACAAAGCACTCAACAGCTGATCATTAAGGTAACCATGCTGTCAATAACAGAGATGTGGTCTGAATACTTATGTTGAGCAAATAATGGAGGATTGGAAAGCCTCCAATAGTATATAATATACAGCAACATTTTTAAGAGGTGTGACCTGTGCTTAACAGAAAAGCTACTTATCATCAAAGCAAACAGCGACACTCTTTTAACAAGCGATCTGAATTGATCTCCAAATTCCGACATGAAAACAAGTTCTATCTGATGAATAGAAATCCAGGCCTAGCTAATTAACTCCTTTCCGAACAATACTTCTTTTGTAAATAATCATTACACCTCTTGTATATAAATATCACAGTAATAGGAATATGTTTCATTAAAGTCTGTCTGATGAGTGCGTAAGCACGAAACTCAGAGTTACAGTGAACATGTCTCGTCTTTAATCCAATCTTTACTATATATCTATTGCTCTGCATCCCTACGCATCGAGCACTGTTTCACCAGTATAGACCACATTACATACTTTGTTATATATATATTTTAATGGATACAACTCAACAAAACTACTTATTCTTAAAGGAATGACAAACAGTCCGAAATGGGACAACTTTATACTCAAGCCAAAAAAGATCTATTATCATCAGTATTGCACTGTGGTTCTTAAACACACATCTTTACACAGTGTATTATTTACCCTTTTATCATTACGGTTTCATTAGAAACACTAACGCAGCTCACACTAGTTTTTAGCTAGTTATATCTACACATGGCCAATGAGACTTAAAGCTTTTTCATTGTTTTACAAGGGTAATTAATTAATAAACCTCTTCTGTCAGCTGGCATATCTGCAGATAATGTCCGAGGATGTGAAATGGTCCGCAAAAGAACAGTTGGCTGAAAAGGGAATGCGATACTGAGTCCAAGAATAAAACTCAAGACCCCAGAGGTGAGAAGTGAATGAAGTACCACCACGTCACTCTCAAAATTAATTGTAAGACTAAAAACTATAGGAGTTAAGCAACCTACATTAATCACAAAAGGAAATCAGCTTTTAGGAGCAGGGTTTTTCACCAAGACAATATATCCCTTAACACCTTGCAATGCCCACCTACACCCAACTATCTGGCTGCCAGGTGGGGATCATAACCAATGAAATGATTAATATTAAAGTATGGGCTTTCTAGATACATGTACTTTTTATTGGTTCAGACAACAGACGCCAACTCACTTACACTGTTGACAACTATTAAATTATAATGCAAATTTACTTCCTGTTCATGTACTACATGCCAGTCAAAAATAAAACCCAAAGACAAACGTTAAGGTAGTTCTTGCTAATTTCTAGTAATTAGTTTTTAGTTAATGTAAACACAAGTAGCAGTAGAGCATTATAAAAAAATAACAAGGACTGTGAGAGTATGAAGTTTAATGGCAGGATTAGAAATGCAAATGTTTTTGTTAAATATAACTTGGCATAAATTACCAATGGCGGGTAATCGAGCATGACTACGACTGCCGTGACTGCACGTTATCAGAATCAAAAACGTGAGTGAAAATGTAGAAATAGAATCATTAATAACACATTAATGATTATGAGTAAAGTAGGTTTCTCAGACAAAGTATAACTGATTGAACACTAAGAAATAAATGTGACTAGAACATAATGAGGTTGTTATTCCAACCATCGTGTCTTGGTATCCATCTATTGACAAGTGAAAACTGTTACGCTTACGAACAAAATTATAAACAAACTGAGTTTACTTGTTTAAATCAAATAGTTTAAAAAAACTATTCCTAAAATAGGTGAAGAGAAGCTACAAGTTAAAAAAATTATTGTTTGTGACAGTAAGAATAACAAGACCGGAAAGAATGCAAGTACAGTATTCATAGCGTCAGCTCTGACTTCCTGTTAGCTACGGCTTCCAAAGCCTTTACCATTAATATAATGTGTCCTGAGTAGCAAAATATGTTGAAGAATGGTTATAATTTTCTGTTCAAAGGATGAGTCTGCATGTTAAAGCCATTACTAGTCATTTACATTCATATATAAAAATAACTGTTAGTGTTATGTTGGCCAGAAGTAACATGTTAATGACAACAAACTTGAATAATAATTAACCTTGAGTAAATGGTAGTAGTAACAACACCAAAACTTTATAAATGTGTCAATATACGACTCATTCGACACATTAGATTCAAACTTTTACCTAATTAGTACTTACTTAGAAAACCAATTTCTTGACATTGTAAATTAAGAAACATGTAGTTAGAGTGAACAATGTCTCTCTTAATTGAAATATCAACAATGTACTTTGGTAGCTTTTATTAGATTATGCGAGACATTGACACTTAAAAATGTTATTCTGATCTTACAAATGGTAAAATATAAATGGCAAGAATTATAAGAAAACTTTAGGAAAACAGAACAACAAAGTTTAAGATGGATTTCTATGACGACATGACAATTTTTGGCTCATCAACAAAATGATTTAACACATATCACATGTACGCACAGTATGCATTTGTGAATGAAAGGTAGGACAATATTAGAACGATATAAACAGAATACTTCCATAGAGTAATCGCTGTGTAACCTACGAATTTTGGCAGACACTTGCCGCCGATTTGGATCAATAACATATGCCCTTTTTGGGTGCGCCTTACACGAGGTACTTGCCATGTAGTTTGCTGAACAACTGTCATATTTATGAATGAAAATTGTAATTCATAAAAAACGTATTGCTATAAATGAGAACATAATACAATAGTCAGAGGTTTATGAACCAAAAATATATATTATACAGTATGAACAGTACAGTACAAACATGTGAATAATAATAAGAATAACTATTTTTAAAAACGCATTTCTAAGACTCAATGCTTTTTACAATAAAAAGTGGAAATCATAAAAGCAGAGAAAGAAAATAAAACTAATGAAATATATGTAATCTAATATCAATACATAACTAAAAATGTAGATGAAAATAGCGCAAAACATGAATCTACATGAGCATAATGCCATCTAGAGTAAAACTATTTTATTGATAAACAAGTCGAAATAAAATAATATGTCTTGAGCTTTGTTTTAAATATGTTGATGTTATCTGAATATAATGTAAATAACACTACAAAATAATACCTGTACTTTAAGCGAGAATTGCATGAATTTTGAATTAATGAGGCAATCATTGACTGGGGTACACAATTACAGCGCCATCTATTGCTGATAGTGATCACAAACCGATGTCATCCTTGGGTGCGCCTT